>JAVIAB010000047.1:2426482-2961482 GCA_032433765.1 Megaustenia siamemsis | reverse complement strand
GCATTCTTCTGTGAAACCACATTTCTACAGACTCACGTGATTTTCTTGTCTGTTGACCTATTATCCATGATTCACATCCATATGTTAAGACTAGCTCTCAGATCCCCTCCTCAGCAATTCCCTCAGTGTCCAGCGACTGACGACTCCAGTTCTATGTTGGTTGATAAGTCTTATGGCAGCTTATTTATATTCGAGCTATGGACTAAGCAATGTTTACATTGAACAACACGATATATTTTATTGCTGCGAGTTCGCAGATTTTTAAAAATGTTTTCAAGGGTTTGAACATAAATGTTTGTTCACAGTTCGTTAACCTTCGCTGTAGATAAAGTTAATTGGATGGCTTCGTTTCAGACATTTGTGACGTTGGTAGCTAAGGACCTAACTTGTGCAAACGGATGGCAAGGATCATTTTGAATCTATGAAGTGGGCTCATTGTGTGTTTAACTCAGAAGCATATGTGCTTTTTAACCAAAGACCTTTTTTTTGGGGACTCAATGAAGATATCCCCGATGGAAGAATAAATTGTACTATTAGTCCCATAAATGATTCGCTTCCAGAGGTTTATGATGTAAACAAAGCAGTTTTGTCATTGCAAGTGAATAATGTCCACACCTATAATTGGTCAGGATTGTGTAGCAGCAGCAGCTTTATAGCGAACACAGAAAACATCATAGGATCGTGCTGTTCTGAAACAGCTATGCCATGCTATCCTAGAATTGCCTTTAATGGGATTACTGTGACCACAAACCACTCTCCATGTGTGTGCCACATATTTACACCCCAGAAATACTGAATAATACAACATCATGTGCCGTCTGTGATATTAATGACCACAGACCAGGAGCCTCCAGTATGATTGATACAACTGTTGCACCAAGCATTTCATCAGCAGAGCCATATCTATGGAATGTTAATCTGACATTGTTCTTGAATGATGTCCAAGTTAATGAGACATCAGAATCGTGTGGCGGCAGCTACAAGAAGGGAGCGGAGAACATCAAGTTCTGCTGCTATAAAGGAGACTTGCCTTGCTATCCCAGAATTGCCTTAAATGGGATCACTGTAGTTGAAAACTTCTCCTCTTGTGTAAACTACACATTCACATCTAAGAGTGAATCAGTGAAGGTCACAAAATCATATTCTCTCTGTGGTTTTACTAACTACAGGTCATGTGGCTTCTGTTGGATTGGAAATGATAACTTACCACCACTGTGTGTCTATATGTTTGGAATTGGAGTCATCAATGACGGCCTAACATCATCAAGTGCTATGACGATCATCATTTTCGGGAGGACGTGAACTCCCATGGTATATGGTGGATAGGCGGCAGGAACCATGAAGGCTATGTCTGAAAAGTGTTCCTTCTTGCAGTTTCCTCATATTCCAAGTCCGGCTTGCTGCAGGAGCTACTGAGTTAAGTGCTCTGTGCACACCGTGAGCTGTGTGTCTCATCCGTTTTGATCCTGCTTCGATATCCCACTTGTTTACGATGAATGATGATATCGTATGACAGGGAACAGTTGGCTGTGTTCACTTTCTGCACGGTTTCGCCTTATGTCTTTTGGCGTGTGCTGAGACTGCTACGATGGGGACTACAGTTACCTTTCTTTGTTTGGGAGATGAATTAGTAATTCGGATGATTCCACTGGCACGGGCGGTTGAGCAATTATGGATTTTGATTCGTTTGCTGTGATACCGAGGCCTTCCATAACCAATAACAATAACAATAACATTTAAGAACTCTTTTACTTAATTCTATTGTCAAAAATAGATTGCATAGTATCTTCCTTTTTTTTTTTTTTGGGGGGTGGGGGGGAAATTGAAAACTACTGAATCGTCGCTAATCAGGTGCTAGTAACGTCAAACTGGAAATGCTAAATGTGCTAGGCCACTTTAAGACCCAAGACAGCATCAAAATCAGCAACTTGATGTTTCCGACTATAAACTATGAACATATCTAAACTTTCTTTCGTATATTCACTTCTGGAATATAAACTATCAACAAATATAAACTTTCTTCCGTATATTTACTTCTGGAATATAAACTATGAACATATCTAAACTTTCTTTCTGTTCCTATGCAATTTAAAAGTTTTACATCGTGCCATTTATTTTCAGTGATGAAGGTTTAGTTTAGTTTAGTTTAGTTTAGTTTAGTTTAGTTTAGTTTAGTTTAGTTTAGTTTAGTTTAGTTTAGTTTAGTTTAGTTTACAGATCATTGCTAATTTGTCAACTTCATAGTGCGCATAACCTGTTTCCGTTTGGTGGATTCTTTTTTTAAAATGTAATGTTCCTGCTTACTTGATTTCTTGAAACTGAACTCGCGCTTATTTTAAAATGATTATCTATGGCATGTCTACGTTATGTACCGCACGATGTTGTTTCCCTCTGAAAGTGCTTCCTTACTCAATCTAGTTCCAGTGTTACTCTAGGAAGATGAAGGTCAAGGTAAAGTACGAGACTTGAATCGGCGTCTGATCACGTGAGTTTTCACCCATATGTGCTAGCCGCCTATCCAGAAGTGTTCGGAGACTTCTGGATAGTGTCGCTTCAAGCATCGAAACTCGCGAAGCGAGACGGCATTGCTCACCTTTCTAGAGTAATACCCTGGTACCCATTTCTGCCAGCGGCTGGGTGGACCGCGGTGGTATTGGAAAGATACGAAGCGTGATTGAAGTATGAATTAAATCACCCAGATTGAGAACAAGAAGAAAAATATGGCAAACAGTGCAAGCAAAGACATAAATCTGGGAGAATATGCCAAAAGTGAAGGTAATATAAAGAGAATCTGAAATAAATAAAAAGATAAATGAATAAATTGATCACCAGTGTCACAGGTGCAGTGGTGGTTGAGTGGTTAGTGTGCTCGTTTCTTGATCAGGAAGAGTCCAGGTTCGCTACCTAGAAGTGGCAGAGTTTCTTGTTTTCGGATTCGCAAGGCTCCGTTGTTCACACAGCCCCCCCCCCCCCCCAAAAAAAAAAAAAAATGAGTACCTGATATTTTTATGGGAAGTAAAAGCTGCCTGGCGTTGTACTGAACATATCAACTGTGCTGCGCTCATGGAGAAGGCATGGTCATTAACACCATATTTCCCATGCGCCTAGCAAGACGTGGAGGGAATCTTTACCTTATCTTACCTTACCTTACCTTAACTTAACTTAACCTAGGCTAACCTAACATAATTTAACTTAACTTAACTTAAATAACTTAGCTTTACTTTGCTTTACTTTACTTTACTTTACTTTACTTTACTTTACTTTACTTTACTTTACTTTCTATTACTTTCTATTACTTTACTTTACTTTACTTTACTTTACTTTACTTTACTTTACTTTCTATTACTTTACTTTACTTTACTTTACTTTACTTTCTATTACTTTACTTTAATTTACTTTACTTTACTTTACTTTCTATTACTTTACTTTACTTTACTTTAATTTACTTTACTTTACTTTACTTTCTATTACTTTACTTTACTTTACTTTACTTTACTTTCTATTACTTTACTTTACTTTACTTTACTTTACTTTCTATTACTTTACTTTAA
Organism: Megaustenia siamemsis; assembly: GCA_032433765.1. Classification (NCBI taxonomy): domain Eukaryota; kingdom Metazoa; phylum Mollusca; class Gastropoda; order Stylommatophora; family Ariophantidae; genus Megaustenia; species Megaustenia siamemsis. The sequence continues at coordinate 2,957,931 of JAVIAB010000047.1, read as the reverse complement.
TTTACTTTACTTTACTTTACTTTCTATTACTTTACTTTACTTTATTTTACTTTCTATTACTTTACTTTAATTTACTTTACTTTACTTTACTTTCTATTACTTTACTTTACTTTCTATTACTTTACTTTCTATTACTACATACTTTACAATTATAGATAAGGTATTTACAATAGTATCGAAAATAGAATAACAGTGAGACGCCATCGGGGGCACAGACGTCAATCCTGCAGCTGAGCCGAGTGCGGTCAGTGACACACGTCTGACTCCGTCAATCCTGCAGCTGAGCCGAGTGCGGTCAGTGACACACGTCTGACTCCGTCAATCCTGCAGCTGAGCCGAGTGCGGTCAGTGACACACGTCTGACTCCGTCAATCCTGCAGCTGAACCGAGTGCGGTCAGTGACCCACGTCTGACTCCAAGCGTCAGGGTCGGCGAACACCAGAACTGATCAAGACTCTGATCCACCTCCCAGCGGTGCTCAAGGAAACAGACTATCGAGTCTAGTCATAGCAGTTGGGATCGAAGAGAGGGAAGGCAATCCGGTACTCAAAAATACAGTGCTGAAATCGGATGTATTGGGCCGAATCACACAAAAATCACAACTTAGTTCCAAACCACAAAACAACGCGTGAAATTCCTTATAACGGCCGATTATAAACATGACTATTCATGATTAATGATGCTATCGTGTGACGAAGGGCTGTCCAGCTGCGTTCACTTTCTGTGCCACTTGGCGTTATGTCTTTTGGCGTCTGCTGTTGCTGCCATGATGGGAACTGCAGCTGCATTTCTTTGTTTGGATCCTTCAATGAGATGAGTTTTAATTCGAATGATTCCACTGGCTCTGGCGGTTGAGCAATTATGGATTTTAATTCGCTGGCAGCGATACCAGGGCCTTCGACTAACCATAACCATGTCTATTCTTTCCTGAAGTCATGATCATGTGAACGACATAAAGAAGGAGAAGACGCCAGTAGTATACAATGGTCCATTTGACCCGTATTTAGGTGCGAATTAACAAAGCTATATAGTAGGTGCGCGGCGCACCTAATGTACACGAGAGACAAGGGGAGTTAACCATGACCGCTCGTGTCGGGATGTTGACCTCTAGTCCCGCTGACCCGGAAGTGACCTGTTTATGTCTGGTGTGTGCTGACTTTGGGGCGCTTGGTGTACTTGAGCGATAGTGATAGGTTAGTAGATTATACAACATCAATAAAAAAAAAAAACATTAAATTTAAAACAGAAGACGAAGATATATTTTATTCTTTTATTATCTCAATAGGTGTATAACATACAGTGGATATTATATAACATTACAAACATATTTAGTACACTGAGTAAATATATAGTACAGGGATAACATTTATTTATAGCTCTGTAGTTGGGTGTCTGCTTAACGTTGTACCATAAATGAAGCATAAGGGTGAAACAGTTAGAGATTACTGGTTAGTCTAAGCTGGTAGTGTGAATATGTTCCTCGGTGTTAGTGGTTCGCTATCTCTCTCTCTCTCTCACCCTCTCTCTCTCTCTCTCTCTCTCTCTCTCTACTATTCCAGCCTAGATTTCCCTCCATTGAAACACTTACTCATTCTCTCCATTTATCCCTATCATCGCGCCTTCCTTCTCTCTCTCTCTCTCTCTCTCTCTCTCTTTCTCTTTCTCCCCTATCCTCTCTTAGACTTCTAACCTATCAGTCCACCCTCCGCCTCTCCCTTTAGCTCCCCCGCCCTCCCTCATATTTTTAGCGTCCCTCCTATTGTAACACTTGATTATTCTCACCCTTTATACCTAGCACCTCGCCTTCTTTCTCATAGGCTCTCTCTCTCTCTCTTCTAACCCCTACTAGACTTCTCTCCTACCATTCCACCTTTCTTCCTCTCTCTCTCTCTCTCTCTCTCTCTCTCTCTCTCTCTCTCTACCTCGCCTAGCGTTCCGCCTTCATTCGTATTTTTACCTTACCGCCAGTGTAACACATTAATAACATTGAATATCAATTAGAAAAAGACTTGAAATATCTACTTTTTAAAGAACCAATAAGATAAACATATGAAAAACGAAGGAATAATACACTCGACAAGGCTTAACAGACGTACTTTATACACATCACCATTAATACAACTGAAATTCCTTTAATGATAACCTATCACATCGTTATGAGCTAAGAGAAAAACAGAAAAAAATTCAACTTACACCGTAAAATATTCCACTACAACACAGACCGCTAGACTGAACAGTACTATGAAAATAAACGTCCGTGAATCAAGCGCGCTTATAACACGAAGTCTCACATCCGACTAGTTTAAATATAATCTGGTAAATAAAATTTGGACGACACTATTCCACCCTCGACTAACATCTAGGTTAACCAATCAGAGAAGAAGATTTCTACCGGACACCCATCAACAAAATGACTGACCTCTGGATTAACTAATCAGAGAAGAGGATTACTGTTATCGTGATAACTGACCTCATTTTCAACTTGAAGTGCTGTCGAGTCTGATGCATGGGTTACTTTAAATCGATTCGGCCCCTGATACAATCCACCTAGCGGGTCAATGGTGGGGGAAATAATACAAGTGGCGGGTTACTTGAACGCGTTTTGACCCCTGATGCAATACCAGGAGTTCCATGACAGTTATAAATAGTTGGATACAACGAGCAGGAAGTTATATTCAAGTTCCAAAATGTTACACCAAATCACTAAGATTTTACCGCCATAACACACAAATTTAGGCTCATATTCAAAAAGTCGATTTTAAAACTCTACAAATCTACTTCCATACTCATACTAGTTAGACACATCAAACAGATAATTACTTCCAAACTCCAAAAAGTTAGACCAAATCACGCCTCGATCGTTCTCTAACATTGCGGAACTTGTGTCCCTCATATGCTATTGCAAAAGTGAGGCAAGGGCAGAAACCTAGGAGGCAAGGTCAGAAACCTAGGAGGCAAGGTCAGAAACCTAGGAGGCAAGGACAGAAAACTAGGAAGCAAAGGCTGAAAACAAGGAGGCAAGGGCAGAAACCTAGGAGGCAAGGGCAGAAACCTAAGAGGCAAGGACAGAAACCTAGGAGGCAAGGGCAGAAACCTAGGAGGCAAGGGCAGAAACCTAAGAGGCAAGGACAGAAAACTAGGAAGCAAAGGCTGAAAACAAGGAGGGAAGGGCAGAAACCTAGGAGGCAAGGGCAGAAACCTAGGAGGCAAGGTCAGAAACCTAGGAGGCAAGGGCAGAAACCTATGAGGCAAGGACAGAAACCTAAGAGGCAAGGACAGAAAACTAGGAAGCAAAGGCTGAAAACAAGGAGGGAAGGGTAGAAACCTAGGAGGCAAGGTCAGACTCAATAGACTTAACTTACATACTTTATACATATTACCATTAATACAATCGAGTAGGCTTTTATTGATAACCTATCACATCGTTATGAGATGAGAGAAAAACAGAAAAAATATTCAACCTACAACATAAAAATAGACCCACAACACAGACCGCTAGACTGAACAGTACTATGAAAATAAACTTCCGTGAATCAATCGCGCTTATAACACGAAGTTTCACATGCGACTAGTTTAAATATAATCTGGTAAATAAAAGTTGGACGACACTATTCCACTCTCGACTAACATCTAGGCTAACCAATCAGAGAAGAGGATTTCTATTGGACACTCATCAACGAAATAACTGACCTTTAGATTAACCAATCAGAGAAGAGGATTTCTATCGGACACCCACCAACGAAATGACTGGCCTCTGGATTAACTAATCAGAGAAGAGGACTACTTTTATCGTGATAACTAACCTCATTTTCCACTTGAAGTACTGTCGAGTCTGACGCATGGGTTACTTTAAAGCGATTCGGTCCTGATACAATCCACCTGTCGGGTCATTGGTGGGGAAATAATTCATGTGGCGGGTTACTTGAACGCGCTTTGACCCCTGATGTAATACCAGAGGAGTTGCATAAGGCCCAAAAATTACGCCAAATCGCAAACATTTTACTACCAGAACGCACAAAAAAATTTAACTCATAAGCGAAAAAGTCGACATCAAAACCCTAAAAATCTACTCACATAGTCATAATAGTTAGACACAACGAGCAGAAAGTTATATTCAAAGTCCAAAAAGAGTGGTCAAATCACTAACATTTTACTTCCAGAACACAAAAATGTAAGCTCATACTCAAAAAAAAGCGACCTCAAAACCATAAAAATCTACTCACATAGTCATACTAGTTAGACACATCGAACAGATAGTTACAGCCAAAGTCCCAAAAAAAGTTTGGTCAAAACGAAAATATTTTACCCACAGAACACAAAAATGTAGGCTCATACTCAAAAAATCGACCTCAACACCATAAAAAGGCACTCACATAGTCATACTAGTTAGACACATCGAACAGATAGTTACAAACAAAGTCCCAAAAAGAGTGGCCAAATCACTAACGTTTTACCTCCAGAACACAACAATTTAGGCTCATACTAAAAAAGTCGACCTAAAAATCCAAAAAAAAAGCTACTCACATAGTCATAATAGTTAGACACAACGAGTAGAAAGTTATATTCAAGGTCCAAAAAACGTTATTTTAGACATCCCCATAGCAAAAAGGTACTTATAACTCACCTTCGAAATTGTTTCCCCCTTACTATTTTTAGGGATACGCCCATAAAATCGGTAAAATCGTAAATTTTCACTCTAGGCATACCCCCAAACTTTATTTTAGACATCCCCATTACAAAAATTTACATTAAAAAACCACTTTTATGATTTTACCCCCTTAGCATTTTTGAGGGTTACGCCCATGAAAACGGTAAAAATCGTAAATTTTCACGCTAGGCATACCCCAAACTTTATTTTAGACATCCCCATTGCAAAAAATTACATTAAAAACCACTTTTAGGATTTTACCCCTTATCATTTTTTGAGGGTTACGCCCATGAAATCGGTAAAAATCGTAAATTTTCACGCTAGGCATACCCCCCAAACTTTATTTTAGACATCCCCATACCAAAATTTACTTAAAAATCACTTTTGAAATTGTTACCCCCCTGACAATTTTTAGGGTTACGCCCATGGAATCGATAAAAATCGTAAATTTTCACTCTAGGCATACCCCAAACTTTATTTTAGACATCCCCACATCAAAAATTTACATAAAAAACCACTTTTAGGATTTTACCCCCTTACCATTGTTGAGGGTTACGTCCATGGAATCGATAAAAATCGTAAATTTAGCACGTAGGCTTACCTAAATTTTTATTTTAGACATCCCCACACCAAAAATTAACTTAAAAATCACTTTTGAAATTGTTACCCCCTTAAAATTGTTGAGGGTTACGCCCCTGAAATCGATAAAAAATTGAAATATAACCTCAAGGCATACCTCCCACATAATTTTTGACACCCCTACATATCAAACTCCAACAAAAAAACAACAAAAAGCTAGTAGTGATAGTGGCTGTGATATCATCCTAACATACTACTTCTCGTGCGGTTTTGGTGCAGTTTCGGTGCATGTCCGTGCACTTTTGGGAGGGTTCACAGCCATATATACTACTAGCTTTTTGTTGTTTTTTTGTTGGGAGTTTGATATGTAGGGGTGTCAAAAATTATGTGGGAGGTATGCCTTGAGGTTATATTTCAATTTTTTATCGATTTCAGGGGCGTAACCCTCAAAAATTTAAAGGGGGGTAACAATTTCAAAAGTGATTTTTAAGTTAATTTTTGGTGTGGGGATGTCTAAAATAAAAATTTAGGTAAGCCTACGTGCTAAATTTACGATTTTTATCGATTCCATGGGCGTAACCCTTAAAAATGGTAAGAGGGTAAAATCCTAAAAGTGGCTTTTTATGTAAATTTTTGATGTGGGGATGTCTAAAATAAAGTTTGGGGTATGCCTAGAGTGAAAATTTACGATTTTTATCGATTCCATGGGCGAAACCCTAAAAATGGTCAGGGGGGGTAACAATTTCAAAAGTGATTTTTAAGTAAATTTTTGGTATGGGGATGTCTAAAATAAAGTTTGGGGGTATGCCTAGCGTGAAAATTTACGATTTTTACCGATTTCATGGGCGTAACCCTCAAAAAATGATAAGGGGGTAAAATCCTAAAAGTGGTTTTTAATGTAAATTTTTGCAATGGGGATGTCTAAAATAAAGTTTGGGGTATGCCTAGCGTGAAAATTTACGATTTTTACCGATTTCATGGGCGTAACCCTCAAAAATGCTAAGGGGGTAAAATCATAAAAGTGGTTTTTTAATGTAAATTTTTGTAATGGGGATGTCTAAAATAAAGTTTGGGGGGTATGCCTAGAGTGAAAATTTACGATTTTACCGATTTTATGGGCGTATCCCTAAAAATAGTAAGGGGGAAACAATTTCGAAGGTGAGTTATAAGTACCTTTTTGCTATGGGGATGTCTGAAATAACGTTTTTTGGACCTTGAATATAACTTTCTACTCGTTGTGTCTAACTATTATGACTATGTGAGTAGCTTTTTTTTGGATTTTTAGGTCGACTTTTTTAGTATGAGCCTAAATTGTTGTGTTCTGGAGGTAAAACGTTAGTGATTTGGCCACTCTTTTTGGGACTTTGTTTGTAACTATCTGTTCGATGTGTCTAACTAGTATGACTATGTGAGTGCCTTTTTATGGTGTTGAGGTCGATTTTTTGAGTATGAGCCTACATTTTTGTGTTCTGTGGGTAAAATATTTTCGTTTTGACCAAACTTTTTTTGGGACTTTGGCTGTAACTATCTGTTCGATGTGTCTAACTAGTATGACTATGTGAGTAGATTTTTATGGTTTTGAGGTCGCTTTTTTTTGAGTATGAGCTTACATTTTTGTGTTCTGGAGGTAAAATGTTAGTGATTTGACCACTCTTTTTGGACTTTGAATATAACTTTCTGCTCGTTGTGTCTAACTATTATGACTATGTGAGTAGATTTTTAGGGTTTTGATGTCGACTTTTTCGCTTATGAGTTAAATTTTTTTGTGCGTTCTGGTAGTAAAATGTTTGCGATTTGGCGTAATTTTTGGGCCTTATGCAACTCCTCTGGTATTACATCAGGGGTCAAAGCGCGTTCAAGTAACCCGCCACATGAATTATTTCCCCCACCAATGACCCGACAGGTGGATTGTATCAGGACCGAATCGCTTTAAAGTAACCCATGCGTCAGACTCGACAGTACTTCAAGTGGAAAATGAGGTTAGTTATCACGATAAAAGTAGTCCTCTTCTCTGATTAGTTAATCCAGAGGCCAGTCATTTCGTTGGTGGGTGTCCGATAGAAATCCTCTTCTCTGATTGGTTAATCTAAAGGTCAGTTATTTCGTTGATGAGTGTCCAATAGAAATCCTCTTCTCTGATTGGTTAGCCTAGATGTTAGTCGAGAGTGGAATAGTGTCGTCCAACTTTTATTTACCAGATTATATTTAAACTAGTCGCATGTGAAACTTCGTGTTATAAGCGCGATTGATTCACGGAAGTTTATTTTCATAGTACTGTTCAGTCTAGCGGTCTGTGTTGTGGGTCTATTTTTATGTTGTAAGTTGAATATTTTTTCTGTTTTTCTCTCATCTCATAACGATGTGATAGGTTATCAATAAAAGCCTACTCGATTGTATTAATGGTAATATGTATGAAGTATGTAAGTTAAGTCTATTGAGTCTGACCTTGCCTCCTAGGTTTCTACCCTTCCCTCCTTGTTTTCAGCCTTTGCTTCCTAGTTTTCTGTCCTTGCCTCTTAGGTTTCTGTCCTTGCCTCAAAGGTTTCTGCCCTTGCCTCCTAGGTTTCTGACCTTGCCTCCTAGGTTTATGCCCTTGCCTCCTAGGTTTCTGCCCTTCCCTCCTTGTTTTCAGCCTTTGCTTCCTAGTTTTCTGTCCTTGCCTCTTAGGTTTCTGCCCTTGCCTCCTAGGTTTCTGCCCTTGCCTCCTAGGTTTCTGTCCTTGCCTCTTAGGTTTCTGCCCTTGCCTCCTAGGTTTCTGCCCTTGCCTCCTTGTTTTCAGCCTTTGATTCCTAGTTTTCTGTCCTTGCCTCCTAGGTTTCTGACCTTGCCTCCTAGGTTTCTGCCCTTGCCTCACTTTTGCAATAGCATATGAGGGACACAAGTTCCGCAATGTTAGAGAACGATCGAGGCGTGATTTGGTCTAACTTTTTGGAGTTTGGAAGTAATTATCTGTTTGATGTGTCTAACTAGTATGAGTATGGAAGTAGATTTGTAGAGTTTTAAAATCGACTTTTTGAATATGAGCCTAAATTTGTGTGTTATGGCGGTAAAATCTTAGTGATGTGGTGTAACATTTTGGACCTTGAATATAACTTCCTGCTCGTTGTATCCAACTATTTATAACTGTCATGGAACTCCTGGTATTGCATCAGGGGTCAAAACGCGTTCAAGTAACCCGCCACTTGTATTATTTCCCCCACCATTGACCCGCTAGGTGGATTGTATCAGGGGCCGAATCGATTTAAAGTAACCCATGCATCAGACTCGACAGCACTTCAAGTTGAAAATGAGGTCAGTTATCACGATAACAGTAATCCTCTTCTCTGATTAGTTAATCCAGAGGTCAGTCATTTCGTTGATGGGTGTCCGATAGAAATCTTCTTCTCTGATTGGTTAACCTAGATGTTAGTCGAGGGTGGAAGAGTGTCGTCCAAATTTTATTTACCAGATTATATTTAAACTAGTCGGATGTGAGACTTCGTGTTATAAGCGCGCTTGATTCACGGACGTTTATTTTCATAGTACTGTTCAGTCTAGCGGTCTGTGTTGTAGTGGAATATTTTACGGTGTAAGTTGAATTTTTTTCTGTTTTTCTCTTAGCTCATAACGATGTGATAGGTTATCATTAAAGGAATTTCAGTTGTATTAATGGTGATGTGTATAAAGTACGTCTGTTAAGCCTTGTCGAGTGTATTATTCCTTCGTTTTTCATATGTTTATCTTATTGGTTCTTTAAAAAGTAGATATTTCAAGTCTTTTTCTAATTGATATTCAATGTTATTAATGTGTTACACTGGCGGTAAGGTAAAAATACGAATGAAGGCGGAACGCTAGGCGAGGTAGAAAGAGAGAGAGAGAGAGAGAGAGAGAGAGAGAGAGAGAGAGAGAGAAGAAAGGTGGAATGGTAGGAGAGAAGTCTAGTAGGGGTTAGAAGAGAGAGAGAGAGAGCCTATGAGAAAGAAGGCGAGATGCTAGGTATAAAGGGTGAGAATAATCAAGTGTTACAATAGGAGGGACGCTAAAAATATGAGGGAGGGCGGGGGAGCTAAAGGGAGAGGCGGAGGGTGGACTGATAGGTTAGAAGTCTAAGAGAGGTTAGGGGAGAAAGAGAAAGAGAGAGAGAGAGAGAGAGAGAGAAGGAAGGCGCGATGATAGGGATAAATGGAGAGAATGAGTAAGTGTTTCAATGGAGGGAAATCTAGGCTGGAATAGTAGAGAGAGAGAGAGAGAGAGAGAGAGATAGCGAACCACTAACACCGAGGAACATATTTACACTACCAGCTTAGACTAACCAGTAATCTCTAACTGTTTCACCCTTATGCTTCATTTATGGTACAACGTTAAGCAGACACCCAACTACAGAGCTATAAATAAATGTTATCCCTGTACTATATATTTACTCAGTGTACTAAATATGTTTGTAATGTTATATAATATCCACTGTATGTTATACACCTATTGAGATAATAAAAAGAATAAAATATATCTTCGTCTTCTGTTTTAAATTTAATGTTTTTTTTTTTTTTATTGATGTTGTATAATCTACTAACCTATCACTATCGCTCAAGTACACCAAGCGCCCCAAAGTCAGCACACACCAGACATAAACAGGTCACTTCCGGGTCAGCGGGACTAGAGGTCAACATCCCGACACGAGCGGTCATGGTTAACTCCCCTTGTCTCTCGTGTACATTAGGTGCGCCGCGCACCTACTATATAGCTTTGTTAATTCGCACCTAAATACGGGTCAAATGGACCATTGTATACTACTGACGCCCTTGAGAAAACTTATAATCACTAAGGGAGGGAGCTACAGAGAGCAGTCACGATTCGCTATCCTTCCTCTGCTGCCGTTGGCGTCGAGGGGAGATACAATCTGCGATTCTTTGCTCTTCTGTTGGCCTCTTCTGGTGTTATCCCTCCTAGTGACTCTGGTATTCCCTTTATCCATCTCTTTCTCGGTCTTCCTCTTAATCTGGCGTTTTCGTAGCGTTTATTTAAGGCTCTTTGAGTCATTGTTAGTTCTTTTTGTCTTGTTATGTGGCCGAACCAATTTATCTGTTGTTTCTGTATGTATTCGATGGCTGGTTCAATTTCGAGTTTCTTCCTCAGGTCGGTGTTTCTTACTCTGTCCCTTAATCTGTTTCCTGTCATTCTTCGCCCTGGGTACTCTCAGCAAAAACATTCTATAAATATGTGCACGCATTATTCGAGCTCATAGACTTTATAAAGCCAACATTCAATTAGTGATTATATGATATTTTTATATTCCCTTTATATCTCATTTAATTTTCAAGAAAAATTCGAATCTAGAAAAGGAACAGTCACGATGCATATCAAAAACCGAAGACAAGAAAATTAAAGAAACGAAATATATAGTTCATTTTGAATTTTCACAGAGATGTGATTTTATTTCTCGGGAAGGGAAAAACACAAGTTCAATCATGATTGCCCAGGGGCCAAATTCCTATGTAGCTCGTGAATCGATCTCGTCGGTTATCAATCAACATGGAGGATTCTCGAGGGACGTGACGTGGAGTGGTTCCTACACTCGTCTCAAGCAGCGCTCGGTGAGGACACCGCAGTTTAGGAATTCGCTCCGATTACACGAAATGTCTCCATCATCATTGATTGAAATATTTCTTGAAAGAAAATGAGATACCTCGGAAAAGAGGGAGGGGGAGGGGAGTCTTCACATTGTCGATAAATTCACTCTTACGCGTTCTTTGTACATGGAGTTAAAAACACATAATTGTAATTTAGAAACGGCAAGAAAAACCCACAAAAGAACCTAAATAATGTTTATTTTTCCACATCCAGGGATTGCCCATTATATATCATATATACACATATGCAATACATATACACGGGTGTTTCCAAATCCTTGTTGAGAGAATCCTCAATACCAGGGACAATATTTAAAAAAAACTTGGCACATCAGAAGCTAAATCACACCAAAAGGAGAACAAAAATATGAACCAAAAATAAAACGACACAGCAACATTCGATGAGGAAATGATATCAAATTCTGGTCAAATGTTTTTTTTTCATTCTGCGGTCGGGTCTGTCTATCGAATATTGGCTGATTCAGTCACGAAAAAAGCTGTTCAATTAGACAAGATTCAGCATAAGACATTCATATATTAGCAAACTACAGGGAAGTCGTGACTGCTTGCCACCGACCGTCTGTCAAGACATCAATTGTCAAAGATATGTCAATAATTTATCAGCAAAGTCGTTGAGTGCTCGAGGTTCATGTACTTTCGAAACACAAGGGTTTGAGACATATTCTTCTTCCTTTCAGCTCCCTGTGGAGTATAGGTCTTCAACAAACACTTTCAACTCCATGTGGAGCATAGGTCTTCAACAAACACTTTCAGCTCCCTGTGGAGTATAGGTCTTCAACAAACACTTTCAGCTCCCTTTGGAGCATAGGACTTTCAACAAACGCTTTCAGCTCTCTGTGTAGTTTAGGTCTTCAACAAACGCCTTCAGCTCCATATGGACCATAGGTCCTCAACAAATACTTTCAGCTCCCTGTGGAGCAAAGGTCTTCAACAAACACTTTCAGATCCCTGTGGAGCATAGGTCTTCAACAAACACTTTCAGCTCCCTGTGGAGCATAGGTCTTCAATAAACACTTTCAGCTCCCTGTGGAGCATAGGTCTTCAACAAACACTTTCAGCTCCCTGTGGAGCATAGGTCTTCAACAAACACTTTCAGTTCCCTGTGGAGCATAGGTCTTCAACAAACACTTTCCAATCCGTTCTGTCTCTTGCCTTTGTTTTGAGGTCATTCCATGTCTTCCACATCATCTTCATCTCTGCTTCCATCTGTCTTCTACAAGAATATTTAAATCTTTCTCTTTGTTTTTCCCCCCTGGGGATTCCAAAACAGGACCTGTCATGTAATACTCTCAGTTGGCTTCCAGTTGTGTGTGTTCTCTCCAGCGCCATCTTCGTTGTGCCTCTTTGTTCACTGGTAATACACTGGCACTTTCCCATAATTCTTCGTCAATGATTTTGTCCTGCTGTTCCCATCCTTTTATTGTGAGCAAACATCAATTAATGAAAGTATGTAACTTCGTTACTGTCATTCTTGTTGTTCACAATGTTTCATGGCCATTTAACAGCACTGATTTAATATTATCGTTTAACATTTTTATTTTTGATTTGAGACATACATTTAAGTAAACTCAGCTACACAAATTGGTACATGACCTCTAGTTAAGGAAATAAAGGCAAACATCTGGGAAGCGAATATTGAGTCATTGTCAGACACATGATGCGCCAGTTGAAGTAGAGACCATGCACTTTACTTCCCAGCGGCAGTAATGTACATCGCAACATAAGGATAATCATCATCATCATCATCATAATAATAATAATAATCGTAATCATCATCATCATCATAAAGAACCAAGTCATCTGCGTAGGTGATCATGTCTCTCCACAACCTTCGATCTCGACAGTTATTTATCATTTCTGTTGTTGACTTTCTGCCAAGCCACTCTCTTAAGCTGTCTGGTATCTTTTATCTTTGCTTCCCTCTATCTCTTCGTCCCTCAAATTTCTCAGTTGTCATAATATTCCAGCTGTTCTCTTCTCATTACATGGCCAACAAATGATGATTGTTTCTTCTTAATATTGGAAATTAGCTCTCTTTTTGCTTTGACCTCTTTCAGAACATTTTCATTACTCTTCTTAGCTGTCCATGGTATTCTCAACAATCTTGTTTCTACAGCCTGAAGTGATTTTCTTGTCTTTTGCACTATTGTCCATGCTTCACATCGATATGTTAAGACATTCTCTACTTAACATTTAAGAACTTTGTTTCTTGTTTCTAATGTCAAAAATAGATTGCACAGTATCTTCTGCTTTGGAGAAGGTTCAAATTTGACGTTACTAGCGTCTGATCAGCGACGGACAGTAGGTTCCAATTCGACGTTACTAGCGCCTGATCAGCGACGGACAGTAGGTTCCAATTTGACGTTACTAGCGTCTGATCAACGACGGACAGTAGGTTCCAATTTGACGTTATTAGCGCCTGATCAGCGACGGACAGTAGGTTCCAATTTGACTTTACTAGCGTCTGATCAGCGACGGGCACTAGGTTCCAAACTTGAGAAGACCAAGTCGCGAGACTGAACTTTTTTTGGCTGACTTGCAACCTGCTGCAATTTGCGACATATAAAATAGTACCTGCGATTATTGCACTAATTTATGTCACAATGACATGACATCTTAGTTATAAGCATTGTAAGTAATGACACAATCATGGTTTTGGTGTTGATTAACTCTTTCAGTACGGAAGGTTTTTATCAATCTAGCTGTAGAGATTTCAGAGACAAAATTGTTAATGTTTTTAAATGTTAATCTACATGTTTATATTTACCTAACACTGAACATATTAGATATGAATGTTTAGATAATTAAACAAGGAATTATATTTCACCAATACCAAGGTGGTACAAGATATAACAAAGAATATGGTTTGATGACATTTTACACTAGTCAAATTGAGAGTGACGCACTGTACGGCTAAACGTACATGAGCGAAATCTGAATGGCGCATGGTGCGTCGAAACGGAGGGAAAGAGTTAACATTGTTTACAGTTTGGCTCAATTTTCTTTCTATAACAAGGCGCAGCGCAATAATTTCTTGATGAAGTAGTTAGAGTGACCTCCTCCTTGTCTATGCTTCTGTCATCATCATCATATGCCATACCCGTTGGCGTAGGCGATCATGTCCTTCCACAATCTTCTATCTACAGTGCATCGTATCAGTTCTGATGTTGACTGTTTTCCACGCCATGACATCAAGCTTTCCATGTTTCTGTATGTCACGAATCAGATAGAAGAAGCTAATTTATTAGTTGAAACACTGTTATTATGGAAACCAGGGAGGTGATTGCTGAAAAGACCATCTTAGTTTCCATAAACATTATAATGTCGATGTCGTTGTGTTGTAGTAGGTTCCATATCCAAAGACTTTCAAGCCTATCTGATACACACGGCTCGAGTTACTTGAGCTATGCCACGGAACACTCTGAAAAACGGTGTCCGGTTGCTCGGTGACATTTAACATATTGACCTTGATTGTGTAATGTATTCTCCGAGAATGTTAGAGGAATAATGGCCTCCGTTGCCTCCGCTGAATCAATCATTCTGTAACCTTGTCGATCGTGGTGCCGCTATTTATGACGTTTGACACATTTTGCTTCCAATTGTTACGATTTAGAGTATCTCACTGTCATACAAGACATTCATGTCCATTCTCTGATATTATCTACCCACCTTTTCTTTTGTCCTCCCTGTCTTCTTTTGCCTGGTACTGTATCTTGCAGAATGGTTTTCATAAGGTCTGTGGTCCGTGTGACGTGTTCATACCAGGTCAATTTCCGCTCTTCTACTTATGACAATGTGTCCTTTATTGGTCCAGATTCTGTCATGCACTTCTTATTTGGTGATATGTTCCCTATGTGAACATGTGTGATATCTCTGTGTGAATATGTGTAATATCTCTGTGTGAATATGTGTAATATCTCTGTGTGAATATGTGTGATATCTCTGTGTGAATATGTGTGATATCTCTGTGTGAATATGTGTAAAATCTCTATGTGAATATGTGTAATATCTCTGTGTGAATATGTGTAATATCTCTGTGTGAATATGTGTGATATCTCTGTGTGAATATGAGTAATATCCCTGTGTGAATATGAGTAATATCTCTGTGTGAATATGAGTAATATCTCTGTGTGAATATGAGTAATATCTCTGTGTGAATATGAGTAATATCTCTGTGTGAATATGAGTAATATCTCTGTGTGAATATGAGTAATATCTCTGTGTGAATATGAGTAATATCTCTGTGTGAATATGAGTAATGTCTCTGTGTGAATATGAGTAATATCTCTGTGTGAATATGTGTAATATCTCTGTGTGAATATGAGTAATATCTCTGTGTGAATATGTGTAATATATCTGTGTGAATATGTGTAATATCTCTGTATGAAAATGAGTAATATCTCTGTGTGAATATGTGTAATATCTCTGTGTGAATATGTGTAATATCTCTGTGTGAATATGAGTAATATCTCTGTGTGAATATGTGTATTATCTCTGTGTGAATATCCACCTAAGAAACTGATATCGTTTGATTGACGTGCCCTTTTGACCCAAAACAAACTTCATCATCCTTAACCTTTCTTGTGGTCTTGCCCAAGAGCTGATGATGAGTTATCCTGGCCGATATTCCTACCACAGTCCAATAAACTGACCGGAAGTGACCGCGCTACAGACTGTATTTTCTCTTGTAGCCTAAAGCTGTAGAAAATGACGACCTGATAGATGATATCAATCTCACTCTTTATCTAGAATGTTCCTCTGGTGTCTAATGAGGCTTCGTTAACTAAACACTCTGTGTGTGTGATTAGAAGAGTGGTTGGAGAACACTAACGAAGGGCATGATCAGACCAGTGCCACGGGGTCTGTGTTTATGTGTCTCTAAAGCTATAGTCATAGTCAAACAAGAGAAGACAAATCAGTTGAACATGACAATATAGTAAAGTAAAGTACCCCCGTTACGCCAAGTGGCGTATAGGGAAATATGGTGTTAGTGACCCTATATTTTACAGACCTTCAGCAAATGATTTTTGGGGTAATGTGGTCGGTATTATGCCCGTGCTGCTTTACTTTCCCAGAAAAAAATCCGGTACCCATTTAAGGCTGGGTGAACCCGGAAGCCGTCGGTTGGGATCGAACCCTACCCCATGTCCTTTGTAGTCCAGTTCACTAACCACTGAGCTATCGCGGCTCCCATGACAATATACTCACAATAAATTAGATAACGGTTATACTCTTCTTCTTTTTCAGCGCCCACTCGTTAAATGGGCGTATATGTGGTGTGTCGCTAGTTCACGACAAAGCTGCGATCATTGCGCCTAACATCCCGGCAATACCGACTTTGACATGAGTAGATTTATAATTGTTTAACGATGTATGTACTACTTTTGTTCTATTTTAATTGCCAAGGATCATTTAACGTGCACGAGTGCACTCGGGACCAACTGTTTTTCACCATTACTCGAGAGGAATAGACATCGTATCTCACTAGCCAGTGACCAGGGGAGGAAGAAACCACAGGCTCCGAGTGAGAAATTCCCATCATCTGTGCGTTCAATCAATACAGGGCTGGAAGAATAGTAATCGAACACTTTGATAGTTGGTGGAGCGTGCGGCAGAGCGGATATGGGAATATCGAACTAAAGACTAAAATCTTTGCTGGCATCAGCCTCAAAACCTGATTACATGATAGCAAGACAATCACTGTCACGGAGCCCACAGGGAAAAAGAAAGCGAGGAAATCACTGGAATACAGGGGAAGTGAGGTCTTAGAAACTCTTGAGAGCACTCGTCTATGCTGTAGAGAACTTGAGAAAATGCCCAAGAATTGGGATTGATGGAGCACAGCCATTTACACAGGTAGGCAGGCCTAAGGGATGCGACCGGTACAGCATGCCGTGCTTTATTCCTGACATTTGATTTGTAGGAGTCTAGTATTTCGAGAGATAAAAAGTCAAGGTTGGTTCAAGTAAAATAGAGCAATTGAGAGAGTGGATCATTACCGTGTGTAAACAGCAAACTACTGGAGTTATCAGTGTATGGTTATGGTTAGCCAAAGGTCCCGGTATCACTGAAAACGATTTAAAAACCATAATAGCTCAACCGCCCGTGCTAGTGGAATCATCCGAATTAAAACTCATCTCATTGAAGGATCCAAACAAATAGGCATCTGCAGTCGCCATCATAGCAGCTACAGTACACGCCAAAATACATAAGATCAAGCAGCACCGAAAGTGAATACAGCTGAACTGTCCTTCGTCATACGATATCATGACTCATCGTAAGCAATAGGAATATAGAAACACGATCCGGATGAAAAACACAGCTCAAGTTGTGCACAGAGTTCTAAACTCAGTAGCTCCGGTAGCAAGCCGGACTTGGAATATGAGGAAACTGCAACAAGGAACACTTTTCAGACTGAGCCTCAATGGTTTCTGCCGCCTATTTACCATATTAACCGGAAATGTATACTTTGCGTCACCATAATCGTTTGGGATAGATTGAACACCTTCAGGTCTGCCCTGCATGCATACGGACGAATTATTTTATTTAGTTTTGGAAGGCCATGTTTAAAACGTTCAACATAGTTCTTCTGTTGTTTTGTTGCTGTATTTCATCACAGCTGTCTAACACAATAGTAACGTTAGAAGCGATGCCAGCTATTTATAAGTCTTTATCCCACCATTAACTTTGTTAACCTCAGACGGAAGATTTACAACAGAGGTGAGATGGAAGATGTACAACTGAGGTGAGATGGAAGATATACAACAGAGATGAGATGGAAGATGTACAACAGAGATGAGATGGAAGATGTACAACAGAGATGAGATGGAAGATGTACAACAGAGATGAGATGGAAGATGTACAACAGAGATGAGATGGAAGATGTACAACAGAGGTGAGATGGAAGATGTACAACTGAGGTGAGATGGAAGATGTACAACAGAGGTGAGATGGGAGGTGTACAACAGAGATGAGATGGAAAATGTACAACTGAGGTGAGATGGAAGATGTACAACTGAGGTGAGATGGAAGATGTACAACTGAGGTGAGATGGAAGATGTACAACAGAGGTGAGATGGAAGATGTACAACAGAGGTGAGATGGAAGATGTACAACAGAGGTGAGATGGAAGATGTACAACTGAGGTGAGATGGAAGATGTATAACTGAGGTGAGATGGAAGATGTACAACTGAGGTGAGATGGAAGATGTACAACAGAGGTGAGATGGAAGATGTACAACTGAGGTGAGATGGGAGGTGTACAACAGAGGTGAGATGGAAGATGTACAACAGAGATGAGATGAAAGATGTACAACTGAGGTGAGATGGAAGATGTACAACAGTGGTGAGATGGAAGATGTACAACTGAGGTGAGATGGAAGGTGTACAACAGAGATGAGATGGAAGATGCACAACAGTGGTGAGATGGAAGATGTACAACAGAGGTGAGATGGAAGATGTACAACAGAGATGAGATGAAAGATGTACAACTGAGGTGAGATGGAAGATGTACAACAGAGGTGAGATGGAAGATGTACAACAGAGGTGGGATGGAAGATGTACAACATATGTGAGGTGCAGAAAGGCTCAGGCAAAAGTAGTTTTCCAAAAAAAAAGAGGAAGATACTATGAAGTCCATTTTTGACAATAGAAACAAGAAAAAGAGTTTTTAAATATTATGTAGAGCTAGTCTTAACATATGGATGTGAATCATGGACAATAGGTCAACAGACAAGAAAATTACATGAGTCTGTAGAAATGTGGTTTTACAGAAGAATGTTGTGAATGCCATGGACAGCTAAGAAGAGTAATGAAGAGGTTCTGAAAGAGGCCAAAGCAAAAAGAGAGCTAATTTCCAATATTAGGAAGAAACAATCACCATTTTTTGGCCATGTAATGAGAAGAGAACAACTGTAATATATTGTAACAACTGGGAAAACTGAGGGACGAAGAGATACGCAGAGGAAAGCAAAGTGAAAAATACAAGGCAGTTTAAGAGAATGGGCTGACAGAAGATCAACAGAAATGATAAATAACTGTCGATATCGAAAGTGGTGGAGAGACATGATCACCTATGCCAGTAGGCCCGGTACTTGATGATGATGATGATCCCACTTTGTACTATCATTGCCAGACATGGACCTTCAACTCAACAGCCATTAGAAAAACAGCCACCACTGAAATGAAGAGTGTCAGTCGCATGCCAGGAAACATCATGTGAAATAAGATCAGAAATGAGGAGTTACGAAAAAGACAAGTAACGGAACCAGGTATTGAATAAATAAAGTGACAACAGATCAAGTAATTCATGCAAGTGATAAGACATCAAGAGCTAAATCTAATACAACGGGTTACCAACAAACGAGAACACCAGACCTAGAGGACGACCAAGAAAAAGGTGGACAAATGGAATACTAGAAACACTCGGTGGTATAAGAGCAGAAGAGGCCATTACAAGAGCAAGAAATCACGAACTATATCTTCCCTTGAAGCCGAAAGTTGGGAAGGAATGAAAGATGGAGAGAGAACAGGAAGGAAGGAAGGAATTGTATTCAATATTTCACGTTTCATTTTCAGTTAATTCAAAACTTCATTATTTGCTTCCATCGTATTCCGCTAACGCTTTTCATTCTTGCATGAACCAATATTTCCAAACCTTATTCTTTTTTCCTCTAAAAAAACATTTCTCTTGTTTTATTTTTTTCTCTAACAAACATTTCTCTTGTCTTATTTTTTTCTCTAACAAACATTTCTCTTGTCTTATTTTTTTCTCTAACAAACATTTCTCTTGTCTTATTTTTTTCTCTAACAAACATTCTCTTATCTTATTTTTTTCTCTAACAAACATTTCTCTTGTCTTATTTTTTTCTCTAACAAACATCTCTCTTGTCTTATTTTTTTTCTCCAACAAACATTTCTCTTGTCTTATTTTTTTCTCCAACAAACATTTCTCTTGTCTTATTTTTTTCTCCAACAAACATTTCTCTTGTCTTATTTTTTCTTCTCCAACAAACATTTTTCTTGTCTTATTTTTTTCTCCACAAACATTTCTCTTGTTTTATTAAACGCCCAATTTTCTGCATCATATAAACGCGCAAAATGGGCATAAAACTTTACCGTTTCGTCTTTGATGTCCTTGTTTAATTGTAAGAATGTGTTTCAATCCTTTAAAGATGTTTTTTTGTCGGCACATTTATCTCGACCAACCAGTTTCCGTTGCAGTATATTAAATGTCACAAACTGATATATTTTTGGACTCTTTCAAGACATTTATTTATTTAATTATTCAGGAAGCAACAAAAAAAAAACAAGAAATCCATGTAACATGATAGATAACAAGAATTCAAAGCAGAACATAAAACAAAAAACATGCAAGGCTTCAAAGTAACTCAGTGATAAACAATCTGGAAACTCTCCGATAAACAAAGGTAGAAAAGTGTTGGCTTATCTTTAAACATGGAGAAATAAGAGCTACTTTGAGTCAGGTAACTCACCGAGGTTAAAGATGTTTCAAAGTGTTACCATAGCAACCGTTAACCTTTATTGCCGCTTTGCATGTGCGTCTTCAGTGGTGGAAAAGTAAAGACAACACATGGTGCTTGCAGCTATCATTAGATAACATTGTTTACAGTTATCATTAGATAACATTGTTTACATTTATCATTAGATAACATTGTTTACAGCTATCATTAGATAACATTGTTTACAGCTATCATTAGATAACATTGTTTACAGCTATCATTAGATAACATTGTTTACAGTTATCATTAGATAACATTGTTTACAGCCATCATTAGATAATTAGATAACATTGTTTACAGTTTTCATTAGATAACATTGTTTACAGTTATCATTAGATAACATTGTTTACAGTTATCATTAGATAACATTGTTTACAGTTATCATTAGATAACATTGTTTACAGTTATCATTAGATAACATTGTTTACAGTTATCATTAGATAACATTGTTTACAGTTATCATTAGATAACATTGTTTACAGCTATCATTAGATAACATTGTTTACAGTTATCATTAGATAACATTGTTTACAGTTATCATTAGATAACATTGTTTACAGCTATCATTAGATAACATTGTTTACAGCTATCATTAGATACCATTGTTTACAGTTATCATTAGATAACATTGTTTACAGCCATCATTAGATAATTAGATAACATTGTTTACAGTTATCATTAGATAACATTGTTTACAGTTATTATTAGATAACATTGTTTACAGTTATCATTAGATAACATTGTTTACAGTTATCATTAGATAACATTGTTTACAGTTATCATTAGATAACATTGTTTACAGTTATCATTAGATAACATTGTTTACAGTTATCATTAGATAACATTGTTTACAGCTATCATTAGATAACATTGTTTACAGTTATCATTAGATAACATTGTTTACAGCTATCATTAGATAACATTGTTTACAGCTATCATTAGATAACATTGTTTACATCTATCATTAGATAACATTGTTTACAGTTATCATTAGATAACATTGTTTACAGCCATCATTAGATAATTAGATAACATTGTTTACAGTTATCATTAGATAACATTGTTTACAGCCATCATTAGATAACATTGTTTACAGTTATCATTAGATAACATTGTTTACAGCTATAATTAGATAACATTGTTTACAGTTATCATTAGATAACATTGTTTACAGTTATCATTAGATAACATTGTTTACAGCCATCATTAGATAACATTGTTTACAGCTATCATTAGATAACATTGTTTACAGCTATCATTAGATAACATTTTTTACAGCTATCATTAGATAACATTGTTTACAGCTATCATTAGATAACATTGTTTACAGTTATCATTAGATAACATTGTTTACAGTTATCATTAGATAACATTGTTTACAGTTACCATTAGATAACATTGTTTACAGTTATCATTAGATAACATTGTTTACAGTTATCATTAGATAACATTGTTTACAGTTATCATTAGATAACATTGTTTACAGCTATCATTAGATAACATTGTTTACAGTTATCATTAGGATAACATTGTTTACAGTTATCATTAGATAACATTGTTTACAGCTATCATTAGATAACATTGTTTACAGCTATCATTAGATAACATTGTTTACAGCTATCATTAGATAACATTGTTTACAGTTATCATTAGATAACATTGTTTACAGTTATCATTAGATAACATTGTTTACAGTTATCATTAGATAACATTGCTTACAGTTATCATTAGATAACATTGTTTACAGTTATCATTAGATAACATTGTTTACAGTTATCATTAGATAACATTGTTTACAGCCATCATTAGATAATTAGATAACATTGCTTACAGCTATCATTAAGATAATACTTACCTTACGTGAGCCAAGGTAAGAATAAATGATTGATGGAAGAAGAGCCAAGGTAAGAATAAATGATTGATGGAAGAAGAGCCAAGGTAAGAAAAAATGATTGATGGAAGAAGAGCCAAGGTAAGGAAAAATGATTGATTGAAAGAGCACCATGGTAAGAAGGATTGATCGATGGAATAAGAGTCAAGGTAAGAAGAGGTGATGGATGGAAGGAGAACGGAGGTAAAAAGGGGCGCTGGGTGCAAGGAGAACTAATATAAGAAGATGAAGAAATGCTACCTGATAAACAGAGAACCAATATAAGAAGATGAAGAGATGCTACCTGATAAACAGAGAACCAATATAAGAAGATGAAGAGATGCTACCTGATAAACAGAGAACCAATATAAGAAGATGAAGAGATGCTACCTGATAAACAGAGAACCAATATCAGAAGATGAAGAGATGCTACCTGATAAACAGAGAACCAATATCAGAAGATGAAGCGACAGCATGAAGAAATGCTACCTGATAAACAGAGAACAATTTCTGAAGCTATCATTTGAGCGAGAGCTGTCCCCATGTGCCTCCCTCGTCACTAGAGAGAGGTAAACGTGAAAGAGAAGAAAAGGGGATAGAAATTGTAATTCCGACTACCCCTCTGGCACAAATATTACACATACATACACACACATACATTCACAGCCACACAATGTAATGATGAAATAAATTACTCGAGTTTCTGTGAAAATAAAGTACAAGTCAGAATTAACACCACAAAGCAACCAAGAGAGTGAAAGAGACAGACTGAAAGACAGACAAACAGACAACGAGAGAGGTATTTCGTTTAATGAACGACAAATACTGACTGTATTCAATCAATACGTCTGAAAGAAACGCCAAGCGCTAGAGGCAACATCTAAGAACTGTACCCTGCGATGAATGTAAAAATAAAAGTTGTGGAAACATCAAAGACGTCATTACTGCATTGGTGAACATAACATAATAAAACATGTAGTTTCATAGGCGGAGACAGGGTTGCATTTTTTTCGGGTGGTTACGACAGAGGCGGAACTATGAAACTTGAAGTGATTTAAGCCGCTCGGGTGGTATTTTGGGCGTTGTGGTCGAAAGCGTATATGTGGACAACTGCTGGGGTTGTGCATGATGGGAGATATCTAGGATGTGATTGCTAATGTCATTCGAGCGTCTATTTGTTAAGCACTGAAAGGTTTCATCATGCTATAGGTATACATCCAAACAGATGACATTAAAAGGGATTCGGACAAACCATTTTTTTTTAAAACCAAGCCTAAGATTTAGACCAGATGAGGCCCTAAGCTGAGCTAAGCGAAATGAGGCTTTGGGACCCTAAACTAAGCTAAACTAAATGAAACTTTGAGGCCCTAAGCTGAGCTAAGCGAAATGAGGCTTTGGGGGACCCTAAACTAAGCTAAACTAAATGAAACTTTGAGGCCCTAAGCTGAGCTAAGCGAAATGAGGCTTTGGGACCCTAAGCTAAGCTAAGCGAAATGAGGCTTTGAGATCCTAAGCTAAGCTAAGCGAAATGAGGCGTTGAGGCCTTAAGCTGAGCTAAGTTTAATGAAACTTTGAGGCTCTAAGCTGAGCTAAGCTAAATGAAAATTTGAGGCCCTAAGCTGAGCTAAGCTAAATGAAACTTTTAGACCCTAAGCTGAGCTAAGCGAAATGAGGCTTTGGTGCCCTAAGCTGAGCTAAGCTTAATGAAACTTTGAGGCTCTAAGCTGAGCTAAGCTAAATGAAACTTTGAGGCCCTAAGCTGAGCTAAGCTAAATGAAACTTTTAGACCCTAAGCTGAGCTAAGCGAAATGAGGCTTTGATGCCCTAAGCTGAGCTAAGCTTAATGAAACTTTAAGGCCCTAAGCTAAACTAAGCGAAATGAAACTTCGAGCCCCTAAGCTGAGAAAAGCTTAATGAAACTTTGAGGCTCTAAGCTGAGCTAAGCGAAATGAAACTTTGAGGCCCTAAGCTGAGCTAAGCTTAATGAAACTGTGAGGCCCTAAGCTGAGTTAAGGACCTAAGCTGAGCTAAGCGAAATGAAACTTTGAGACCCTAAGCTAAGCAAAGCGAAATAAAACTTTGAGGCCCTAAGCTGAGCTAAGCGAAATGAAACGTTGAAGCACTAAGCTAAGCTAAGCAAAATGAAACATTGAGGCCCTAAGCTGAGCTAAGCGAAATGAAACTTTGAGGCCCTAAGCTAAGCTAAGCGAAATGAGGCTTTGAGGCCCTAAGCTGAGCTAAGCTTAATGAAACTTTCAGACCCTAAACTGAGCTAAGCTAAGTGAAACTTTAATACCCTAAGCTGAGCTAAGCTAAATGAAACTTTGAGGCCCTAAGCTGATCTAAGCTAAATGAAACTTTGAGGCCCTAAGCTGATCTAAGCTAAATGAAACTTTGAGGCCTTAAGCTGATCTAAGCTAAAGGAAACTTTGAGGCCCTAAGCTGAGCTAAGCTTAATGAAAATTGTAGACCCTAAACTGAGCTAAGCTAAGTAAAACTTTAATACCCTAAGCTGAGCTAAGCTAAATGAAACTTTAAGGCCCTAAGCTGATCTAGACTAAATGAAACTTTGAGGCCCTAAGCTGATCTAGACTAAATGAAACTTTGAGGCCCTAAGCTGATCTAGACTAAATGAAACTTTTAGACCCTAAACTGAGCTAAGCTAAGTAAAACTTTAATACCCTAAGCTGAGCTAAGCTAAATGAAATATTGATACCTTAAGCTGAGCTAAGCTAAATGAAATATTGAGACCCTAAGCTGAGCTAAGCTAAATGAAACTTTGAGGCCCTAAGCTGATCTAAGCTAAAGGAAACTTTGAGGCCCTAAGCTGATCTAAGCTAAAGGAAACTTTGAGGCCCTAAGCTGATCTAAGCTCAATGAAACTTTTAGGCCCTAAGCTGATCTAAGCTAAATGAAACTTTGAGACCCTAAGCTGATCTAAGCTAAGTTAAACTTTGAGGCCCTAAGCTGATCTAAGCTAAGTGAAACTTTAATACCCTAATCTGAGCTAAGCTAAATGAAACTTTGAAGCCCTAAGCTGAGCTAAGCTAAATGAAACTTTGAGGCCCTAAGCTGATTTAAGCTAAATGAAATATTGAGGCCCTAAGCTAAGCTAAGCTAAATGAAACTGTGAGAGCTCAACTGAGCTAAGCTAAATGAAACTTTGAGGCTCTAAGCTGATTTAAGCTTAATGAAACTTTGAGGCCCTTAGCTGATCTAAGCTAAGTGAAACTTTAATACCCTAATCTGAGCTAAGCTAAATGAAACTTTTAGGCCCTAAGCTGATCTAGAATAAATGAAATTTTGAGGCCCTAAGCTGATCTAAGCTAAGTGAAACTTTCATACCCTAAGCTGAGCTAAGCTAAATGAAACTTTTAGGCCCTAAGCTGATCTAGACTAAATGAAATTTTGAGGCCCTATGCTGAGCTAAGCTAAATGAAACTGTGAGACCTCAAATGAGCTAAGCTAAATGAAACTTTGAAGCCCTAAGCTATTCTAGCTAAATGAAACTTTTAGACCCAGAACTAAGCTAAGCTAAGTGAAATTTTGAGACCCTAAGCTGAGCTAAGTTAAATAAAACTTTGAGACCCTTAGCTGAGCTAAGTTAAATAAAACTTTGAGACCCTTAGCTGAGCTAAGCTAAATGAAACTTTGAGACCCTAAACTGAGCTAACCTAAATGAAATATTGAGACCCTAAGCTGAGCTAAGCTAAATGAAACTTTGAGACCCTAAGCTGAGCTAAGCTAAATGAAATATTGAGACCCTAAACTGAGCAAAGCTAAATGAAACTTGTGAGGCCCCTGTTAATTGAATTTAATATTAGAATTTCTAATTCATAGATTATTATCATCATCAAGTACAAAACCTGCTGGCGTAGTTGATCATGTCTCTCAACAACTTTCTATCACGACAGTTATTTATCCCTGTTGCTTAAACCAAGATTATTATACAAACAAATATGAGGTCCCTTTTAGAATGTGAGGCCCTAAGTCAGTTAACTAAATTAAATGCTGTGGCCCCCATTAAACAACTTACACAAGAATTTCTCTATATTAGTTTACAATATAAACAAATGCAATGCCTCATTGGATTGTGAAAACCTAAGATGTAGCTTATTGAGCCTAGGCCTAACTCCGGCCTTGCTGTAACTAAATATCAATGTTCATAACAAGCCCAAAATATTATTTCTATTTTTAAAGTACTTATTTTGGTGGAATATTTTCTCTATATTTTGACAAGTTTTAGTTAAGAAAATATATACAGACGTTTAAACTTGATATCATTAAGAAATTCACATCTTCAAGTCCGATAAGCCTGACTAAATTATGCAAATAATATTGAAGCCGAAGAGTTAGTTGATCTTGACAGTATGTCTCTATAGATCTAGTCAATAAACAACAAATTAAAAGACTTTGAAAGGACCGTTATGAAATGTGATTCTATGCTTGTGTCAAGTCATAAGAAAGAGCTGCGATTAGCCTGAAACTTAATCAACTGTTTAATACGATTAATAATTATTTCCAAAACACCAACGGAGTAAAGGAGACATTGAAAACAAATAAAATGCAGAAGCGTATAGTTTGACTCCTTTTTTGTGGGGTGGTGGGAGCGGGGTTAAGAGTTGAGAAACCAAGCTTTCTAGAATAATATCTAGTGAGCATCGTTGTCAGATCTGATAGGTCATGCCGCATTCTGACCCCTAATATACATTTTGCAGTCATATCTCCTTCTGACATCATATCTCCTTCTGACATCATATCTCCTTCTGACATCATATCTCCTTCTGACATCATATCTCCTTCTGACATCATATCTCCTTCTGACATCATATCTCATTCTAACATTATATCTCATAGTTTAAAGTGTTTGTTGAAGACCTATGCTCCACAGGGAGTTGAAAGTGTTTTTTGAAGACCTAAGCTCCACAGGGATTTTAAAGTGTTTGTTGAAGACCTAAGCTCCACAGGGATTTTAAAGTGTTTGTTGAAGACCTAAGCTCCACAGGGATTTTAAAGTGTTTGTTGAAGACCTAAGCTCCACAGGGATTTTAAAGTGTTTGTTGAAGACCTAAGCTCCACATGGATTTTAAAGTGTTTGTTGAAGACCTAAGCTCCACAGGGAGTTGAAAGTGTTTTTTGAAGACCTAAGCTCCACAGGGATTTTAAAGTGTTTGTTGAAGACCTAAGCTCCACAGGGATTTTAAAGTGTTTGTTGAAGACCTAAGCTCCACAGGGATTTTAAAGTGTTTGTTGAAGACCTAAGCTCCACAGGGAGTTGAAAGTGTTTTTTTGAAGACCTAAGCTCCACAGGGATTTTAAAGTGTTTGTTGAAGACCTAAGCTCCACGTGGATTTTAAAGTGTTTGTTGAAGAGACCTTTAGCTTCGCGGTTTAAACTAACCTGGACAGTTCGTTTCTGGTTTGTCCAGTCTTGTTTTCTCCGCGAAGTAGACATATTCTATTTATAGTAATTGACGTGTGCTTACACCCACGCTTAATCCTTGATGATTCTATTTGTGTTCCTGCATATTCGTAAAAAAGAGCGGGGAAACAGTATTTTAAGGGGACACAAGTACATCTTGCAAGTCGTTCAAAGTTCGCTCCTTCGTCAGCATCTAGCTATTTTTAGTGTTTCTCAATAGTGTCCAATTGTGTTGCGATATTTTGTGCTCCGTGAATTTTTTTTCTCTTCTAAAATTGGATTTGTTCTCTTCTTTGGATGTGAGTGCCAAAAAAAATTGCGGATGTGTTAATGTGTGAGTGTGTGCGTGTCTGTGTGTAAGGGAGTGTGCATGCGTGTGACTGTGAGTGATTGTATGTAGGAAAGGGAGGCAGAAAGCGACAAAGAATGATAAACATAAAGAGGAAGATCAAAAACATAGAATGAACAATTAAAAGAACGATAGAGACAAATGGAGAGGGACTCAGAATAGAAAAATATATCAGAAGGAAGGATGGATGGATGGAAGGAAGGAAGGCAGGAGGGAAGGAAGGAAGGGAGGGAGGAAGGAAGGAAGGGAGGGAGGGAAGGAAGAATGGAAGGAGGGAAGAATGGAAGGAGGGAGGGATGAGGGAGGTAGAGGAAGGAAGGAAGGAAGGAAGGAAGGAAGAATGGAAGGAAGAATGGAAGGAGGGAGGGATGAGGGAGGTAGAGGAAGGAAGGAAGGAAGGAAGGAAGGGAGGGAGGGAGGGAAGAAAGGAGGGAAGGAAGGAAGGAGGGAAGGAAGAATGGAAGGAAGGAAGAATGGAAGGAGGGAAGAATGGAAGGAGGGAGGGAGGAAGGAGGTAGAGGAAGGAATGAAGGAAGGAAGAATGGAAGGAAGAATGGAAGGAAGGAGGGATGAGGGAGGTAGAGGAGGAAGGAAGGAAGGGAGGGAGGGAGGGAGGGAGGGAGGGAGGAAGTGATGGAAAGATGAAATTAACGCAATAGCTTTTGAATTTGAAATGAACAAACATTCATCTTGTGAAGGAGAGAGAGAGAGAGAGAGAGAGAAAGGAAAGAAAAAAGACAAAGAGAGATAGAAAGAAATAGAGAAAAAGTTTGAGCCTATGTCGACGAGTGGATAGAGATAACGACAGATCGTACAAAACGCACACAAATAACACAGCACTACACACCTACAATTAAATCTATTGTTCCGTGCCATCTCTCAAGTAACGAAGCAACTCTTTCCACTTTTGCCTTTATCCTCCAATAACGATGTCCTATTTATAGCTCCAGTAAAAGGGGCTGCTCACACTTCTAGGAAAACATAAACCGAGAACGGCAGTTTCTACACTTGATAAATACGTGCAAAATAGTCCACTAAAAACAGTACAAGAAGTGAACAATAGAATAAAGGTTTGCATAAGAGAATGCAGAAACAAGACGATCGTGTAATGGTAAGTAAAGATTACCTCCCCAGGCAATTAAAAAAAAAAAAAGTGGTATAGTAACAGCTTTAGGTGATAATTAACAAAACAAAAGTCGACGTTTCGGTCGAGTAGTCCTTCAGCTGGAACAACAAACAACACAAAAATATAGATAAGGATACGTACACAAATCTAACTAACTACGTGGCACCTCCCATGCCTTGTTATGTGGATGGAGAATATGGTGTTAGTGACCATAGTTTTACATGACCACGGCTCATTTTTTTAGTGCCGTGGTCGGTATCACGCCAGACCGCTTTAACATCCAAG
Organism: Megaustenia siamemsis; assembly: GCA_032433765.1. NCBI lineage: Eukaryota > Metazoa > Mollusca > Gastropoda > Stylommatophora > Ariophantidae > Megaustenia > Megaustenia siamemsis. The sequence goes on along the minus strand of JAVIAB010000047.1, from coordinate 2,928,505 downwards.
AAAAATCCTGGTATCCATATTTAGAGGCTGGGTGAACCTTGGAGACTTGTTGGTCCGAAAAAAAAGTCACCACTTCTGGGGATGAAAATGGATGTGGTAATGGATGTGGCAGTGGAGATGGTAATTGATGTGGTAATGGATGTGGTAATAATGGATGTTAAGAAAACACACGAATGGTCATAACAACATTGATATGTAAGATGAATTGTGAGTGTAAATTTGAAATGAATTATAGGAATATTGAATTGTGAGAAGAATTAGAAGAATATAGAATGTAAATGTGAGGTGAATTAGAATTAGCGTATCTGTTGCAGGTGAGAGGACCAACTATCTTCTCTAGCAGATCGCCTACAATGTTCTGCATCGTGATGATTCTGTAGGCACTGATCTGAGAATGGTCCTTGTTTGGCTTCGGTAGCGGTAGTAAGTAGCTGTGTAGCCACTCCTCCTTAATCTGGCCATTGTGTGTGCTCGCATTGAACTCATTGGCCACATTGGTCAAATCGTCGTCAGCTAAATAATGATTACAATCAATCTGTTACACTCATTGCTCCCCGGCTGATAGGAAGGCACCAACAACACTTACTGCACACACACAAAAAAAGACGAAGAAGAAGAGGAAGAACATGTAGCACATTGGAGGGTGTATATTTTAGTTTAATAATACACAATAATAAACCGAAAAAAAAAGAGAAATCGCCAATCAACCACTAATATCTTCAGTAATCAAGAAAAGACGATGGTCATGGTCATATGTTGGTCATGTGATGAGGAGAGATAATAACCGAATAACAAAGCAAGCCCTCATGTGGGAAACAACAGGTAAACGGAAAAGAGGCCGACCCAGAGAGACACCGAGAAGAACATTGATGAGAGATGCCAGAGCAGCAGGAATCGGCTCCCACAATGAGATAGAGTTGCTTGCACAGAACAGAGACAAATGGCGAGATTTGATAAAATATCTTTACAAGGATTGAAAACTGCTAGAATACAAATTTAGATAAGAGAGAGTATCTGGATCTATGCCCTATGGGCTGCCTGCGGCTCGAAAGGTCAATTGATAGGCAGACAGACAGACAGACAGATAGACAGATAGACAGACAGACAGACATACAGATAGACAGATAATTAGACAGACAGATAGACAGACAGACAGACAGATAGACAGACAGATAGACAGACAGACAGACAGACAGACAGACAGACAGACAGACAGACAGACAGACAGATAGATCTTTTAATTCACTTTAATACAACCTATTGTTCATTCTCTACAAGAAAATAATATTTTTTTTCCTTCCTGTCTTTGAAGTTTCTTTCTATTGGGGATGAAAAAAAAACTGAGGCCAGAACACCTCGGGGCGACAGCTCAGGACAAACTACCTTTATTCTCTCCAGTCCTATATGTCCCATCGGCAGATCTCAGTAATGGGATATTGCCGTAAAGATTGGTTTCTCTTTTTTGTCCTCTATTGAGTGCTGCGTTCTGCCGGTAGGCGTCCAAGTCTTACGTCAAAGATATGTTTTCTATCGAAGGCACTTTCTGTGGCTTGGCACATGGTGATATTGTCTTGATGTAAACGATGCAGGAAAACACAAATACACTACCATCAACGAGCACTAAACATTAATTTCTTGCTTCAATCTCTCTGTTAAGCCTTCCATCTTCTGCAAAAAAACACTACCCAGATACGTGAATTCTCTTTGTAAAAAGTAAATAACACGCCAAGTGGCGTATTGGGAATATGATGTTAGTGACTATCAATTTTAGAGACATTCGGCGCATGATTTTTGGGGTAATGTGGTCGGTATTACGCCCGTGCCGCTTTACTTTCCCAGAAGAAAAAATCCGGTACCCATTTAAAGCTGGGTGAACTCGGGAGCCGTCGGTTTGGATCGAACCCTACCCCTTGTCCTTTGTAGTCCAGTTCACTAACCACTGAGCTATCGCGGCTCCCTATTTTAGTGATGCAGTCCATGTATATTTTGTGTGGTTGAAGTTACCTATATTTTGTGTGGTTGGAGTTACCTCTATTTTAGTGATGTAGTCCATGTATATTTCCTGAGGCTGCAATTACATCTATTTTAGATATGTAGTCCATGTATATATTGTGTGGTTGGATGTATCTCTATTTTAGAGATCTAGTCCATGTATATTTCCTGTGGCTGGAAATACCGCTATTTTAGATATGTAGTTCATGTATATTTTGTGTGGTTGAAATTACCTCTATTTTATTGGTGTAGTCCATGTATATTTTGTGTGGTTAGAGTTACCTCTGTTTTAGTGATGTAATCCATGTATATTTCCTGTGGCTGGAAATACCGCTATTTTAGATATGTAGTCCATGCATATTTTGTGTGGTTAGAGTTACCTCCATTTTAGAGATGTAGTCCATGTATATTTCCTGTGGCTTTAGTTACCTCTATTTTATTGATGTAGTCCATGTATTTTTTGTGTGGTTGGAGATACCTCTATTTTAGAGATGTAATCCATGTTTATTTCCTGTGGCTGCAGTTACCTCTATTTTAGATATGTATTTCATGTATATTTTGTGTGGCTGGAGCTACCTCTACTTTAGAGATGTAATCCATGTATATTTCCTGTGGTTGTTATTACCTCTATTTTAGAGATAAAGTCCATGTATATTTTGTGTGGTTAGAGTTACCACTATGTTAGAGATGTAGTCCATGTATATTTTGTGTGGCTGGAATTACCTCTATTTTAGCGATGTGTTCCATGTATATTTCCTGTTGCAGAAATTACCTATATTTTAGTGATGAAGTCCATGTATATTTCCTGTGGCTGGAATCACCTCTATTTTAGAGATGTATTCCATGCATATTTCCTGTAGCTGAAATTACCTCTATTTTAGTGATGTAGTCCATGTATATTTTGTGTGGCTGGAGTTACCACTATGTTAGAGATGTAGTCCATGTATATTTTGTGTGGCTGGAATTACCTCTATTTTAGAGATGTAGTCCATGCATATTTCCTGTAGCTGAAATTACCTCTATTTTAGTGATGTAGTCCGTGTATATTTTGTGTGGCTGGAGTTACCACTATGTTAGAGATGTAGTCCATGTATATTTTGTGTGGATGGAATTACCTCTATTTTAGCGATGTGTTCCATGTATATTTCCTGTTGCAGAAATTACCTATATTTTAGTGATGAAGTCCATGTATATTTCCTGTGGCTGGAATTACCTCTATTTTAGAGATGTAGTCCATGCATATTTCCTGTAGCTGAAATTACCTCTATTTTAGAGATGTAGTCCATGTATATTTTGTGTGGCTGGAGTTATCTCTATTTTAGTGATGTAGTCCATGTATATTTTGTGTGGCTGGAGTTAGTGATGTAGTCCATGTATATTTCCTGTGGCTGGAGTTACCTCTATTTTAGTGATGTAGTCCAATTTCTTGTGGCTGGAAACACCTCTATTTTAGAGATGTAGTCCATGTATATTTCCTGTGGCTGGAGTTACCTCTATTTTAGTGATGTAGTCCAATTTCTTGTGGCTGGAAACACCTCTATTTTAGAGATGTAGTCCATGTATATTTCCTGTGGCTGGAGTTACTTCTATTTTAGTGATGTAATCCATGTATATAATTAACAGTAAGGTGTCAAACACATCCCTGTCTGACTCCAGATGCCACGTGATACCATTGTGATAGACCAACATTTGTTCTAACCGAACTGTCACAATTACTATGCAAAAATCTAATACTGTTAAATATTGTACCTTTAATCTCTTATTTCTCCACAATATCCCACACTATGTCCCTCACTATGTCCCACACTATGTCCCTCACAATATCCCACACTATGTCTCTATTTACTCTGTCGAATGCCTTCTCATGGTCTATAAAGCAACATTTATTTCTTCTTGGTGTTCTATCTTTTTTCGCTTATTTGACGTATGCCTGTTATAGAGATGTTATATTATTTGTTACTTTGATATTATTATTTTTGTTCATTGACAGTACATCACATTTATATTTGATACAACATTAATCATGACAGAGTTCTCGTATGTTCATTATATAATCATAATTAAGTTTATTGATATCTCTTGGCACATGATTTGTACAAGTGGTTGATGCACTTTTCTTACATTAATGTTCATTAATTCTGGACATCTCTGAGGCAAATCGCCGATGGTTATGATCTGTCCACTAGTGCACATTTTACATTTAACATTAATCATCTTACGTTCATGAGAAATGTGAAGCACAACTTGAACTATCAACACGTCACAGTTTCATTACTAATTCTTCTATGTTCATTAACTCACTTGTTGTAATGTTGTATAGCTCAACTAACTGACTACTATAAACTTTATGATTCCTTACTAACTTATCTTGTCTAAATTTCCTAACTTGCGACCTAACTTTCTTATTTTATTATTCTAAAACTTGTAGTGCTTGACTTCTAGTTGTTCCTAAAACTTTTTGTCTGCTAATTGTTCTAAAAATTATTGTCTCATCAGTCTATTGCGGTGAAGGTTATATACTCAGCCACAACTCTTCGCGTGAAAATCAGTAGCCAATTAAATTATCGCAAAGTGACAAATTGCAACCTTTTCAGCCAATCAAATCTCAAAACTAAGATTCCACCGCCACTTTACCTCTCATCATTGTGACTCAAAATCTGACCTGTGTCTCAACTGTCCACGACTTGACAATAACAGATTATTTTCTTGACTTTTCTATAACCCCTTTCAAAATAATTATTACTTCATGACTCTGACCTTTCCTGGTAGTTGAATGACAACTTATTTATCAGACGGCCAAAGTCATGGGGTCAATGCATGCTATTGTCATGCGCCTACTATCACTTCCACAAACTTGGTTGAAGCGGAAATGTCCATTCTTTAAACTCATTATCGTGTCCAGTAATTCTGGACCTTCCTACCTTAGCTTGGTGGGTGTCCTTGTAATGTCCGAGTATAATTCCTCGGTGGGTGTCCCTATCCCTACTATAAACTCTGCGTTATCTCTATTGAAGTTGTTATCCTGGCTGGAAATTTTCCTAAAATTTATGTCTTAACTACTGATGGTCGCTACCATATGTTACTGCTATTGTCCGTTAAAGCAGCGGGTAACAACTAAGTTACTTGCTCTCATGTTTTCACTAGCTTACTCTATTACATGCCCATCCACGTGTTCTTGTCAGTGACGCTCCTTATCTGATTTCTCTTCTGCATCATGAGTTCCCCTCAATAGTTGTTATGGTTAGGTGAATGCGACCGAACTACCGCTATCTCCAAAAAAGAAAATCAAAACCAGAAAGAATAACTTAAAACCACATTGAACAGATAGTGTCATTAGTTCTAAACCTCATTCGAATAAGGTGCCATTTTGGCCGCCACCGCGCCAACCGGAAATTTTGGCGCTCGCGGTCCAAGTTAGTGCTGCAGGCGACTGGTCGTGGATTGTAGGGGAACAGTACTAAATCCCGGCTTGGCACTGGGACGGAATGTTTGTGATCTGTGTTTGATTGTGAACTTGCCACCAGCGGCTTGGCACTGGGACGGAATGTTTGTGTTCTGTGTTTGATTGTGAACTTGCCACCAGCGGGACTGCGGTAAGATCGAATATTTCACCGAAGTAGAGGTCTAACTTCATTTGTTCGGACGGCAAATTTAGGGGCACGCTCACTGGTCAGGAAGCCTGCACTGGAAATGGCGAGAGGCGCATGGAGTTATCTTGCACATAGCGGCCGATACGGTGACCCGGAAGTGTCTTTTTCTCAAAATAGAGAACGTTCAGTAGAACAGTATGACATGAACGTAAAAATTAGTCTTTTATTGTTTACTGAACACAGCATATTTCGCAGAACAGTATGACATGAACGTAAAAATTAGTCTTCTATTGTTTACTGAACACAGCATGTTCCGTAGGACAATATCAACGATGAGGATAAACACTTTGTTGGTTGCTGGAATGCGCGCTCACCAGATATGTGAATGTCCTGCTTGCAGTGAACACATTCCGTTGTAAAGTCTAAAGTTTAGAGTATACAGTCTAAAGTTCAAAGTCTAATGTCTAAAGTTTAAAGTTTAAAGTCTAAAATCTAAAGTCTAAAGTTTAAAGTCTAAAGTCTAAAGTTTAAAGTCTAAAATCTAAAGTCTAACTCTCTTAATTATTCTCTTCACTTCCTATTATACTCCTTTACATGTTGAGGGAAATACACAATTCTAGTTATTGTCATTCTTGCCATTCTCAACCCTTGTCAATCGATGTTGTAGCGTTACTGTTGTCAAACATCTTCATCTACATCCTCCCTTATCTCTTCTTCCATCTCCTCATTTCATATTTGATCTGTATGGTACAGACTTTATTGGCATTCTGTCCAGATGAGAAACCAATGTCATTTGTTGGCTCTGTATGTTTTTGTAGAATTGATTCATTGTCCAATTGTTCCCTTGGGCCATCAGATGTTCGCCCAACTATTACTAATCTGTATGGTCCGTCTTTCAGATGTCGTAGATGCATTGATTTTTGGGGGGTTTAAATCAAACCCTAATATCTCCTTCTTTCGGCCCGATATCTGAAATATGAACACGACAATTTTGCGTACCGGGTTGTCTTTTCTCTGAACATTGCTTGGACTGTTTATTCTAAACGTTATAAATGAAGTTCGATTTTGAGCTCAACCATTGGCTCCTGATATGGATTCAAAAGCTCAACAATGAATCGCTGTTTGCCTTCAGCAACAGGTGTTTGACCTCTTAACCTCATTATTAATTTCACGTTTGATCTCTTCCCGCGACAAATTGTTCACTAGGTCTAGTAAACAAAAGAAGAGTAAAGTACCCCCGTCACGCCAAGTGGCGTATAGGGAATATGGTATTAGTGACCCGTCACGCCAAGTGGCGTATAGGGAATATGGTATTAGTGACCATAAATTTTACAGACCTTCGGAACAAGATTTTTGGGGTAATGTGGTCGGTATTACGCACGTGCCGCTTTACTTTCCCAGAAAAAATCCGGTACCCTTTTAAGGCTGGGTGAACCCGAAAGCCGTCGGTTGGGATAGAACCATACCTCTTGTCCTTTGTAGTCCAGTTCACTAACCACTGAGCTGTCGCGGCTCCCAAACGGTCTAGTATTTTACAGAATTATCCTTCCACGTTTTTTGCCTTACCTTTTATACTTATCGTTGTGACACAAGTCTCCATCCTCTCATGCCATGACAAACAAACTGGACTACATATTGTTGAGACACAAGTCTCCATCCTCTCATGCCATGACAAACAAACTGGACTACATATTGTTGAGACACAAGTCTCCATCCTCTCATGCCATGACAAACAAACTGGACTACATATTGTTGAGACACAAGTCCCCATCCTCTCATGCCATGACAAACAAACTGGACTACATATTGTTGAGACACAAGTCTCCATCCACTCATGCCATGACAAACAAACTGGACTACATATTGTTGAGACACAAGTCCCCATCCACTCATGCCATGACAAACAAACTGGACTACATATTGTTGAGACACAAGTCTCCATCCTCTCATGCCATGACAAACAAACTGGACTACATATTGTTGAGACACAAGTCCCCATCCTCTCATGCCATGACAAACAAACTGGACTACATATCGTTGTGACACAAGTCCCCATCCTCTCATGCCATGACAAACAAACTGGACTACATATCGTTGAGACACAAGTCCCCATCCTCTCATGCCATGACAAACAAACTGGACTACATATTGTTGAGACACAAGTCTCCATCCTCTCATGCCATGACAAACAAACTGGACTACATATTGTTGAGACACAAGTCTCCATCCTCTCATGCCATGACAAACAAACTGGACTACATATTGTTGAGACACAAGTCCCCATCCTCTCATGCCATGACAAACAAACTGGACTACATATTGTTGAGACACAAGTCCCCATCCACTCATGCCATGACAAACAAACTGGACTACATATCGTTGTGACACAAGTCCCCATCCTCTCATGCCATGACAAACAAACTGGACTACATATTGTTGAGACACAAGTCCCCATCCTCTCATGCCATGACAAACAAACTGGACTACATATCGTTGTGACACAAGTCCCCATCCACTCATGCCATGACAAACAAACTGGACTGCATATCGCTGTGACACAAGTCTCCATCCTCTCATGCCATGACAAACAAACTGGACTACATATTGTTGAGACACAAGTCCCCATCCTCTCATGCCATGACAAACTGGACTACATATTGTTGTGACACAAGTCTCCATCCTCTCATGCCATGACAAACAAACTGGACTACATATCGTTGTGACACAAGTCTCCATCCTCTCATGCCATGACAAACAAACTGGACTACATATTGTTGAGACACAAGTCCCCATCCTCTCATGCCATGACAAACAAACTGGACTACATATTGTTGAGACACAAGTCCCCATCCTCTCATGCCATGACAAACAAACTGGACTACATATTGTTGAGACACAAGTCTCCATCCACTCATGCCATGACAAACAAACTGGACTACATATTGTTGAGACACAAGTCCCCATCCACTCATGCCATGACAAACAAACTGGACTACATATCGTTGTGACACAAGTCCCCATCCACTCATGCCATGACAAACAAACTGGACTACATATAGCTGTGACACAAGTCTCCATCCTCTCATGCCATGACAAACAAACTGGACTACATATCGTTGTGACACAAGTCCCCATCCTCTCATGCCATGACAAACAAACTGGACTACATATTGTTGAGACACAAGTCCCCATCCTCTCATGCCATGACAAACAAACTGGACTACATATTGTTGAGACACAAGTCCCCATCCACTCATGCCATGACAAACAAACTGGACTACATATTGTTGAGACACAAGTCCCCATCCACTCATGCCATGACAAACAAACTGGACTACATATTTTTGAGACACAAGTCCCCATCCACTCATGCCATGACAAACAAACTGGACTACATATTTTTGAGACACAAGTCCCCATCCACTCATGCCATGACAAACAAACTGGACTACATATTTCTAATGTGTTTCTAAATTCTCCCTGTTCACTGTACACTGACATCTGTCACCACTCTGCTGATTTGATGTTATTAACATTCTTCTGTACAATCGTATTTCGGAAATATGCGCATAGAATTGTCTTCTCCTTCACACGTTTGCCTTTCATCGTCAAGAGGAGATATAATTTGCAGTTTTTCGCTCTTCCATTGGCTTCTCCTTCCTCGTCATCATTATCATCGGGTGCCATCTCCGCAACGAAGGTTGGTTACCATTGAACGCCATTCTGCTCTGTCTCTTGCTTTGATGGTGAAGGTTGTCATAGGCTTGTTTGTCCATCTTGTGATGTTACTCGTCCATGTTAGTCTTGGTCTGCCCCTGCCTATTTTACCTTGTATTCCCCCCCCCCTCCCAGGATTACTTTTAGTTGGCTGTTGTGTCTTTTAACATGTCCCAAAAATCGCATTTGTCTTGTTTGAATTGTGTTTAGTAGCCCTCTTTTCATTTTTAGTTGTTTTTAAGACTCCATCGTTTGTTTTCTGTTCCTTCCATACAATTCTACCTATTCTTCTATATATCCACATTTCAAAGGTTTCAATTCTTTGTTCTGTTTTCTTGTCTAATGTCCATGTTTCTGCACCATGTAGGAATGTTGAGAAGACATAACATTTTGCTATTCTTAGTTTCAGCCCTGGTGTTATTTGTTTTTATGTTAGTATGTTCTTCATGATATTAAAATTACTTTTTGCCATTTCTATTCTTTTGTTTATTTCAGTTGTACATTTTCCATCACTGGTTATAGTATGTCCAAGGTAGTTGTAGTTCTGAACTGTCTCCAGGTCTATTCCTTCAATTTTGATATCCACTTGTGGGTTTTGAGTATTTTCTTTGTTTATGATCATAGTTTTAGTCTTTTTGATATTCATATCTAGTACATATTTTTTGCTTGTCACCTTCCTAGTGTTTCTAATATTCCATCAGACCAACTTTTTCGTGGGCAGCCCTTGGGTTTGATGCTCTCGTAACGTTTATTGAAGGCTCGTGTGTGTATATATATGCATAATGGATTTTGGTGTGTGTTAAAGTCATAATGAATGGATTGTGGTGTGTGTTTGTGTGTGTGTATTAGAGTCATAATGAATGGATTGTGGTATGTGTGTGTGTGTGTGTGTATTAGAGTCATAATGAATGGATTGTGGTTAGAGCCATAATGAATGGATTGTGACGTGTGTGTTGTGTGTATTAGAGTCATAATGAATGGATTGTGACGTGTGTGTGTGTGTATTAGAGTCATAATGAATGGATTGTGGTATGTGTGTGTGTGTGTGTGTGTGTATTAGAGTCATAATGAATGGATTGTGGTTAGAGCCATAATGAATGGATTGTGACGTGTGTGTGTGTGTATTAGAGCCATAATGAATGGATTGTGACGTGTGTGTGTGTGTATTAGAGTCATAATGAATGGATTGTGGTGTGTGTATTAGAGTCATAATGAATTGATCGTGGTGTGTGTGTGTTGTGTGTATTAGAGTCATAATGAATGGATTGTGGTTAGAGCCATAATGAATGGATTGTGACGTGTGTGTGTGTGTGTGTATTAGAGTCATAATGACTGTTTTGTGGTGTGTGTGTGTGTGTGTGTATTAGAGTCATAATGAATGGATTGTGGTGTGTGTGTGTTGTGTGTATTAGAGTCATAATGAATGGATTGTGGTGTGTGTGTGTGTTGTGTGTATTAGAGTCATAATGAATGGATTGTGGTGTGTGTATTAGAGTCATAATGAATGGATTGTGGTGTGTGTATTAGAGTCATAATGAATGGATTGTGGTGTGTGTGTGTGTTGTGTGTATTAGAGTCATAATGAATGGATTGTGGTGTGTGTATTAGAGTCATAATGAATGGATTGTGGTTAGAGCCATAATGAATGGATTGTGACGTGTGTGTGTGTGTGTATTAGAGTCATAATGACTGTTTTGTGGTGTGTGTGTGTATTAGATTCATAATGAATGGATTGTGGTGTGTGTGTTGTGTGTATTAGAGTCATGAATGTTGCCTTGTGTTAGGCTCCATATTTTCTTTAGAGGGCAATGCGCCTGGTATCATCAGAGTCGGAAGCTATTAACGACATAGCTGATGGTTCGCTCCTGGATCGTTGAACCAGAAACATCCAGACTACTCCACCTCTTCGTGGTGCTTCTAGAAACAGACTAACCAATGCAGTCTGGCAAAACAAGTATGGATCGAAGAGGGAAGACAACCCAGTACTCAAACATGTCGTGCTGAAGTCGGATGTATTGGGCCGAAAGACGCAAATATACCACAACACAACGCATACACTCCCACTTAACGTCCTTTATGGACGGATGTCGCAGAAGGCGATCTATTTAGCAGTCCTCGAGTGGGCGCAAGAATGGAAGACTAATTTCGTTAAGAAGCTAAATATTTATTTTCACGCAAGACCTCCACCCAACCCTCAAGATTGTGGTTTACGCCACTGTAAAGAATCTTCTTCAATGTCTTTGTGTTGTAAGAAATGTTTAGGCAGGTGCAGAAATTAGAAACATTAAATGAAATGAGATATCGTGGGGAAGGGGGAAACCAGATTTGAAACATTTACTACCGGCTATTTTCATTATATGGACAAAAAATATTAAGGAAAACAAAACTGTGTGGAGTCATCCCTTGTTTCCTGGTTCCAATTGTCGTTCCTGTCCTGTCTTCTTAGCTCCATTTTCAGAACATTCACATAACTCAGCTAATAACCATCATGTGTCCCACAAGGGGGCGCAATAATTTGTTTTGATTAGCTTGTTAACGAGTTGTCTTTAGAAAAGTTTAGGCTAAATGTGAGATACAGAGTGCATCATCAGCCAGGAGAATGTCGTTAGAAGAGAGAACGAAATTCATGGTTTGTAGTCAGGTGCTCCCAAAGTGTTGCGTCGCGACTTCCAGGGGCGTCGCCTAAACTACTAAAAAGTCAAAGTAAAGTGCCCCGTCACTCCAAGTGGCGTATAAGGAATATGGTTTTAGTGACAATAATTTTTACAGACCTTCGGCACATGATTTTTGGGGTAATGTTGTCGATATTACGCCCGTTCTGCAATACTTTCTCAGAAAAAAAATCCAGCACCCATTTAATGCTGGGTGAACCCGGAACCCGTCGATAAGGATCGAACTCGACCTCTTGTCCTTTGTAGTCCAGTTCACTAACCACTGAGCTATCACGGCTCCCTCCTCAACTACTAGGCTGTGCTAAAAATGAAACTCTTCCAAATGGCGTCATGACAAAGACATGTCAAGTACATCAGCTGATGAGGCAGAATGAAATAAAGTAACTGTTATGAAGCAAATATTTTACCGGAGTATTTTAGAGTAAGTCATCACAGGTATGTAGACACGTACCCCACTGTTTGTCTAGACGACGGATGACGTACGAGAAAAATGACGTCAGTTGCTCATTGAACCGTTGTGTCACCGAGGCCATGATGGAAGCATCGGAGTGGAATCGTTGTCCCTTTAGAGATATTTTATAGGGTTTGAACAAATGAAAGTCACGTGGTGACAGATCGGGTCTGTAGGTTTGTTTTTGTAGGCTGGGTGTTATAGGCTGGGTGTCCTAGGCTGGGTGTTCTAGGCTGGGTGTTACAGAACTCCCCACTGTTTCTTTGCTAACGCTCCCAGCACAATGTTCGCCACGTGTAGACGAGCATTGTCGTGCAAAAGAATCACACCACACGAAATCAAGCCGGGTCTCTTATCCTTGATGGCTGTATGCAGGTTGTCTAGTGTGTCTTGATGGCTGTATGCAGGTTGTCTAGTGTGTCTTGATGGCTGTATACCAGGTTGTCTAGTGTGTCTTGATGGCTGTATACCAGGTTGTCTAGTGTGTCTTGATAGCTGTATACCAGGTTGTCTAGTGTGTCTTGATGGCTGTATGCCAGGTTGTCTAGTGTGTCTTAATGGCTGTATGCCAGGTTGTCTAGTGTGTCTTGTTGGCTGTATACCAGGTTGTCTAGTGTGTCTTAGGAGCCGCGATAGCTCAGTAGTTAGTGAACTGGACTACCACGGACAAGGGGTAGGGTTCGATCCCAACCGACGGCTTCCGGGTTCACCCAGCCTTAAATGGGTACCGGATTTTTTTTCTGGGAAAGTAAAGCAGCACGGGCGTAATACTGACCACATTACCCCAAAAATCATGTATTGAAGGTCTGTAAAATATAGGGTCACTAACACCATATTTCCCTATACGCCACTTGGTGTGACGGGGGTACTTTACTTTACTAGTGTGTCTTGATGGCTGTATACCAGGTTGTCTAGTGTGTCTTGATGGTTGTATGCCAGGTTGTCTAGTGTGTCTTGATGGCTGTATACCAGGTTGTCTAGTGTGTCTTGATGGTTGTATGCCAGGTTGTCTAGTGTGTCTTGATGGCTGTATGCCAGGTTGTCTAGTGTGTCTTGATGGCTGTATGCCAGGTTGTCTAGTGTGTCTTGATGGCTGTATGCCAGGTTGTCTAGTGTGTCTTGATGGCTGTATGTACGTTGTCTAGTGTGTCTTGATGGCTGTATGTAGGTTGTCTAGTGTGTCTTGATGGCTGTATGTAGGTTGCCAAGTGTGTCTTACTAGCGAATGGCATTGATGTTCACACCCGACTCTTTAAACTCTGGCCAATAGAAGCTCGTCACAGTCCAAAAGTTTGGACGGATTCTGTATCACACCGTCAATTCTCCCAATGGTCTACGGCAAACCAATGAATACTACGTGGATAATGAACACTTAATCCATTGACCCTTGTGTGCTTATTACGTCAGATGTGACATCCTTATACATACATTATATGTAGGTATACAATTGGTAGAGTCATTGCAGAAGTTAACAATAAGTAAGGTCACCTTTGTCTACGTCCCAGGACATGCGGGAGTTCGGGGAAATGAGCGGACAGGTTGGCTAGCTGCGATATTGTTGAGGACGGTCAACCAATGGATCGGGCTGACATCATCAATGCCCTCCAGGAAGTGGGAAGGGCACAGGACTTCAACAACCATGAGTCCACGTCACTTCTTCGGATGAAAGAGATGGGAGTTAAGATGGGCACAGCCAGAAACGATGAACTTAGTGGGTGTGTAAGAAGACTTAACAACCAACACAGAACTGGAGTCGTCAGTCGCTGGACACTGCGAGACTTGCTGAGGAGGGGATCTGAGCACCTATGGATATGTTCGGAGTGCAGTGATGATGGCCCGCTAATAACTCAATAACTCCATCATTATACCTCTTATGTATATCCATTTTGCGCAGCTCGTGCGGGTTTTATTTTAACACGTCTAGTATTTTAATCAAACATCATAAATATTATCAAAGACATGTATGATGGTTACACATGTGCAGTTCGAACAGAGGAAGGACTGAGCGAAAGTTTCCCAATAGAAACTGGGGTTAAACAAGGATGTATTTTATCGCCCTTGTTATTTGGAATTGTTATGGACTTCATAATGAAGAAATGCTGCACTGGTAATAAAGGCATCGAATGGATACAAGGAGACCATTTGGAGGACCTCGACTTTGCTGATGACATAGTTCTCATCAGCAGTCAGATAAAAACGATGCAGGAAAACACAAATGAACTATCATCAATAGCCAGCAAATTTGGGCTTGAGATCAATCATGAAAAGACTAAAGTCATGAAAAGTTTAATTCCAACAGGTGACAAAATATACATGGAAAACAAACCAGTAGAAGAGATCGATCACTTTATCTATCTTGGAAGTCACATTGATCGAGAAGGGGATACAAGCAAAGAAATTAGAACCAGAATAGCTAAAGCAGCAATGTCTTTCAGAAGCCTTGAAATGTTGTGGAAATCAAAACTCATCAGCACAAACACAAAACTTAGGCTATTCAAATCAAATGTACTATCAACCCTTACGTATGCGTGTGAAAGCTGGAAAACAACAAGAGATATAGAAACAATGTTGAACGCATTCGAAAATAAATGTTTAAGGAAAATACTTGGTATAGTGTGGAACGAATTCAAAACAAACGAGGAAATTAGAGAAATCGCCAATCAACCACTAATATCTTCAGTAATAAAGAAAAGATGATGGTCATATGTTGGACATGTGATGAGAAGAGATAATAACCGAATAGCAAAGCAAGCCCTCATATGGGAAACAACAGGTAAGAGAAAAAGAGGAAGACCCAGGGAGACACTGAGAAGAGCATTGATGCTCTGAGGCAAGAGCAGCAGGAATTGGCTCCATCAATGAGATAGAACTGCTTGCACATAACAGAGACAGATGGCGAGATTTGATAAAATATCTTTAAAAGAAAACTGCTAGAACAAAAAAGATAGGAGAAGGTGTATCTTGGTCTACGCCCTATGGGCCGGTTACGGCTCGAGAGGTCAATAGATAGATAGATAGAGTATTTTAATGGCTGCATGGCCGATGATATTGCCATGTGTCAATCATAGTTAGAAAACATAAAATCATAACATTCACATAGGTTCAGTCAGTGGTTAGAAAACATAAAATCATAACATTCACATAGGTTCAGTCAGTGGTTAGAAAACATAAAATCATAACATTCACATAGGTTCAGTCAGTGGTTAGAAAACATAAGCGTGTGTCTACAAGAGAGTGTTAATTCTGTCGCCATTTATCATCATATATTTCATATCAGGTAATCAGAGTTTACCCGACTTATACGATCGTAACTGCCGTGTGTTCCTTGTTGCAGTTTCCTCATATTCCAAGTCCGGTTTGATGCCGGAGCTACTGAGTTAAGTGTTCTGTGCACACCGTGAGCTGTGTTTTTCATCTGGATCATGTTTTGATATTCCGATTGTTTACGATGAATGATGATATCGTTTGACGAAGGACACCTGCGCTCATTTTCGTTGCCGCTGGGCCTTATGTCTCTTGGCGTGTGCTGTAGCTGATATGATGAGGACTGCAACTGCCTTTCGTTGTTTGAATCCTTCAATGAGATGAGTTTTAATTCAGATGATTCCACTGGCACGAGTGATTGAGCAATTAAGAATTTAGATCGTTTGCAGTGATACCGGGGCCTTCGACCAACCATAACTGCCATGACAGCTCCGCCGGTGTATGGTCAGCAGGTAAAGGTGGCCATCGGTGTCAAACGTTTGGGAATCCCTGGTGTATCGTCTGCAGGGCTCTGTTCTGGTTTTGCATTACTTTTATTATTGTAATCCCTATTTTGTGATCTGGCAGGAGTTGAGTAAACCTTCATATCAATCTCTAAAGGTAAATTCATTGGTATAACCTGCGTCATAAAATTGATCATATTACGGGGACAAAACGCCAGTATAATTATCAGATGCTATGTAGGATATCAGCTATGCTATTTAGAGCAAATTCTGACCAATGGATGTGAATCATGGACAGTAGACAAACAAATGAAGGCCACACTAGAGGCCAAAGAGATGGGATATATCAGAAGAATGTTGAGAGTTCCCTGGATAGCTAAAAAGACCAACGAGAAATACACATTGACACGGAGAAACATATATCTTGACACGGAGAAACATATATCTTGACAAGGAGTTATGTTTCTTGACATTGAGAAACACCTCTTGACAAGGAGTTATGTTTCTTGACATTGAGAAACACCTCTTGACAAGGAGTTATGTTTCTTGACATTGAGAAACATATCTTGACAAGAAGAAACATATTAAACAAAAGATTCATATATTAACAAGGAGCAACCTGTCTGAACAAGGAGAAATAAATCTTGATAAAGATTATCATACCTTAACATGGAGAAATAAATCTTGATAAACATTATCATAGCTTAACATGGAGAAACATGTTTTGACAAAGATAAACATCCTAACAAGTAAAAACATTCCTTGGTAAAACTTACATTGAGAAAAAGAAACATATCATGAAAGAGAACACATATCTTGACATGGAGAAACATATGTTCACAAGAAGAAGCACATTGATAAGGAGAAACTTATACTGACAAGGAGAAACATATCATTAAGAAGGAGAAAACTATTTTTAAATTGAGAAATATATATTGACAATGAGAAATATATCTGGGCAAGGAGAAACATATTTTGACCATTAAAAACCTATCTTGACATGGAGAAACATATCTTTAGAAGAAGAAACATATCTTGATAAGGAGAAACATCTGGATAATGAGAAACATATCCTGATAAGGAGAAATGTTTCAACACAGAGAAACCTATTTCCACAAGGAGAAAGATGTCTCAACACAGAGAAACCTATCTTTACAAGGAGAAAGATGTCTCAACACAGAGAAACCTATCTCCACAAGGAGAAAGATGTCTCGACACAGAGAAACCTATCTTGACACAGAGAAACATATCTTGACACAGAGAAGAATATCTTGACACAGAGCAGCATATCTTGACACAGAGAAGTATATCTTGACACAGAGAAGTATATCTTGACACAGAGCAGCATATCTTGACACAGAGAAGTATATCTTGACACAGAGAAGTATATCTTGACACAGAGAAGTATATCTTGACACAGAGAAGTATATCTTGACACAGAGAAGTATATCTTGACACAGAGAAGTATATCTTGACACACAGAAGCATATCTTGACACAGAGAAACATATCTTGACACAGAGAAGCATATCTTGACACAGAGAAACATATCTTGACACAGAGAAGCATATCTTGACACAGAGAAGCATATCTTGACACAGAGAAACATATCTTGACACAGAGAAGCATATCTTGATGCAGAGATTCACCATGCAGGCTAGAACCGAGCCCGTCTGTAAAGTGTAGCCATGGGATGGTAACAACAGAAAATTCTCTGCAGTTAACTAACGAGATGTTCTCTCAAACTATAACTTTGTTTGTTCAGGTAATGGACAAAGTCAAGAAGACGAAAAAATAAAGATATTAGAAAATCTGTAGAATCTAGCAACGACCATTCTGTAAGGAACTGTGTAATGAGTTATTGAGTTATTGAGTTATTGAGTTATTGAGTTATTGAGTTATTGAGTTATTGAGTTATTGAGTTATTGAGTTATTGAGTTATTGAGTTATTGAGTTATTGAGTTATTGAGTTATTGAGTTATTGAGTTATTGAGTTATTGAGTTATTGAGTTATTGAGTTATTGAGTTATTCACTTATTGAATTATTGAGTTATTGAGTTATTGAGTTATTGAGCTATTGAGTTATTGAGTTATTCACTTATTGAATTATTGAGTTATTGAGTTATTGAGTTATTGAGCTATTGAGTTATTGAGTTATTGAGTTATTGAGTTATTGAGTTATTGAGTTATTCACTTATTGAATTATTGAGTTATTGAGTTATTGAGTTATTGAGTTATTGAGTTATTCACTTATTGAATTATTGAGTTATTGAGTTATTGAGTTATTGAGCTATTGAGTTATTGAGTTATTGAGTTATTGAGTTATTGAGTTATTGAGTTATTCACTTATTGAATTATTGAGTTATTGAGTTATTGAGTTATTGAGTTATTCACTTATTGAATTATTGAGTTATTGAGTTATTGAGTTATTCACTTATTGAATTATTGAGTTATTGAGTTATTGAGTTATTCACTTATTGAATTATTGAGTTATTGAGTTATTGAGTTATTCACTTATTGAATTATTGAGTTATTTGCGTGCCATCATAGCACTCCGAACATGTCCATAGATACCAGATCCCCTTCCTCAGCAAATCCCGCAGCGTCCAGCGACTGACGACTCCAGTTCTGTGTTGGTTGATAAGTCTTCTTATACGCCCACTACGTTTCTCGTTTCTGGCTGTGCCCATCTCTTTCATCCAAAAGAGTGACGTGGACTCATGGTTGTCGAAGTTATGTGCCCTTCTTACATCACGGAGGGCATTGCTGACGCCCGCCCAATCCATTGATTGACCGTCTTCAACGACAGCGCAGCTAGCCAACCTGTCCGCTCTTTCATTTTCCTGTACTCACGCATGTCCTGGTACATAGACAAAGGTGACCTCACGTATTTTTCACTTCTGTGGTGACTCTACCAATTGCCTACGTACAGAGCACGCCCCTACTTTTCATATCCTGCTCATCGATTCACTTAGTATGCAGGCGTGGGTGTAGTCTTGTGAACTAACCAGATGAATGCCCTGGTCACTGCCATCACCTCCATCGTCATGTAAATCGTGATCATAACGTATGTGTAAGGAGTGAGAAGGAGAAGTTAACGGACAAAGAGATGAGGGGATAGCTAACAAAGAGTGCACAGGACTCGACTTGACAGTCCCAAAGAATGACTGAAGATAAGAGACAAATGGCAAAAGTTGACTTGGTGGTGTCTCATTGACCATAACGTTATAGAATGATAAAGAAGAAGACTTGAACTTATCTATCAAGTTCAATATTAATGTAAAATACAACAACAACAGAATTGTACTTGTTTAGAATGGAGTGACGTCACTGCATGCAGGGCATTCCTACATCTGATAGACCCCGGTTCAGGAACTAACAAAGTGTTCACCCTGAGCATTGTTCCATTGAACGTGCTGCGTTTTGAAAACAAACGGTGCGCAGTTTATAATGCACCTTACAGTTTCGCTATAATGGTCGTCGCAGGCAGAACGATCTTCTGGCCCTGGCGCAAAATTCGAGCAGACTTCGTGCTCAATGAGCGTGCCCCAAGAATCGCTGTCCCAACTAATGAAGTTAGGCCTCCACTTTGGTGAAACACTCGATCCGACCGCGGTGCAGCTGGTGGCAAATTTGCGGTCGAACAAAGATCACACGTTCTATCCCATGGCAAGACAAGGGGCTGCTACCTTTCCCCTTCAATCAACAGCCGTCGCCTGTAGCAAATTCTCCGTGCGCTGGCGCCAGAACCGTGTTGATTTCATTGTCAGGCGAATGGACTAGGCTATCGCTGTATCCGCAAACGAAAATCCAGACCATTTTAGTACACTCTGCAATAAAAATCTCACCAGTCCTGAATCTTATTTGATTTGGCGACCATCTTGAATCGCCTCACCAAACGGAAGTCTTCAGCAATAGCGTAATGATTTAGAAACAATACAGTCATCCTCGACTGAGGAGTAATGAGAGACATTGAGTCTAGACCGTTGCACAGGTCTTCAACAATATTAGTTCCGGTATGTTGTTGCCCTTGGCACTTAGCGGGATCATGTGAACAGAATGACGTTACTGTAGGACTTCTTTCACAGACAAGGAATCTCTGAAGAAATATTGGATGAAACAGGAAGCCACTGATCGGGATCTCAACATGAGATTTTGTTCACAGAGGACTAGTTGCATTTCCATGATTCCCAAATAATGAAAAACATGATTTTGTTGGCAGAGGACTAGTTGCATTTCCATGATTCCCAAATAATGAAAAACATGATTTTGTTGGCAGAGGACTAGTTGCTTTTCCATGATTCCCAAATAATGAAAAACATGATTTTGTTGGCAGAGGACTAGTTGCTTTTCCATGATTCCCAAATAATGAAAAACATGATTTTTTCTTTATTATTCTGCATTGTAAAGTGCTGCATTTGTTTGAGAGGTAGTTTAAGATTTCGGAACGATAATTTAAGTTGCAGTTATTTCAATATGGGAGCCGCGATAATTCAGTGGTTAGTGAACTGGACTACAAAGGACATGAGGTAGGGATCGATCCCAACCGACGGCTCCGCGTTCACCCAGCCTTAAATGGGTACTGGATTTTTTTCTGAGAAAGTAAAGCAGCACGGGCGTAATACCGACCACATTACCCCAAAAATCATGTGCTGAAGGTCTGTAAAATATAGGGTCACTAACACCATATTTCCCTATATGCCACTTGGCGTGACGGGGGTACTTTACTTTTTTACTATTGTCAAAAATGGATTGTATAGTATCTTCCTCAATTTTGGTCCTATCTTTGTATAATAGAGATAGTCTCTGTATATTTTTTTTTTTTTTTTTTTTTTTTTTTTTGCTTTCGCCAGCTTTCACCTCAGGCGATGTGCTTAGAGAATAGGAACTATATATAGATTATTTTGTTTGTTAATTTTTTTCTCTGGCAGCCGTGTGCTCAAGGGTCCACCGCCGCATAGGCAGATAACTCCGTCTTATGAGGTTCTCATATATTTTTTACCGTCAATTAGTAATTGACGTTTCAAGCCTGGCCTCGCTGCTGAGACCAGGGTTGATTACAACGGATAGACATCACAAATAAGAATCCCAACTGGGTGCATCTGGGATTTGAACTCGCAACCTCTGTCTCGAGACCGGCGTCTTGCCTCGAGACCAACCAGTCCCCCAGTGCAGTCTTTACAATCATGAATCAATGTTATACCTTTAATACCTCTATGTTTACCGCCTTAAGCTGTTTCTTGTACTATGGTCTTACCCGGACCGTTAGATTCTGTGATACGTCCGCTCCAGCACAATTAAGTGATTCACCAAGGTCTGGGAAGTTTCACACCGTCACACTTACAATGTCTGCCACTGGCCCATATCCAAAATGAAAGAATGCAAATAGCCCTGGGTTGTGTACCGAAGCCAGAATGAATGAATGTAAATAGCCCTGGGTTGTGTACCGTAGCCAGAATGAAAGAATGCAAACAGCCCTGGGTTGTGTACTGGAGTTACCCTCATTAAGATAATGGTACTCTTGCTAGGACTTCCTTCAAGACAAAGAATGAAAGAAGGGAAGGAAGGAAGGGAGGAAGGAAGGAAGAAAGGAAGGGAGGAAGGGAAAAGCTAAAACCTTATGGATCTATCTTAGACCACGGACCCAATTTTGTGGGTCGCAACCTCCAAATGGGTCACCATAGGCTTTCTCATGGGTCGCAAAGGTCATTGCTGACTGTAATTATTTGTACAGTAAATATCAGCGCAAACACTTGGAATATTTCACAACTTAAATTGACTATTTATAGAAGGGGAGGTCAGCATGCTGTGTAACAAGATAACTCATTTGTTCAGTAAAATATGAATTTCTTTACATAAGTGAAGATACAGACGATGTAACATGAAAAAAAAAAAAACTATTTTCCTGATTTTAATTAACAGAGAATTGTTGAAATAATCACATTTTGTTTTTCATTTTGTGTAATATTGCTTTAGTCTGTGCAGTTTTTTTTTTTTCCATTTGTACTTCATTTTGCGAAATATTGTCTTTGTCTGGGCAGTTGTTTTTCGTTGTATTTCATTTCGAGTAATATTACCTTTCCCTTTGCAGATGTTTTTATTGTATTACATTTTCTAGAATGTTGTCTTTGTCTAATCTGATTTCATTTTCCTGTAATGTTACTCATCGTTGTGCCAAATAGTTCAGGTTCAAACGTTCCCTGTGTATTTTCTTTTCTTTCCACAAGCCTTACCAGCTTGTGGAAAGAAAAGAAAATGATGTTGTTCAGTGCCAGTTTTTTTCCCCCAATGTGTGCCATGATCAATTTCATGTTTTAATTTAGTTTATTTGTTATTATTTTGTTCAAATACAAAGTGGTACATGTATTCTGTGCTTGAACGGACCGTGCCTCGCCTGCGGGGTAAAGTACAGCTCATTAAACACACACACGCAGTCAGTGACGTCATTTTATCAAGTATAAAATGTTTATACCTTACTGACACAATCTAGACGACACAGACATACGACTAATATGTAACTTATACTGGGAGCAAACAGCAATAATAAAATATGACAAGGAGAATTCTACACACATTAATATAAAAAGAGAAGTAAGACAAGGATGCATCCTATCACCAAGCTTGTTCAATCTATACACTGGGCAACTCTTTAAAAACATCTCAGAGATACCAGGCCTAAACATTAATGGAAAGATAATCAATAACGTAAGATATGCTGATGATACTGTACTACTAGTAGAAAATCATAAAGATCTACACCAATTACTTAATGAAATAATCATGGCAAGCAAAAAATATGGACTAGATATGAATATCAAAAAGACTAAAACTATGATCATAAACAAAAAAAATTCTCAAGGCCTATAAATAAATATCAAAGAAAGTTGAAGGAATACACCTGGAGACAGTTCAGAACTACATCAACCTTGGACATACTATAACCAGTGATGGAAAATGTACAACTGAAATAAACACAAAAATATGTATGGCAAAAATAATGTTAATGCCATGAAGAACACACTAACATTAAAACAAATAACACCAGGGCTAAAACTAAGAATAGCAAAATGTTACATCTTCTCAATATTCCTGTATGGTTCAGAAACATGGAAATTAGACAAAAAAACAGAATAGAAAAATTTAAGCCTTTGAAACGTGGATTTATAAAAGAATAGGTAGAACTGTATGCAAAGAAAAGAAAATAAAGGATGAAATTTTAAAACAACTAAAAATGAAAAGAGAACTAGTAAAAAAACAATTAGAACAAGACAAATGAAATTTTTGGGCCATGTTAAAAGACACAACAGCCTACTAAATGTAATCCTGGAGGGGAAATACAAGGTAAAAGAGGCAGAGGCAGACCAAGACTAACATGGACGAGTAACATCAAAAGATGGACAGGTCAGCCTATGACAACCTGCATCATCAAAGCAAGAGACAGAGTGGAATGGCGCTCTATGGCAGCCAAACTTCAGTGCGGAGAAAGGCACTCAATGATGACAATGATGATGATGACGATGATGATGATGATGATGATGATGATGATGATGACGATACCGTCATCATCATCATCATGGACAGCCCGAGGATATTTCCCCACGTGCGAGATGGCTTGGTGTCACATGCTATCTTTTTACGTAAAATTTTGCATTTTTTAGTTGATTACCAAAATAAAAAATATCTTATGGTTATGGTTATGGAAGGCTCCGGTATTACTGTAAACGGATTAAAATCCATAATTGCTCAACCGCCCATACCCGTGGAATCATGCAAATTACTATCTCATCTCCCAAACAAAGAAAGGTAGCTGTAGACCCCGCTCACAGTAGTCTAAGCATACGCCAAAAGACATAAGGCGAAACCGTACATAAAAGTGAACACAGCCAACTGTTCCCTGTCATACGATATCCTCATTCATCGTAAACAATTGGAATATCGAAACATGATCAAAACGGATGAGACACACAGTTCACGGTGTGCACAGAGCACTTAACTCAGTAGCTCCTGCAACAAGCCGGACTTGGAACATGAGGAAACTGCAACAAGGAACACTTTTCAGATATACTCTTCAATGGTTCCTGCCGCCTGTCCACCATATTGACCGGAAGTTCACGTCCTCCTGAAAATGAAAACTTATCATATCTTGTCCTCCTCATTGAATAGAACAACTGACAACTCTTACAATCATATATATCCGCCTAGAAACACCTGTTAAAGTCATATATATATATCCACTTAGAAACACTTGTTAAAGTCATATATATTCGCTAGAAACACTTGCTAAAGTCACATATATCCGATTAGAAACACTTGTTAAAGTCACATATATCCGATTAGAAACACTTGTTAAAGTCACATATATCCGATTAGAAACACTTGTTCTTCTTCTTCTTCTATCCTTCCTCTGTTGCCGTTGGCGTCGAGGGGAGAAACAATCTGCGATTCTTTGCTCTTCTGTTGGCATCTTCTGATGTTATTCCTCCTAGTGACTCTAGTATTCCATTTATCCATCTCTTTCTCGGTCTTCCTCTTAATCTGACGTTTTCGTAGCGTTTGTTTATGGCTCTTTGATTCATTGTTAGTTCTTTCTGTCTTGTTATGTGGCCGAACCAATTTATCTGTTGTTTCTTTATGTATTCGATGGCTGGTTCAATTTCGAGTTTCTTCCTCAGGTCAGTGTTTCTTACTCTGTCCCTTAAGCTGCTTCCTGTCATTCTTCTGACACATTTCATTTCTGTGGTCGTTATCTTTCTTATTGTTCTAGAGTCCAGCGTCCAATTCTGGCACTGATAGCACAGAGTTAGTAGAAAAATTGATTTGTATATTGCCCTTTTTGCTTCCGTAGTTATTGCTTTGTTTTTCAATAGTGTTGATACTTGGCCTATAACTTGGCATGCTTTGTTACACCTTATATCTATCTCTGTTTCTTGGTTATTGTCTTGTGTTAGCGTGCTACCCAGATATTTAAAATTGTCAACTTGCTTCAAAGATGTATTATCACTTGTTAAAGTCACATATATCCGATTAGAAACACTTGTTAAAGTCATATATATTAGCTAGAAACACGTGTTAAAGTCACATATATCCGCCTAGAAACACTTGTTAAAGTCATATATATCCGAATAGAAACACTTGTTAAAGTCACATATATCCGCCTAGAAACACTTGTTAAAGTCACATATATCCGCCTAGAAACCCTTGTTAAAGTCACATATATCCGCCTAGAAACACTTGTTAAAGTCACATATATCCGCCTAGAAACACTTGTTAAAGTCACATATATCCGCCTAGAAACACTTGTTAAAGTCATATATACTCGCCTAGAAACACTTGTTAAAGTCATATATATCCGCTAGAAGCACTTATTAAAGTCATATATATCCTCTAGACACACTTGTTAAAGTCAGATATATCCGCCTAGAAACACTTGTTAAAGTCAGATATATCCGCCTAGAAACACTTGTTAAGGTCACATATATCCGCCTAGAAAAACTTATTAAAGCCATATATATCCGCCTAGAAACACTTGTTAAAGTCATATATAGAAACACTTGTTAAAGTCAGATATATCCTCTAGTAACACTTGTTAAAGTCATATATATCCGCCTAGAAACACTTGCTAAAGTCACATATATCCTCTAGAAACGCTTGTTAAAGTCAGATATATTCTCTAGTAACACTTGTTAAAGTCATATATATCCTCTAGAAACACTTATTAAAGTCAGATATATCCTCTAGAAACACTTGTTAAAGTCATATATATCCGCCTAGAAACACTTATTAAAGTCAGATATATCCGCCTAGAAACACTTATTAAAGCCATATAAATCCGCCTAGAAACACTTGTTAAAGTCATATATATCCTCTAGAAACACTTGTTAAAGTCAGATATATCCTCTGGAAACACTTGTTAAGGTCACATATATCCGCCTAGAAACACTTATTAAATTCATATACACGTATATCCGCCTAGAAACACTTGTTAAAGTCAGATATATCCTCTAGAAACACTTGTTAAGGTCACATATATCCGCCTAGAAACACTTATTAAATTCATATATATCCGCCTAGAAACACTTGTTAAAGTCAGATATATCCTCTAGAAACACTTGTTAAGGTCACATATATCCGCCTAGAAAAAACTTATTAAAGCCATATATATCCGCCTAGAAACACTTGTTAAAGTCATATATATATCCTCTAGAAACACTTGTTAAAGTCATATATATATCCTCTAGAAACACTTGTTAAAGTCAGATATATCCTCTAGAAACACTTGTTAAAGTCATATATATCCGCCTAGAAACACTTGTTAAAGTCATATATATCCTCTAGAAACACTTGTTAAAGTCACATATATCCTCTAGAAACACGTGTTAAAGTCATATATATCCGCCTAGAAACACTTGTTAAAGTCAGATATATCCTCTAGAAACACTTGTTAAAGTCAGATATATCCTCTAGAAACACTTGTTAAAGTCACTTTTCTCACACAATTCACACTCCGCACAGTCAGTACACAACGAGTCTTCAATAAACGTTGCGTTAACACCAGACCCAAGGGCCGATCACGAAAAATATGGATTGATGGAATATTAGAAACAATAGAAAACATAACAGCAGCAAAACCCAATAGAAGAGCAAAAGACCGGAAGTTCTATCTTCCCTCGACGCTGAAAGGCAAATGATGAAAGAAAGAAGAAAAAGATGCTGTCAGTGACGTCATTAGTCGGGCCGTGATACAGAAGTCATTAAATGAGTAACCCAAAGCCCCATCTATAATAGTAAGGCCAGTGAACTGGAAGGGTAATCCTTTAAAACATCCACAATCGTAAAGTCTTCACACAGCTATCAACAGTATCAATAAGGACCGCGGGCTTAAAGAAATCACCCAATGTATGTGACGTTTACAGTTTGATTAGCATGGGTGGGCTATGAGTATCGTCAGTACTTTTACGTTGGGTCCATATCAATTTCTTTTCTTGGATCACTATACTCGAATAGTATCCATTAGTTTCCGATCTCTTTTCTGATAACACA
The DNA here is from genome assembly GCA_032433765.1 of Megaustenia siamemsis. NCBI lineage: Eukaryota > Metazoa > Mollusca > Gastropoda > Stylommatophora > Ariophantidae > Megaustenia > Megaustenia siamemsis. The sequence goes on along the minus strand of JAVIAB010000047.1, from coordinate 2,901,337 downwards.
GATTTTAATAAGTGCACGAACTCCGTAACTCCCGTTTGGAGCTTTCCCCTTCTATTAGATAAGTATGCAAATAAGAGTAAAGAAGGTGGGCATACTCCGGACATCGGCATACAACCTACTCCTTTCAGCTTTCATCTGCCACAGTTATTCCACGTGCTCGACTTCAGCTTAAATATATTTCCTTGTAGTCGACTCCAATGGGACTACCAACATACTCGATCTCAACCACTTTGACACGAGAGACCACTAGTAAAGACAGCCCGATCTCAACCACTTTGACACGAGAGACCACTAGTAAAGACAGCCCGATCTCAACCACTTTGACACGAGAGACCACTAGTAAAGACAGCCCGATCTCAACCACTTTGACACGAGAGAGCACTAGTAAAGACAGCCCGATCTCAACCACTTTGACACGAGAGAGCACTAGTAAAGACAGCCCGATCTCTACAACTTTGACACGAGAGACCACTAGTAAAGACAGCCCGATCTCAACAACTTTGACACGAGAGAGCACTAGTAAATACAGCCCGATCTCAACCACTTTGACACGAGAGAGCACTAGTAAAGACAGCCCGATCTCAACCACTTTGACACGAGAGAGCACTAGTAAAGACAGCCCGATCTCAACCACTTTGACACGAGAGAGCACTAGTAAAGACAGCCCGATCTCTACAACTTTGACACGAGAGACCACTAGTAAAGACAGCCCGATCTCAACCACTTTGACACGAGAGAGCACTAGTAAAGACAGCCCGATCTCAACAACTTTGACACGAGAGAGCACTAGTAAAGACAGCCCGATCTCAACAACTTTGACACGAGAGAGCACTAGTAAAGACAGCCCGATCTCAACAACTTTGACACGAGAGAGCACTAGTAAAGACAGCCCGATCTCAACAACTTTGACACGAGAGAGCACTAGTAAAGACAGCCCGATCTCAACAACTTTGACACGAGAGAGCACTAGTAAAGACAGCCCGATCTCAACCACTTTGACACGAGAGAGCACTAGTAAAGACAGCCCGATCTCAACCACTTTGACACGAGAGAGCACTAGTAAAGACAGCCCGATCTCTACAACTTTGACACGAGAGAGCACTAGCAAAGACAGCCCGATCTCAACCACTTTGACACGAGAGAGCACTAGTAAAGACAGCCCGATCTCAACAACTTTGACACGAGAGAGCACTAGTAAAGACAGCCCGATCTCTACAAACGAGACTCGAACCAGACACTATTTGAATGTAAAGTTGACAATAAATCTCAAAACTACGGCCGTTGCTATATATGTGCCGCATTATATGAACATTCCAAGCCCAACTGTCAGGTCACTCATTGCCCTACAATCTTCTATTTCCGGAACAGGAAATACACACTAGTCCCTTAAGCTTCAAATTCCTCTATACGTTCTTTTATATTCCTGCGCATGTGTGCTGGTACTCTCTGTGCGAGTCTGTGCGTGTCTACGTGAGTTCGTGCGTGCGTAATCGCATGGCTACGTGCACGTAGTGTGAAAGTGCGTGTATTAAAAGGAGAGAATTAGGGCGAGAGAAGGAGAAAATAGTTGTAAAAAAAGAAAAGAAAACAACAACAAGATAGATAGAAGCGAATCGTCATTTTCGGTTGTCTTGTGGTGTAGGTCATAACGCCTCTCCTCAACTCTCTCTCTCTCTCTCTCTCTCTCTCTCTCTCTCTCTCTCTCTCTCTACAACTCCTTGTGAAATCTGTTGCTGACTGTCTACCAAACCATTTTCTTTTATCTGTCTTGTATATTTTCTCTCTGTTCCCCTCTATCTCTTTTGCCCCTATTTTTTTCCAGTTGTCACAACAAACTCCAGTTAATCCTTTCTCATAACTACCTTAACAACAAAAACAAAACAAAAACTATATTTACGGCATTTTCACATTACTGGGGTCTGCGGGGGGGGGGGGGGGGGGGGAGTAACGTCGTTCTACTTTTGTTTTGTTTCCCCACTACGTAAAGCTGTTACCATATTTTCCCCGTTTGTTTTAAATTATCATTATTATCATCAGCTTTACGGCATCTTCGCCTGCCTCTTGCTGCCTTTACCCCTATTATTTATATACAGATGTCTTCGACAGTTAATTAACATTATAGGCCAAATTAGATTACACATGAAAATCGTTGGGAGAAAATTGCCCAGATAAGCAGTAGGACCTGAGATAAAAGAAAAACGAAATGGGGATGGATTGTACACCGTGAAGACCATCAAGCAATACAGCAAGACAGTCAATGAACTGGAATTCACAAGGAACTTGAACAATTGGAAGACCTAAGCAGACCTGGAGAAGAGCTGTCGAGACATAACAAAAGGGACAAGATGGACGTGGGCTCATTTGGATAAGATAGAACGGAAAACAGCAGAGAAGATAGCCCAGAGCTGGGTCTGTTGGTAGAGTCTGGTTCTATGCTTCAGGGGATATGCAAGTCAGGAGCCACGATAGCTCAGTGATTAGTGAACTGGACTACAAAGGACAAGAGGTAGGGTTCGATCCCAACCGACGGCTTCAAGGTTCACCCAGCCTTAAATGGGTACAAGATTTTTTTTCTGGGAAAGTAAAGCGGCACAGGCGTAATACCGACCACATTACCCCAAAAATCATGCGCTGAAGGTCTGTAAAATTTATGATCACTAACACCATATTCCCTATACGCCACTTGGCGTGACGTGGGCACTTTACTTTTTTTTTAATTCAGTCAAGTCGGTTTTTGAAACAGGTGTTATTGTTATTGTTGCTGTTATTGTTATTGTTGCTGTTATTGTTGTTGTTGCTGTTATTGTTGTTGTTGCTGTTATTGTTGTTGTTGCTGTTATTGTTGTTGTTGCTGGTATTGTTGTTGTTGCTGTTATTGTTGTTGTTGCTGGTATTGTTGTTGCTGGTATTGTTGTTGTTGCTATTATTGTTGTTGTTGCTGTTATTGTTGTTGTTGCTGTTAGGATCACCATGACTGCACACCGGACGAACCCATAGGTGCTACGGGTTCCCTCTCAAGGATCTCGAGAAAATCGGAGGAGAATCCTGACCAAGGTGCACGAACTCCGTAGCACGGCCAGGGATCCACGGTGACAGTTTGACAATATTGCCCTGGCAGCGGCCATATTTATGACCTACTCTTTTGGATTTTAATTGCCATGGGTTCTTTAACGTGAGCGTCTTTACACTGGGCCTCCTGTTTATTGCTGTTATCCGAGAGGGCTGGATATCGGATCTCACTAGCCAAGAGATCAGGGGAGAGTAAAGTCATCAAGAAATCACGGATTCATTTTTCCTAATTGTGGAAAATCACCACCGCCTATGGTGGGTTTTGAGCCCGGGTACTTCCTGTCCTGAGGTCGACGCGGTATCTCTAGACTAGCCAACCCCTCCCTCCCCATCCCTTTATGAAACAACAAGATGAGCGATTGGTCAGCCCATAGCCTGGGTGAGGGGAGTTACGATAGCTCAGTTGTTGGTGAATTGGACTACAAAGGACAAGAGGTAGGGGTTCGACCCCCAACCGACGGCTTCCAGGTTCACCCAGCCTTTAAAGGGTACCGGATTTTTTTTTTCTGGGAAAGTAAAGCGGCACGGGATTAATACCAACCACATTACCCAAAAATCATATGCTGCAGTTCTTTAAAATGTATGGTCTCTAACACCATATTCTCTATACGCCAGAGGCATGATGGGGCTCTTTACATTTTTTTTTTATAGCCTGTGTGCGGGCAGCAAATTGTATTTGGTAGACAGAGTATGAGTGGATGTGTGAACCAAAACTAATCAAGAATCTACTCAATGTTCTACTTGTGGCCCTGAAAATAAAAAAAGTTCTTGTCATTTAAAACGAGCGCTGATAGAAAAAGGAGGAAACTAGTCCTCTAGAATGTCGCGTTGATGTCAGATTTATGAAGCGAATGGCGCAAATTACCTCAACCACGATACAACGCAACTACGCCAAACTAACGACGTTTCAATGCAACAAATCATCGTAATTGTCAACTAACATCATCGTTGGTTGCCGTCTCCGCATCGAAGGATGGCTACCACGGAGCGCCATTCCGCTCTGTCTCTTACTTTCATAGTGCAGGTTGTCATAGGCTGACTTGTCCATCTTTTGATGTTACTCCTCCATGTTAGTCTTGGTCTGCCTCTGCTTGTAAGCAAACAGCAGAAGGAAATGAACAAAAGACAAATCGCCAGTCGATTGATTTGTTTTGTGACATCAGTGACATCAGTGATTTTTCTCGGGTCATATTCTTTGTTTGTTTACATACGAGCTGTATATCTTTAAGTCCTGAATGACTGAATTTTGTGTGAATATAACTGTTTCCTCCATATTTCTCCATACCGACAGCCGTGTATTCAGGTGTCCATCGCCGTTCAGGTAAATATTCTCTGACTTCAGAAGTAATCTATTTTTTGTTTTAGTCGTCGACGGTTTTGACGTTTTTAAGCAGATCTTTCCTCAAAATTTTCCCAGACGGAAATTCCTGCCTACATTTTTTTTCGATTTGTATGTACCAAGGGTGTCTAACAAGCTTAGATTGTACAGGGGCTTTCCTTTTCTCCGCTCTTATTGAAAGCCATGAGGAAAGCAAGGATTCGGAAAGACAAATTCTCACTGCTTATTGTGGAGTTCGAATCTGGGACGCTGTTGTAGGGAGGCCGCAACATGATCTCTCGGCCATATCGAATCACTGGTTTTCTGTTAAAATATGAGTGTTGGAACTGTGTAAGGATTAGAGGCAATGCAGCGGGAAGTCGACGCCTGGGAGTCAAGACCCAGGCGGGCCCACCTCCCCTAGAGTGTCAAGAAGCTAAAGGGCCGAAACACTTGCTCAACGGGATCGTCTTCTGATGATCAGATTGCCTCCTGCTGCGAAGCTCTGTACGAAGAGTTTCCTACTACTGTTAAAATATGAGTGTTGGAAGAGGGCTGGAGTTTGTCACGACAGAATAACTGATAACATGTTAATGTGTAATTGATGCCCTGGTTACTCAGGAGCGACAGCAATGAAAGAACTGACAGAATTGTTTAAAGTGTAAAGCTCAAGTTTAGTCCGATAAATTATTTCAGTTCTGATCGGTTCAGGAGAGTAGTGTCCCCTTGAGTAAACAGTTTAGTCGACGGTTCTCAACCTGTAATTAGAAGACCCCTAATTCTACAGAAAAGAGAAATAACGCGACGGTAAAGTCCTATGTTTCCGATAGCTTGTTCGTAATCGTGGTGCTCATTTGCGGCATATTTTTACAATACCGTTCATCTTTATTATCATCTAATGCCATCTGAGCATTAAAAATTGACTCTAAAGGGGGCGGGAAGGTTACCTGAGTCCCATTGACACAAAAGATTTACGACTTAAAGATAGTGACTCTCTGTTATATCTTATCACCGATATTTGATCTAAGTCTGCATGTCCTAATGATCACAAACTAGTTAACTCTCATCTAAAGTTATGGCATATTTCGTCAGGGGAGCACACTGGAACATATAAAGTTACACCAACTAAATGTACACGCTTAATTAATGCTGGCTGAAATCGGATGCACTGGGCCACTGGCGCAGAACACAGTGCAACGTTTTAACGGGTGCTCAATCAGAGTGGATCTGACGAACTCTACTTGTGATGTTCTGTCTGTGGGGGCGATCAACACACTTAGCCTGACAGCTGACTTCATTTGAGAGTCTGGAATCCTTACGCTGATTGAGTCCTGATCGCAGAGAGAGAGAGAGAGAGAGAGAGAGAGAGAATTAATACACCCACACTAACAGAACCTGAATTGACAAGCGATCTAATCTGTGATTTCCAACACTATTTTAGAATCACTGCAGTTCTGTTGTGACGTCAACTTGGGAAAGATCACTCTTTCGCAGAAATAATTTATTGGACTATACTAGACCTTTAACATTTTGAGTACTATTATTATTATTATTAAACACAAGAAGAGATAGAATACCAAATGAAACCATAAGAAAAATGGTAGGAACAAAACCCTGCCAAGAATATATAGAACAACAACAACTTAAATGGTTTGGCCACCTGGTCAGAATGAATCCTCACCAATCACCATCAAGGGCGTTCTTCTCGAGAATGCATGGAAAAAGACCAAGAGGAAGACCCAGAAGAAGATGGATAGATGCAGTGACAGAGACATGTAACAACAACAGAAAATCACTAATTCAGACAGTTCGAGCAGCTCAAGAACGACAAATGATAAAAGCACGACACCTTTTAGGTATCAGTGAAAGAGAAAATAAGATGATTATTATTATGAGTATTATTATTTATGCACAAGAAATGTAATACTTTGGCTCATATATTTGTAATATTTCTGTTGGATATTTCAGATTGCAATAAAGTGTTCGCGAGCTACCAGATGGAGGGGACAGAGGGAGTGTTCCAGTCTCCGGGATTCCCCAGCCACTACCCGAATGGCGTCTTCTGTGTTTACAAGTTCATTGGTCGAGGCAACCAGCGAATCAAAATCCAGTTTACTCAATTCGCACTTCAAGGGAGGCCACCGTTGTACGTGTGTAGAATCTTTATCATTGCCACCTTAAAAACTAAACATCATAATAGATAATACAACTCTGAAGCAAGTAGATAATTTTAAATATCTGGGTAGCACGCTAACACATGACAATAACCAAGAGACAGAGATAGATATAAGGTGTAACAAAGCATGCCAAGTTATAGGCCAAGTATCTACACTTGAAAACAAAGCAATAACTACGGAAGCAAAAAGGGCAATATACAAATCAATTTTTCTACCAACTCTGTGCTATCAGTGCCAGAATTGGACGCTGGACTCTAGAACAACAAGAAAGATAACGACCACCGAAATGACAAGTGTCAGGAGAATGACAGGAAACAGCTTAAGGGACAGAGTAAGAAACATTGACCTGAGGAAGAAACTCGAAATTGAACCAGCCATCGAATACATAAAGAAACAACATATAAATTGTTTCGGCCACATAACAAGACAAAAAGAACTAACAATGACTCAAAGAGCCATAAACAAACGCTACGAAAATGCCAGATTAAGAGGAAGACCAAGAAAGAGATGGATAAAGGGAATACTAGAGTCACTAGGAGGGATAACACCAGAAGAGGCCAACAGAAGAGCAAAGAATCGCAGATTGTATCTCCCCTCGACGCCAACGGTAATTGCGGAAGGATAGAAGCAGATTGCCACCTTTATTGGAAGACGACGGACTGAACGGATTTTCCCGAAATCACCCCAAGGCTGTGACGTCTTCGCTATGTTAGCTAGAGACGGAGAGAAAACAAATAGAAAAAAACGCTTTTACAAACAATACTTGACGTGTCAAAAAGGAACATTGCTGTGTGTACTCGGCACCGCAGATTTTGTCCACTTCGTCGGCGCAGATATGCCAAGTAGAACATCATTTTGATTTCAACACAGAAAATTAAATCAGAGAGCTGAAATTAATCAAACCACAGATACATTTTGCTGCAGTGATCGAGAGAACGTGAAACGTTCCACCATTTTGAAACGGAAGTCTGACGGATAATATTCTAGCGGATGATATTTTAGCGGATGATATTCTGAGACAAAATAGCTGAACAGCTTTTGGAATATGGGCACACATACTCCTCTACCACTAGAACATCTTTTGGGATATGAGCACACATACTCCTCTACCACTAGAACATCTTTTGGGATATGAGCACACAAACTCCTCTACCATTAGAACAGCTTTTGGGATATGAGCACACAAACTCCTCTACCACAAGAACATCTTTTGGGATATGAGCACACAAACTCCTCTACCACTAGAACAGCTTTTGGGATATGAGCACACAAACTCCTCTACCACTAGAACATCTTTTGGATATGAGCACACAAACTCCTATACCACTAGAACATCTTTTGGGATATGAGCACACAAACTCCTCTACCACTAGAACAGCTTTTGGGATATGAGCACATAAAACTCCTCTACCACTAGAACATCTTTTGGGATATGAGCACACAAACTCCTCTACCACTAGAACATCTTTTGGGATATGAGCACACAAACTCCTCTACCACTAGAACAGCTTTTGGGATATGAGCACATAAAACTCCTCTACCACTAGAACATCTTTTGGGATATGAGCACACAAACTCCTCTACCACTAGAACATCTTTTGGGATATGAGCACACAAACTCCTCTACCACTAGAACAGCTTTTGGGATATGAGCACACAAACTCCTCTACCACTAGAACAGCTTTTGGGATATGAGCACATAAAACTCCTCTACCACTAGAACATCTTTTGGGATATGAGCACACAAACTCCTCTACCACTAGAACAGCTTTTGGGATATGAGCACACAAACTCCTCTACCACTAGAACAGCTTTTGGGATATGAGCACATAAAACTCCTCTACCACTAGAACAGCTTTTGGGATATGAGCACATAAAACTCCTCTACCACTAGAACATCTTTTGGGATATGAGCACACAAACTCCTCTACCACTAGAACAGCTTTTGGGATATGAGCACACAGACTCCTCTACCACTAGAACAGCTTTTGGGATATGAGCACACAAACTGCGTTACCATTTTTGTGGTTGAGACACGTCAGAGGAGCAATTTGTATATGAAGTCTAGTGGCAAAGTTTTAATGCATAAAACCTTATTTGGTGGTAGGCCATCTATTTAGTTATAATGTTGCATAGCGTCAGATCTGGTCGATCATGGATGAAGCCGTGAATAATTCTATTCTATCCATTGAACCAGTTTCATTGGGGTCAGAAATTCCACATATCCGCTCCACCACTTGTCACAGCATTTCCCATAATGCATCGGTAAATTCTGTTGACAAGGTCGCTCCGTGCATGTCCTGCTCGACTGCACATGCGATGATTCCAAGCCTCTTTAGTCGCTTCTTACGCCATTCGTTGCAGGTAACAATGGCAACATTCTTCTGTCCCCTATTCTAATTGATCTAATCTGTCACGGATGAAGCCGTCAGAGCTAGCTGATGCCAAGTGGGGTCTAAAAGCAAGCAAAGAAGGCGAAGATAAATTGTTCCAGTGTCACCACACTCAAGGTCAGACTTCAACTTGACGAATGAATAACAAGATTTTCCACCTGATAGCCCATTTCCGTCTCTGATGTTCACAATCCAGTCTACAATATCTGTAATTGACTCAGCTAGACTAATCCTGTACTAACTAAGGAGAGACTGACTGATAACTGCTGCCTACTTCTAAATACTTGATTGCTAACTGCTCTGCTTTCACTGCTCCGTGGACTGTTCTGCTCTGACTGCTACGTTGACCGTTGAGTGCCTTCTAAGCTTTATATTTCCCCCTAGTTGCAATCCCAAGCTCCCTCACTCGACCAATCAAATTCTGCCACTCTAATTTCCGTCGTCTCCTAGTTGCTACACAAACATGTCACAACCGTTACAACAATACGTCACCTCTTTTCCCCCTTCTAGAAACGTCCAGACCGCATCATCTTGTACCTATGTTACATTCCCACACTTAGCACACTTTCTACAATCTCCTGGTTCACTATTACAGAATCAGCAGACCCCAGTTCTAGTTATAATTCATATCCTCCACAGGTGCCCGAATGACTACGTCCACATCTACTCGCAACTGAAGCAAGAGTCAGAAGAACTGTTAGACGCCAAGGAGACTGGTCCATTCTGTGGGGACACCGAGGATGACTTGCCCAAGCTGGTTGTGTCTACAAACAACATCCTGGCCATCACGTTCTACTCAAATGAGGAGAAAAACAGCGGCGGATTCCAGGGAACATGGGAGTTCATCGATGCAGGTATGCTATTATTAATCATCGGTTAGCTCCTTTTAAATTAATATGTAGATATCCGCTGTGATTGAGTAGACAAGCAGATGTAACTAGTGTTAACACATTACAGGAACAATCAGTCTGCATATGTCTCGAGAAATGCTGGAACGAGCGGTGGAGCTGATATGCGCGGGGGGGGGGGGGGGGGGGGGGGCGACAGCAATAAAATTGATTCCAGGAAGAGAAGAGAATAGATTCAGTAAAAAGTCAAGTACCCCCGTCACGCCAAGTGGCGTATAGGGAATATGGTGTTAGTGACCCTATATTTTACAGACCTTCGACACATGATTTTTGGGGTAATGTGGTCGGTATTACGCCCGTGCCGCTTCACTTTCCCTGAAAAACATCAGGTACCCATTAAAGGCTGGGTGAACCCGGAAGCCGTCGGTTGGATCGAACCCTACTTCTTGTCCTTTGTGGTCAAGTTCACTAACCACTGAGCTATCGCGGCTCCCGATTCAGTAAATGTTTGGACGTTACACCATGCGCTACGCAAGTGCTCCGATGCATCCGACATCTGTCAGAATTTTATTTGGGCTTGCCTCCTTAGCCTTTGATTGTCCCTAATCCTCCCGAATGGCAGCAGATTGTCTCTTCTGTAGGGAGATTCTGCCCTTAGATGGTCGGCCCTCCCGAATTTACGAGCACCATCTGCCCGAGCTTTGTGTAGAGTTGTCTCTCTCATAGGTGGTCTGGTCTTCTGAGCTCTGGAGCACCACCTGCCTGTTTGAGGACAGAAAGAGGAGAAAAGACAGAGAAACATTTAACCCATGATGTGGGGATGGATTAGTCTAGACCAGAGCGTATACCACTCGCTGGTGGGTTCTGCGTCTTTACTTAAAGGGTTCCATCTACTCCTGGCTCCTTTGTCTGGCCCCTCACCAAGGACCTGTTCAGCTTTGGTGACCCTGCCAGGAGCTAAGCTCCCGCTGGCATAGCTCCTTAGATCCCACACAAGCCCCCCCAAACTCGTCACGGTGAGCCTAATGTGGAGGGGGATCTACATATTACTCATGGAGCAGTTTTTAACACAGAAATGATGTCCGTAATGAACTAAACGATAGCCAATATTATCGAAGCAACACCTCGCCACTGACTACAAGGGTGTGGGTTCAATTCCCATCAGCTGTACATGTTTTTTTGTTCCGACCGACACGGTTTTAGAATTTGGATACTCTCTGAAATTGTAAATCGTAAAGAATGTGTCTTGGAGAGTAAAGCGGACTGGAGCAATACATACCATATCACCAGAGCGGACTGGAGCAATACATACCATATCACCAGAGCGGACTGGAGCAATACATACCATATCACCAGAGCGGACTGGAGCAATACATACCATATCACCAGAGCGGACTGGAGCAATACATACCATATCACCAGAACGGTCTGACGCAGTACAAACTATATTATCAGACGATCTGGCGTATCACAGACCATATCTCACACTCCGCATTCGAGAGGGTTTTTTTTGCGCTCTGTCTTTTCCTTTCTCTAAAAGTCCTCGCCAAAACTTAGTAGTGTCCGGTACGATTTGTATTGTATGCCGAAGTTAATAAAAGTAGAGACTATCACAGCTAGTTTAGTTCTGAGATGATGTCTTGTGTGATGGACTGTAGCAGCTCATTTAGTTCTGTGATGATGTCTTATGTTATGGACTGTAGCAGCTCATTTAGTTATGTGATGATGTCTTGATTGGTAGACTGTAGCAGCTCATTTAGTTCTGATATGATGTCTTGATTGGTAGACTGTAGCAGCTCATTTAGTTCTGATATGATGTCTTGATTGGTAGACTGTAGCAGCTCATTTAGTTCTGAGATGATGTCTTGATTGGTAGACTGTAGCAGCTCATTTAGCTCTGAAATGATGTCTTGATTGGTAGACTGTAGCAGCTCATTTAGTTATGTGATGATGTCTTGATTGGTAGACTGTAGCAGCTCATTTAGTTCTGTGATGATGTCTTGATTGGTACGAGCAGTTCGGTTAATTCTGTGATGATGTCTTGATTGGTAGACTGTAGCAGCTCATTTAGTTCTGTGATTATGTCTTGATTGGTAGACTGTAGCAGCTCATTTAGTTCTGTAATGATGTCTTGATTGGTAGACTATAACAGCTCAGTTAGATCTGAGATGATGTCTTGATTGGTAGACTGTAGCTGCTCATTTAGTTCTGAGATGATGTCTTGTTTGGTAAACTGTAGCAGCTCATTTAGTTCTGAGATGATGTCTTGATTGGTAAACTGTAGCAGCTCATTTAGTTCTGTGATGATGTCTTGATTGGTAGACTGTAGCAGCTCATTTAGTTCTGTGATGATGTCTTGATTGGTAGACTGTAGCAGCTCATTTAGTTCTGTGATGATGTCTTGATTGGTAGACTGTAGCAGCTCATTTAGTTATGTGATGATGTCTTGATTGGTAAACTGTAGCAGCTCATTTAGTTATGTGATGATGTCTTGATTGGTAAACTGTAGCAGCTCATTTAGTTCTGAGATGATGTCTTGATTGGTAAACTGTAGCAGCTCATTTAGTTCTGAGATGATGTCTTGATTGGTAGACTGTAGCAGTTCAGTTAGTTCAGAGATGATGTCTTGATTGGTAGACTGTAGCAGCTCATTTAGTTCTGTGATGATGTCTTGATTGGTAGACTGTAGCAGCTCATTTAGTTCTGTGATGATGTCTTGATTGGTAGACTGTAGCAGCTCATTTAGTTCTGAGATGATGTCTTGATTGTAAACTGTAGCAGCTCATTTAGTTCTGAGATGATGTCTTGATTGGTAGACTGTAGCAGTTCAGTTAGTTCAGAGATGATGTCTTGATTGGTAGACTGTAGCAGTTCAGTTAGTTCTGAGATGATGACTTGATTGGTAGACTGTAGCAGTTCAGTTAGTTCTGAGATGATGTCTTGATTGGTTGGTTGGGGATATTTGAAGTTATCAGAGACAACACTAGAGGCTTCCAGTGTGTGAAGAAGGCTGTCTTGATGGTTATTCTTTGTTTTCTTTCTTTTTTTTTTCTTGTTTTCTGAAAGCTTTATTTTTAGTGTTACAGATTCGGCTCTGTAATTGATGGAAGTTTTGCCTGTTATAAAGGCTCTTTAGGCCCTCTTCCTGCAGGTCCGAGATATCCATCTTCAGAATTGCCAGATTTTGTGCTGGAAGCAGCCATTTTTGGCTTGTTCACTTCTATGTTTAACGCCAAGCGTTCTTAAACGTGCGCAGAGTGCAAACGGAACCTTATGTTCTTCACAGTTTTCCGAGAAGTTTGGACATTGGATCTCACTGCCCAGGAGTGGGTAAAGCCAAGAAGACACTATGGACCAGGAGTGAGTATAGCCAAGAAGACACTATGGACCAGGAGTGAGTATAGCCAAGAAGAAATCATGGACCAGGAGTGAGTAAAGCCAAAAAAGACAACACGGACCAGAGTGAATAAAAAAGCAAAGAGGATATCATGGACCAGGAGTGAGTAAAGCCAAGAAAATAACATGGACCAGGAGTGAGTAAAGCCAAGAAAAAACTATGGACCAGGAGTGAGTAAAGCCAAGAAAAAACTATGGACCAGGAGTGAGTAAAGCCAAGAAAAAACTATGGACCAGGAGTGAGTAAAACCAAGAAAAAACTATGGACCAGGAGTGAGTAAAACCAAAAAGAAACCATGGACCAGGAGTGAGTAAAGCTAAGAAGAAATCATGGACCAGGAGTGAGTAAAGCCAAAATGACAACATGGACCAGGAGTGAATAAAAAAGCAAAGAGGATATCATGGACCAGGAGTGAGTAAATCCAGGAAGATATAATGGACCAGGAGTGAGTAAAGCCAAGAAGATATCATGGACCAGGAGTGAGTAAAGCCAAGAAGATATCATGGACCAGGAGTGAGTAAAGCCAAGAAGATATCATGGACCAGGAGTGAGTAAAGCCAAGAAGATACCATGGACCAGGAGTGAGTAAAGCCAAGAAGATACCATGGACCAAGAGTGAGTAAAGCCAAGAAGATACCATGGACCAAGAGTGAGTAAAGCAAAGAAGATACCGTGGACCAGAAATAAAGCCAAGAAGTTACCATGGACCATGAATAAAGCCAAAAAGATACCATGAACCAGGAGTGAGTAAAGCTAAGAAGATACCATGGGCCAGGAATAAGGCCAAGAAGATACCATGGACCAGGAATAAAGCCAAGAAGATACCATGGACCAGGAATAAAGCCAAGACGATACCATGGACCAGGAATAAAGCCAAAAAGATACCATGGACAAGGAGTGAGTAAAGCAAAAAGATACCATGGACCAGAAATGAATAAAGCCAAGAAGATACCATGGACCAGGAGGGAGTAAAGCCAAGAAGATACCATGGACCAGGAATAAAGCCAAAAAGATACCATGGACCAGGAGTGAGTAAAGCCAAAAAGATACCATGGACCAGGAGTGAGTAAAGCCAAAAAGATACCATGGACCAGGAGAGATTAAAGCCAAGAAGATACCATTGACCAGGAGTCAGTAAAACTAAGAAGACACCATGGACCAGGAGAGAGTCAAGCCAAGAAGACACCATGGACCAGGAGAGAGTACAGCCAAGAAGATACCATTGACCAGGAGTCAGTAAAACTAAGAAGACACCATGGACCAAGAGAGAGTCAAGCCAAGAAGACACCATGGACCAGGAGAGAGTAAAGCCAAGAAAACACCATGGACCAGGAGAGAGTCACGCCAAGAAGAAACCATGGACCAGTAGAGAGTCACACCAAGAAAATACCTTGGACCAGGAGAGAGTCACGCCAAGAAGACACCATGGACCAGGAGAGAGTCACGCCAAGAAGACACCATGGACCAGGAGAGAGTCACGCCAAGAAGACACCATGGACCAGGAGAGAGTCACACCAAGAAGACACCATGGACCAGGAGAGAGTAAAGCCAGAAGACACCATGGACCAGGAGAGAGTAAAGCCAAGAAGACACTATGGATCAGGAGAGAGTCACGCCAAGAAGACACTATGGACCAGGAGAGAGTCACACCAAGAAGACACCATTCACCAGGAGAGAGTCACACAAGAAGACACCATGGACCAGGAGAGAGTCACACCAAGAAGACACCATGGACCAGGAGAGAGTCAAGCCAAGAAGACACCATGGACCAGGAGAGAGTCACACCAAGAAGACACTATGGATCAGGAGAGAGTCACGCCAAGAAGACACCATGGACCAGGAGAGAGAGTCACGCCAAGAAGACACCATGGACCAGGAGAGAGTCACACGAAGAAGACACCATGGACCAGGATAGAGTCAAGCTAAGAAGACACCATGGACCAGGAGAGATCACACCAAGAAGACACTATAGATCAGGAGAGAGTCACGCCAAGAAGACACCATGGACCGGGAGAGAGTCACGCCAAGAAGACACCATGGACCAGGAGAGAGTAAAGCCAAGAAGACACCTTGGGCCTGGAGTGAGTCACGCCAAGAAGACACCATGGACCAGGAGAGAGTCACGCCAAGAAGACACCATGGACCAGGAGAGAGTCACACCAAGAAGACACCATGGATCAGGAGAGAGTCACGCCAGAAGACACCATGGACCAGGAGAGAGTCACGCCAAGAAGACACCATGGACCAGGAGAGAGTAAAGCCAAGAAGACACTATGGACCAGGAGAGAGTCACGCCAAGAAGACACTATGGACCAGGAGAGAGTAAAGCCAAGAAGACACCATGGACCAGGAGAGAGTCACGCCAAAAAGACACTATGGACCAGGAGAGAGTCACACCAAGAAGACACCATTCACCAGGAGAGAGTCACACCAAGAAGACACCATGGACCAGGAGAGAGTCACACCAAGAAGACACCATGGACCAGGAGAGAGTCAAGCCAAGAAGACACCATGGACCAGGAGAGAGTCACACCAAGAAGACACTATGGATCAGGAGAGAGTCACGCCAAGAAGACACCATGGACCAGGAGAGAGTCACGCCAAGAAGACACCATGGACCAGGAGAGAGTCACACGAAGAAGACACCATGGACCAGGATAGAGTCAAGCTAAGAAGACACCATGGACCAGGAGAGATTCACACCAAGAAGACACTATGGATCAGGAGAGAGTCACGCCAAGAAGACACCATGGACCAGGAGAGAGTCACGCCAAGAAGACACCATGGACCAGGAGAGAGTAAAGCCAAGAAGACACCATGGACCAGGAGAGAGTAAAGCCAAGAAGACACCTTGGGCCTGGAGTGAGTCACGCCAAGAAGACACCATGGACCAGGAGAGAAACTAATTGTTTATAGAATATCAATTCCTAAATGGTATACCGCACTCACGTTAGAAAAGAAACAGTTAGTTTCAATGATACACACTCACATACACAGATTATTTATATTTTTTATCTTTGTAGCTAGTAATCTACTCAGTATTTACACATAGTGTTTTGTAATCCGCATATAACAATGTAATGTGTATAATCCTAATGTATGTTATTCATATATAATTCATATCATTCTTTGTAATGTATATACATGTATAATGACGAATTATATTATATATTTATACAGCTAGTGGTTTGGTTTCTAAAATTTGATTTGGTAAAGTTGTATTTGTTTGGATTATCGTGGGTTACATTACTGATGTTGTATATATATATATATATATATATATATATATATATATATAATTTTATTAATTACTTTTGTCATTATTTTTGAAAACCATTATTTTAAATAAGTTTACCAGTAATGACCAAACAATTAGTAATGAAATTGTGGATGACTCGTCGTTGTGGATAAAGTCCAGAGATGGGATCGTCATGGCTGAGAAGGTTTGTCTTTTGATGACGGAGACAGTGGAAACTGGTGTTCAAAAATGATAATAATCACACTTGTTTAAGGCTGCAACTTTAGTTCATTTCTCATGTGTGCCTCTCTACGAAAGGAAAATAATAATTCTGTATCTATAATATATTAAAATTGATTAGAAGAATATGTAGCTTACAGTTGAACACTTTTGTGGCTTCATCATCATCATTGAGTGCTGTCTCCGCAACGAAGGTTGGCTACCATGGAGCGCCATTTTGCTCTATCTCTTGCTTTGATGGTGCAGGTTGTCATTGGTTGATTTGTCCATCTTTTGATGTTACTCGTCCATGTTAATCTTGGTCTGCCTCTGCCTCTTTTACCTTGTATTTTCCCCTCCAGGATCACTTTCAGTAGGCTGTTGTGTCTTTTAACATGGCCTAAGAATCGCATTTGTCTTGTTCTAATTGTGTTCAGAAGTTCTCTTTTCATTTTTAGTTGTTTTAAGACTTTGTCATTTGTTTTCTTTTCCTTCCATCCAATTCTACCTATTCTTCTATATATCCACATTTCAAAGGCTTCAATTCTCTGTTCTGTTTTCTTGTCTAATGTCCATGTTTCAGCACCATATAGGAATATTGAGAAGATGTAACATTTTGCTATTCTTAGTTTTAGCTCTGGTGTTATTTGTTTTGATGTTAGTATGTCCTTCATGACATTAAAATTACTTTTTGCCATTCCTATTCTTTTGTTTATTTCAGTTGTACATTTTCCATCACTGGTTATAGTATGTCCAAGGTAGTTATAGTTCTGAACTGTCTCAAGGTCTATTCCTTCAATTTTGATATCCACTTGTGGGTTTTGGGTATTTTCTTTGTTTATGATCACAGTTTTAGTCTTTTGATATTCATATCTAGTCCATATTTTTTGCTTGTCGTGTTTATTACATTAAGTAATTGTTGTAGGTCTTTAGGATTTTCTGCTAGTAGTACAGTATCGTCAGCATATCTTAGGTTATTGATTATCTTTCCATTAATTTGTAGGCCTGGCATCTCTATGATGTTTTTAAAGATTTGCTCAGTGTATAGATTGAACAAGCTTGGTGATAGGATGCATCCTTGTCTTACTCCTCTTTTTATATCAATGGGTGTAGAGAACTCTTTGTTATATTTTATTATTGCTGTTTGCTCCCAGCATAGATTGCATATTAGTCGTATATCCATGTCATCTAGATGTATCTCTTTTAGGCATTCTATAAGTTGTTTGTGGTGTACTCTATCAAAAGCTTTGGTGTAGTCTATGAAGCAGACATATATTGGTTTGTTTACTTCTGTGTATTTTTCGATTAATGTTCTCATGCAGAATATGGCTCGTTTTGTCCCGCTATTTTTCCTAAATCCAAATTGCTGCTCATAAGCAGCTTGTGGCTTACAAAACGACAATTTCGTCCAGGAAAGTCTCATATTTACCAATCACTTATCTTTTAGTTTGGAGGAAGGTTCTACTAAAATGGCTTTCATAAATATGAACTTTAGAATAAATATTTCACGTTCTGTCCGTGTGGTGTCATAGATTGAAAGTAAGTCCAATAAAAATATATAAAATTTAAGAAAGGATGGAATGTATTAGGCTCCGGGGAGCTTTGTCCGTAAATGATGTAACGTTTTCTAAGAAGGAAACTAAAATGCCACTTTCAGTTGAAAACAAACAGCTTTTTATAAAACATTGCGTTTTTTTTTACTCTTTCTTTGGTCATTCATGCAAACAACAGTCAGTGGGCGGTACATCGCGTGTCGTCTTTTCAGCGAAAAAGTCAGTAAAATCTCGCAAAGGGTTTCCCCAAGTCTGGCTCTTACTGTATGTAACTACATTAAGTGTTTTCCAGGCTCTCTTGGTCTGACTCCTTCGCCTTAGATAGTGAGTTCACAACAAGGCAATTCTTGTGATGAGCCGGTGGCCTAGCAAGCTCTAAAGCCATCAATTAATACCGTATCACTGCCCTGGTTGTACCTACTGAGCAATTCATTCATGCAGTGATTTATCTCTCGGGCCGAAGTTGGTACATAGGACGGAAGTCATAGTTCCCCATGGTTGACAATTTGTTGCTAGTTTCTTGCAGGTCTTGTTTCTTCATCCCATGGTTGACAATTTGTTGCTAGTTTCTTGCAGGTATTGTTTCTTCATCCCATGGTTGACAATTTGTTGCTAGTTTCTTGCAGGTATTGTTTCTTCATCCCATGGTTGACAATTTGCTGCTAGTTTCTTGCAGGTATTGTTTCTTCATCCCATGGTTGACAATTTGCTGCTAGTTTCTTGCGGGTCTTGTTTCTTCATCCCATGATTGACAATTTGCTGCTAGTTTTTTGCAGGTCTTGTTTCTTCATCCCATGATTGACAATTTGCTGCTAGTTTCTTGCAGGTCTTGTTTCTTCATCCCATGGTTGACAATTTGCTGCTAGTTTATTGCAGGTCTTGTTTCTTCATCCCATGGTTGACAATTTGCTGCTAGTTTCTTGCAGGTCTTGTTTCTTCATCCTACGATTGACAATTTGCTGCTAGTTTCTTGCAGGTCTTGTTTCTTCATCCTACGATTGACAATTTGCTGCTAGTTTCTTGCAGGTCTTGTTTCTTCATCCCATGGTTGAGCCTTCACTAGTAATCGTTCTGCATAGCGATTCTCTTGGTCTGCTTTGTTTTCTTCTATCATATAGTTTCCACATGAACGTCTGACAGGGAACGTCTTATCATATAGTTTCCACATGAACGTCTGACGAGAACGTCTTATCAGATGGTTTCAACCTGAACGTCTGACAGAGAAGTCTTTCTTCATTCATCCTCAGAAAATGACCGATCTATTTCCAACACCTTCTTATAAAGCTCGACACGTATTCTTGTTTTGATTCCTCTCTTATCTGTTCATTTGAAATGTTTTCTTTCCAGCTTATGTTTGAGATCCTGAGAAGACATTTTCTTTTAAAGGCATTGAATTTCCTATCTAAAGTCTGGGTGGATTTCCAACTTTCACATCCATATGTTAGAACTAGTATCACATCTATATGTTAGAACTAGTATCACATCCATATGTTAGAACTAGTATCACATCCATATGTTAGAACTAGTATCACATCTATATGTTAGAACTAGTATCACATCCATATGTTAGAACTAGTATCACATCCATATGTTAGAACTAGTATCACATCCATATGTTAGAACTAGTATCACATCCATATGTTAGAACTAGTATCACATCCATATGTTAGAACTAGTATCACATCCATATGTTAGAACTAGTATCACATCCATATGTTAGAACTAGTATCACATCCATATGTTAGAACTAGTATCACATCCATATGTTAGAACTAGTATCACATCCATATGCTAGAACTAGTATCACATCCATATGTTAGAACTAGTATCACATCCATATGTTAGAACTAGTATCACATAGGAATTGAACAGTTTAAGTTATGTTTGTTTACTGAGAACTTTGGATCTCTAAATATTCGTCAGATTATTGAAAGCATCCGATGCTAGTGCGATGTGTATCATGGTTTCTGATGTTATTTCTCCATCCGATGCTAGTGCGATGTGTATCATGGTTTCTGATGTTATTTCTCCATCTCTGGACATTTTGCGATTTATGAAAAATGAAATTTATAACTTTTTGCAAAATATCATATTGTTCTTGTGATTAATTCAAGACAATTCTGAGCGCATGGCATATCGAGCTCCAATTTCCTCTATTACAACTGTCCACGCTTCTTTGTTGAACTTTTATACTATTAATAATCAATGAATATTATTATAGAGGGAAACTTCCGAGGTGATAATCAGCGAATCATTTCAGAGGAAGAGGTATGTTTACAGCGCTCGGAAAAAATGACAAATAATCAATAACAGAAAAAGAAATAGAACAATATTTGGTCAGAAGCAGGATCAAACCCGTACTCCTTGGCACAGCGCCTTGCTACGAGAAGCCGAACACCTGCGTGAAAGACATCGCCAATGATGGCTAATTTTTTAGTTAGCTGAGCTGACAGTGTTCCCTAACGTTTGGCTTCTCGTGGCAAGGCGCTGTGCCAAGGAGATCGGGTTCGATCCTGCTTCGGAGTGCTGTAAACATACCGCTTCCTCTGAAATGATTTGCAGTTTTTAACCTCTTCTTGCTTGCCTCTTTTGTTTTAGCCAAAATACGAACATTTTCTCCAGGCTACAGAAAACGACCGCAGGTTTGATCACTTCGCTAGCCCCAACATTCAGATCAATAATTCTTGTTTTTTTTTTTTAAATCACTGAAAGTTCCGTTTTTTCTTTCAGATTTTAATTTGGTTTGAGTTCTCTGCAGGGACTGAGCCTGCAAATACACCCCAGACCTCTTTTTTTTCCCTACACATTCGCGAATATTTGAATTACTTTTTTTCTTACATTTTAGCATTAATTATTACTTTTAGTTTTGCTACAGTTTCTAACAAATGAATTAATGCAAACATTCATTAATCTCGTTACTAGTTTTCTGGTTGTTAATACTGACATTTGTTTGCTCTACACCGCGTGCTAATGTCATGTAATAATATTGTCAAGAAGCCGTAATTGTCATGTTATTAGTCGGTCTAGTATACACAAGCTTAAGATAAGATATTTGAAGAGCATATCACGTGGTAGGCGTGTAGATGTAGCAATGAAGTTTAGGAAGCTTGCATCACTTTCTAATGGATTATATCATTATCAAGTAACATACCTGCTGGCGTAGGTGATCATGTCTTTCCATAACTTTTGATCTTGACAGTTATTCATCATTTCTGTTATTGACCCTCTGCTAGGCCATTCTCTTAAGCTGTCTGATATCTTCCCTCTTTGCTTCCCTCTATCTCTTCGTCCCTCAATTTTCCCAGTTCTCACAACATATTCCAGCTGTTCCCTTCTCATTACATGACCACAAAAACGATGATTGTTTCTTCCTAACATTGGAAATTAGCTCTCTCTTTGCCCTGGCCTCTTTCAGGACGTTTTCATTACTCTTATTAGCCGCCCATGGTATTATTTTGACATATACTAAACAATAATATCACCAAAATTGCGATGGAAAGTAAACATATTTTTTAATGTGAAAAATACAACTTATAGAATATAAGTAGATAAACACACATGTTACCTTCATTTATTAAAACTGTTTATCAAATTCATATAAATCTAGGAGCTTAAATTCAGCGATATTTGAATATTTAAAATGTATTTATATAACCTTTATTTGATGCTTATTTCGCCTTGATTCCTTATGTAACGTTACTTACAAATCCAGCTATTATCTGGACCAGATATCATTAATTACAGATATATGTTATATTTGATGACAATGTTTGCAAGTAGAAAGAGCTATATTTATTGATACATTTCCTTGAACGCTCTATATTTTACTGTTATATGTCATTTCTTTATAACTACCGTATGGGGTGAGACACAATTCGTGCACCATATATGTAAAAACTTATCGCGTTTTCAAAAATAAAACACTCTTTACGTACTGTATGAGCCACCGATTACATATATCGCTATGGTGCGCGACTTTGGTCTCATCTTGTACAAAAATATCAACTTTTATAACCACAAGTACATTTATTTAGCATAGTTTTATGTGAATTATCTACACGTGCGATAATATCCACACTGCTTCAAAGTTAGTGTGTACACAGACAAGAATGTGTACACAGACAAGAATTACACTCTCTTTTATCAGAATACATTGTACACGTCTCAAAATGAAAACAACACTTCAAACTTGAAACCGCTGTGTACGCATACAGTAAACATATAATTTTGTATTTTACCCTATTATGCAAACACATACAGTAAACATATAATTTTGTATTTTACCCTATTATGCAAACACATACTGTACAATACCTCTGTCTACAGTTTAAAGTTTAGCAAATTCACATACATTAAACACAAATTCTCTTTATATCAATTAATGATGTATTCATACAGTACATACTCCACGTCACTGGTTTCTAACTCTTTATAGTCACAAACAATAAATACTCCACTTACATCATTCATTACATGCATGTAAGTAAACACTCCACTCCACTTTGTACAGTTCATTACACTTGCACAAATAAGCATTCAACTTGATATAATTCGTTTTATACACACACTTCACGTTATCTAATTCATTACAACACACACACATTAACTAACACTCATCTCCACTTTATTTAAGTTATTATATACAGACACAAATAAACACTCCTCTTTATATTATTAAGTATATACACACACAAATAAACACTCATCTTTATATTATTAAGTATATACACACACAAATAAACACTCATCTTTATATTATTCGTTTTACACACAAATAAACACTCATCTTTATAGTATTCGTTATACACACACAAATAAACACTCCTCTTTATATTATTTGTTAGACACACACAAATAAACACTCCTCTTTATATTATTCGCTATACACACACAAATAAACACTCCTCTTTATATTATTTGTTATACATACACAAATAAACACCCCTTTTTATATTATTCGTTATGCACACACAAATAAACACTCCTCTTTATATTATTTGTTAGACACACACAAATAAACACTCCTCTTTATATTATTCGTTATACACACACAAATAAACACTCCTCTTTATATTATTCGTTATACACACACAAATAAACACTCCTCTTTATATTATTCGTTATACACACAAACACTCCTCTTTATATTATTCGTTATACATACACAAATAAACACTCCTCTTTATATTATTCGTTATACACACAAACACTCCTCTTTATATTATTCGTTATACACACACAAATAAACACTCCTCTTTATATTATTCGTTATACATACACAAATAAACACTTCTCTTTATATTATTCGTTATGCACACACAAATAAACACTTCTCTTTATATTATTCGTTATGCACACACAAATAAACACTTCTCTTTATATTATTCGTTATACATACACAAATAAACACTTCTCTTTATATTATTCGTTATACACACACAAATAAACACTCCTCTTTATATTATTCGTTATGCACACAAGCACTCCTCTTTATATTATTCATTACATATAAACATAACAAACAGTACACACGACCCACATTGAACAGTGTGGATATCCCAAAGTGTCTGCAGTGTCTTCTCTTTCAGTACCATATGAGATGGGCACGGTCTCCCCCCACACCTGTGGCTACACCATCAGGGGCGAGAACAAACCTCAAGGGTACATAATGTCCCCAACGTACCCCGGGGTGTACCCTGACAACCTTGACTGCTCATACAGACTACAAGGAATTAAATCACAAAGGATAAAGCTGACCTTCCAAGACTTTTCTCTTTTTTATGGCGGTGAATAGTAAGTTCACTGAACTTAACCACCACGTACTCATTCACTCACAAATGTGATTCACTCTCATTTTTGCTAATTCACTAGTTTTTATTTTTTTTTTTTTGCCAGCATATTAATTTTTGCAGCTCTCCTGTGTTGAGTTTAACCACCTGGTTTTGGAGTTCTAACTTTCGTTATTTTCCTGGTTTGGATTACTTTCTTTAACAGCTTCAGTTTTGTGTTTGGGTTACCTTGAGAATGCGCTATATTAACAATAATACTACTTTACCAAATGTCTTGGCTGTCATATGCTACGCCATATCTATTTATAGCTATTTGACTTACACGCTTCTGCTCCTGTTAGGAACATGACCTTCTAACGAAATGGATTCAACATGTTTTATTATTTTTTAAAAAAGACAATAAATCCTCCGATCAAAATAGACTAACCATGATTTTCAAATCGAAACAAAATCAAGACGATTCTCAAAGCAAAATAAACTAACCATGATTTTCCAATCAAAATAAACAAAATATGTGTTTTTCTATTAAATTAAACATATCATTCTTCCTATCAACATAAATATCTAACAATGCAAGACTGTCTATCAAAAGAGATAGAACATCATACAAATTGTCCCTTTCTCAGAAGGAAAGAAATGGACAATCTCCCTTTCCCAAAAGACAAAACACAAGTTTACCTACCAAACTTAGTAAATTTCCTTATCCTTAAACATGAAACATAACCAGAATCCCTTCCCCAAAGGCAAAACATAAAATAATTAGTATCCTAAAAGATAAAACATAAGTAATTAGTATCCTAAAAGATAAAACATAAGTAATTAGTATCCTAAAAGATAAAACATAAAGTAATTAGTATCCTAAAAGATAAAACATAAGTAATTAGTATCCTAAAAAACAAAACATAAAGTAATTAGTAACCTAAAAGACAAAACATAAAGTAATTAGTAACCTAAAAGACAAAACATAAAGTAATTAGTATCCTAAAAGACAAAACATAAAGTAATTAGTAACCTAAAAGACAAAACATAAAGTAATTAGTATCCTAAAAGACAAAACATAGAGTAATTAGTAACCTAAAAGACAAAACATAAAGTAATTAGTAACCTAAAAGACAAAACATAAAGTAATTAGTAACCTAAAAGACAAAACATAAGTAATTACTTGATCCCAAAAACAAAACATGAAAGCCCTCTCCCTATATCAAATGAACAAAACATGAAAGCTCTCTCCCTATATCAAATGAACAAAACATGAAAGCTCTCTCCCTATATCAAATGAACAAAACATGAAAGCTCTCTCCCCAAATAAAAGGAACAAAACATGAAAGCTCTCTCCCTATATCAAATGAACAAAACATGAAAGCTCTCTCCCTATATCAAATGAACAAAACATGAAAGCTCTCTCCCTGTATCAAATGAACAAAACATGAAAGCTCTCTCCCTATATCAAATTAACAAAACATGAAAGCTCTCTCCCTGTATCAAATGAACAAAACATGAAAGCTCTCTCCCTATATCAAATGAACAAAACAGGTCTCCTTACCCGAAAAGACAAAAGTAATAAATCAGCATACCTTAATCTACAAATATATTGAAGATAAAAGCTATTCCAACTGATCAAATATATTGAAGATAAAAACTATTCCAACTGATCAAATATATTTAAATCTTTCCATCCATAAAGATACCTTTTTTTTATAATGTTGAGAGGGCGCTGTCCAGTACTAGTCAAATACCAGTGAATGAAGAGATAGACACAGATGATGGCGCTGGACAGGACACGGAAACCAACTGAGAGCATTACGCGACATGTCCTTTTTTGGAATCCCCAGAGATGAAGTCAAAGATGAAGAGCAACATTTTCTTGGAGAAGACAAGTCTTCCTATCAATCATTAATAATTCTTCCTATCCTAACAGACAAAAATGTATAAATCTCCCTAATTGGAATAGACAAAGATTGCAAACTTTATGTTAAATTACAACAGCGGTTATCTAACTGTTGACACATGAGGATCTCATTCCCAGTTAATTATATACCGAGAGAGCTTTCATGGCTGTTACGATCGTTTTAGTCTGGTAAACTCGCATACCCTGACGGGGTATGTCAGATAATAAATGACAACAAAACTAACATTCTCCTGTAGAGACTCGCTTGTGCAATAAAACAATATGAAATCTATACGGATGTTGTTATTATATTATTTCTAACCACCCAGCAGGCACGCGACAATATCCTCAGATTGGCGCCATTGCTAAATTTTGGCGACGCCCACTTTTAGAACCACTCTGTTACAATAACGTTAGGAAACTTGATATAGGCCCTGCGTCAGGAAGAAATATGGCCACAATAGAGGACCTGTGCACAATCTATCTCTATCTTTGACTTACTTGTCGCTACTACCAGACGTAGGTGTTCTGTAACGAAATTACTACAGAGACAAACCTTACAGAGACAAACCTTACAGAGACAAACCTTACAGAGACAAACCTACAATTGCCAATAGTCATCATCTTCATGTTGCCGTACCGGTTGGCGTAGGCGATCATGTCCTTTCACAATCTTCTGTCTACAGTGCATCGTATCAATTCTGTTGTTGACTGTTCTCCATGCCATGACACCAAGCTATCAAGTATTTCTTTCTTTGTCGTCCGCCATCTCAATATTCAATTAGACAACAGACGTTAGAAATCATCGTCCCATCTTCATGGACGAATCATACTAAAATAAATACGTAAATCCAAACAGACAAAAGACAACAAATCTTGTCATAATATAAATATAACATAATTGTACAACAAATCTTGTCATAATATAAATATAACATAATTGTACAACAAATGTAATATATTACAAACCTTGCTCTCTAAGTGGTCAATTTTGTTTTTAAATATCTCTTGGATACATTGATAAGGATAACCACAAATATCAAATATACACAATATTAAATATGCGGGGAAAGCTGCAGAGAAAATAAAAATAAACATGAAATGGTATGGAGCAGATAAACTAATAAAGAGACAAGACAAATTATAACGTTTCGACAAAAGGCTATATCGAGTATAACAAAAAAAAAGAAGCTATACATTGTTTCTAATTCCTGATGAAGGTTTTCGCTGAAACGTTGTAGTTTATTTTGTCTTTCTGTTTGTATAGCCGCCCCATACAATTGTATGTTTATTTTATATGTTGCACATTAGTCTGTCTTTCTGTCTACCATATGATTGAAGTTAGGTCCCATATTTCAAATTCAATATATCTCCCCTCAAAAAATGACTTTCCATTGATAAGAATCGGCCAAATTATATAAACAAAATGTCGCAGTTAGTCGGATTGGGTAACGAGATGTTGCAGATTAGACATGTCATTGACAAATAGATGAAATGACATCCCATGTTCATGTTGGTAAGTTTTGGTAAGTAAGTTATTCATGATAATGATACCATGTACACGTTTTAAGCATAATTTGTGACGTGTTTTTGTCTATTTGTATGGTAATATAGATTCATTCAGATTATCTGTTAATTGTTCACCTTAGGGTTAGTAGGTTCATTTAATAAAATCGTAGAACAGAGAATAGACTCACCTACGTGATAGTACGTTCATTAAAATAAACGTAGAATAAAGAATAGACTCACCTACGTGATAGTACGTTCATTAAAATATACGTAGAACAGAGAATAGACTCACCTACGTGATAGTACGTTCATTAAAATAAACGTAGAACAAAGAATACTCACCTACGTGATAGTACGTTCATTAAAAAAAACGTAGAATAAAGAATAGACTCACCTACGTGATAGTACGTTCATTAAAATAAACGTAGAATAAATAATAGACTCGCCTACGTGATAGTACGTTCATTAAAATAAACGTAGAATAAAGAATAGACTAACCTACGTGATAGTACTTTCATTAAAATAAACGTAGAACAAAGAATAGACTCACCTACGTGATAGTACGTCCACTCACCAAAACACGTAGGACAGGGATTAGACTCAACTTAGTGCTAGTACGTCCACTCACCAAAACACGTAGGACAGGGATTAGACTCACCTTAGTGCTAGTACGTCCACTCACCAAAACACGTAGGACAGGGATTAGACTCACCTTAGTGCTAGTACGTCCACTCACCAAAACACGTAGGACAGGGATTAGACTCACCTTAGTGCTAGTACGTCCACTCACCAAAACACGTAGGACAGAGATTAGACTCACCTTAGTGCTAGTACGTCCACTCACCAAAACACGTAGGACAGGGATTAGACTCACCTTAGTGCTAGTACGTCCACTCACCAAAACACGTAGGACAGGGATTAGACTCACCTTAGTGCTAGTACGTCCACTCACCAAAACACGTAGGACAGGGATTAGACTCACCTTAGTGCTAGTACGTCCACTCACCAAAACACGTAGGACAGGGATTAGACTCACCTTAGTGCTAGTACGTCCACTCACCAAAACACGTAGGACAGGGATTAGACTCACCTTAGTGCTAGTACGTCCACTCACCAAAACACGTAGGACAGGGATTAGACTCACCTTAGTGCTAGTACGTCCACTCACCAAAACACGTAGGAAAGAAAATAGACTCACCTTAGTGCTAGTACGTCCACTCACCAAAACACGTAGGACAGGGATTAGACTCACCTTAGTGCTAGTACGTCCATTCACCAAAACACGTAGGACAGGGATTAGACTCACCTTAGTGCTAGTATGTCCACTCACCAAAACACGTAGGACAGGGATTAGACTCACCTTAGTGCTAGTACGTCCATTCACCAAAACACGTAGGACAGGAATTAGACTCACCTTAGTGCTAGTACGTCCACTCACCAAAACACGTAGGACATAGAATATATATATATATGTTTAATCTAAACAGAAAATAAGTCTATCTGTTAGGAATAAAAAGTATTTACCTGACTCAAACATAACATAGACACATTTACTAATTTAAACAAATGGGAGAAGGTACAGTGAAAAAAAAGGCAGAGCAGGGACGACCTATCTCTGAGGGTAGAAAAAAACATGAAATAACGTGGGCAATTTGGATCACATGACTTGGGTTAACTTTGTTTTTGCTCCTAAAGAGCGTCATAAGAAGAACTGGTCGCTCACTGCTTTGTCATTCTGGAGTTAAAGAGGAAAAAGGAAGAAGAGGAAGAGGATGAGGAAAAAGAAGAACAGAAAGAGAGAGGAGGAAAAAGATGAAGAAGATAACCTGGAATAAGAAGAACAGGAAATGAAAAAGAAGAAGAAAAGAATGCAAACATGAAATAGTCAAATCTCATTTAAACAGAACGTACAAACTTTAGTGACTGAATCATTTCGAAGAATAAAAGAATTAAGAAACTTTCAGACCGGAAATGAGAGATTTATGGAAAGAATCAAGAAACAAATTATGAAAGAATTTCAGAAAATAGAATTTAAGAAAAGATAATAACTTTGGAAGGATCGACTATAATTGAGTAAACCAGACACGACCTAACATGTTATGAAGGAATAATTGTTTGTAATTGAGGAAGACTTCAGAATTGTATGGATAAAGTAATTATGGATATATGAGAGTTCAGAGAAGACATATATTGAGATGGTACATTAACGTTAGAGAATTCACAGAGACAATTATATAGTTGAAAATGTGTACACCTCAGGGAGGTAACTGGTTGTTGATGATGATGGGGTTGGAGTTAATTAGAAACAATACAGACAACATTTTCAGTTAGGGTTGGCATTTCAGACATCTTGATTTGAGAATTACACGTCACGAAATTCGGTGAGGTCTTATGGTCTTACACTCACATCTAAAAGTAAAGGTTTCACAAAGTCCTGTTGTTGATATATAAAACAGATTTATTTCGGTGTCAAAGCTGATTTATTTCTGTGTTAAAGCTGATTTATTTCTGTGTCAAAGCTGATTTATTTCTGTGTTAAAGCTGATTTATTTCTGTGTCAAAGCTGATTTATTTCTGTGTTAAAGCTGATTTATTTCTGTGTTAAAGTTGATTTATTTCTGTGTCAAAGTTGATTTATTTCTGTGTCAAAGTTGATTTATTTCTGTGTTAAAGTTGATTTATTTCTGTGTCACAGTTGATTTATTTCTGTATCAAAGCTGATTTATTTCTGTATCAAAGCTGATTTATTTGTGTATCAGAACAGATTTATTTATGTATCAAAGCTGATTTATATCAAAGCTGATTTATTTGTGTATCAGAACAGATTTATTTCTGTATCAAAGCAGATTTATTTGTGTATCAAAGCTGATTTATTTCTGTATCAAAACTGATTTATTTCTGTATCAACGCGATTTATTTCTGTATCAGAACAGATTTATTTCTGCATCAAAGCTGATTTATTTCTGTATCAAAGCAGATTTATTTCTGTATCAAAGCAGATTTATTTCTGTATCAAAGCTGATTTATTTCTGTATCAAAGCTGATTTATTTCTGTATCAAAGCTGATTTATTTCTGTATCAAAGCTGATTTATTTCTGTATCAAAACAGATAAAGCCAGTCCCATTCACTACTAAGAGCCGTATCCAGCGTGAGACTCATATTGCTCCAATGTCGAAATACAAAACTAACACAAACAAAGATTAATATCTCACTTTTTCCACGATTACAGAAATAAACACAAAATATATTTTATCAAAATACATTCAAATACAGAATACTGAGTTAAAACATATTAATGAGACCGCTGAGCACATACAACAAGACTGTACTGAATATAGTAGACTGAGGAAAACCCATTGATCAATAGATACAACACTACAGACAAAACTATATGGGCCACTGCAAGAATGACAAGAGACATTAGAAGTTATACAGGAAACGACATTGCAGATATAGACAATACTTCAGGCGAATGAAAGTAAGACAGACAGACAGACAGACAGACAGAAAAACAGACAGACAGACAGAAAAACAGACAGACAGTCAGACAGACAGATAGATAGACAGACAGATAGATAGACAGACAGATAGATAGACAGACAGACAGACAGACAGAAAAACAGACAGACAGACAGGCAGGCAGGCAGGCAGACAGACAGACAGACAGACAGACAGACAGACAAAAAAACAGACAGACAGACAGTCAGACAGACAGATAGATAGACAGACAGACAGACAGAAAAACAGACAGACAGACAGACAGACAGAAAAACAGACAGTCAGACAGACAGATAGATAGACAGACAGATAGACAGACAGACAGACAGACAGACAGACAGACAGACAGACAGACAGACAGACAGACAGACAGACAGACAGACAGACAGACATCTTTCACTCACTTCTACATTTATAACTTTTACGAGCAGAATAAATTCGAGAAAAAAAAACGATAATTATAGATATTCTATTTTTTTAAAAAAAAAACCTGACACTGTTCAAGAGTAATGTTCAAAATGTAATTTTTAGATCAATTAATTCCCACAGAATAATCTTTGTGTGGTTAAATAATGAAATAATGAAGCTGGAAATAGTGAACCTTTCTTGCTTGACAGTAGCATTGAGCTCATGCTTTTGTTGATTTGTTTTGTATGATTTTGTGGTGTCTGTTGTGTTGCTTATGACAAATATTAATATTGCAATGTGACTTTCAGATATTTATATCATATTTTGTTATTTTGATAGTTCAGCATTAAACATCTTAGCCCGGGCTGCCGAACGAGGAGCACGCGAGTGCCGGAACGAGCTCGACTTATTTCTCTGTCGCTAAATTACACTCGGCCAACTTTAACCAAAAATTAGAATTTCAAAATTTTGTTTATGCCAGGACGCTATTTTCTAAGGTTTTAGTTTTATACTTTTAATTTTAACTAAAGTAAAATACTACTACTAATGTTACTTTTATTATTATTATTATTATTATTATTATTATGACAATACTAACTCAGTGCTCTATTTCCACGGCCATATTTTAGATGCGACCCAATTGTATAAACACGTCCGACAGGACATATCAAATTATTCTTTATCTAATTATTTACAAATAATACAAGACGATTAATCAGCGTAAATTATTTGTATGAGTAAATGTATTAAATAATTATAAGGAAATAGAATTCCATAATGAATGTACCGTACAATGACTGTATGAAACGATCAAACAGGTAGCCATGTTAGGTTTTGAGCAGCTCTCAAACACGAACATAGGTTATTGTAAATGTTTTGTTTATTGTTACGGTCATCACCACTGCACACCGGGCGAGCCCATAGGTGCTGCGATATCCTCGTGGAGAATCTCGAGAAAATCCGAAGAGAATCCTGGCCCACGTGCACGAACTCCGTAGCACGGCCTGGAACCCACCGTGTGGCCAGGTTTCTGCTGTAAATTTGTGCCAGGCAGCGGCCATATTTGTGGCCTTCTCTTTTCGATTTTAACTGCCATGGGATCTTTAACGTGCGCGAGTACACACGGAACCTCCTGTTTAATGCCGTTATCCGAGAGGGCTAGACATCGGATCTCACTACCCAGAGAGGGCTAGACATCGGATCTTACTACCCAGAGAGGGCTAGACATCGGATCTCACTACCCAGAGAGGGCTAGACATCGGATCTCACTACCCAGAGAGGGCTAGACATCGGATCTCACTACCCAGAGAGGGCTAGACATCGGATCTCACTACCCAGAGAGGGCTAGACATCGGATCTCACTACCCAGAGAGGGCTAGACATCGGATCTCACTACCCAGAGAGGGCTAGACATCAGATCTCACTACCCAGAGAGGGCTAGACATCGGATCTCACTACCCAGAGAGGGCTAGACATCGGATCTCACTACCCAGAGAGGGCTAGACATCGGATCTCACTACCCAGAGAGGGCTAGACATCGGATCTCACTACCCAGAGAGGGCTAGACATCGGATTCACTACCCAGAGAGGGCTAGACATCGGATCTCACTACCCAGAGAGGGCTAGACATCGGATCTCACTACCCAGAGAGGGCTAGACATCGGATCTCACTACCCAGAGAGGGCTAGACATCGGATCTCACTACCCAGGAGATCAAGGGAAGTAGCGTCATCAGGTAACCACGGATCATAATTTTGGAAAAAATCACCACCGCTTCTGGTGGGTTTTGAACCCTGGTCCTTCCTATTCTGAGGCCGACGTCGTACCTCTAGACCCCTCTCCCCCCCCCCCTTCCATCCACTCTCACCATTTTTATTCTTGCCACCAATATGAAAATTCACTCAGCCTTAAATGGGTACCGGATTTTTTTTCTGGGAAAGTAAAGCGACACGGGCGTAATACCGACCACATTACCCCAAAAATCATGTGCCGAAGGTCTGTAAAATGTATGGTCGCTAACACCATGAACAAAAAATTTTTTTCTTGGAAAGTAAAGCGGCACGGGCGTAATACCGACCACATTACCCCAAAAATCATGTGCCGAAGGTCTGTAAAATGTATGGTCGCTAACACCATGAACAAAAAATTTTTTTCTTGGAAAGTAAAGCGGCACGGGCGTAATACCGACCACATTACCCCAAAAATCATGTGCCGAAGGTCTGTAAAATGTATGGTCGCTAACACCATGTACCAAAAATTTTTTTCTGGGAAAGTAAAGCGGCATGGACGTAATACCGACCACATTACCCCAAAAATCATGTGCCGAAGGTCTGTAAAATGAATGGTCGCTAACACCATATTCCCCATACGCCAGTTGGCGTGACCGGGGTACTTTGTTCACCAATATGAAAAGGGCAGGAACTCACCACGATGTGTGACCTTCTCATGGTGTCTATGTTGTCCACGACCTGTAGCACGTTTGGGCCGGTGTTGTCAGGGTCACGGCCGCCCTCTTTGTTATTGAAGATTGTCGGTACAATAAACTTAGTCCCACAGCATTCACTTGTTGGTAATGAGGTGTTCGTGACGTCATTGTACAAAGCTTCAGCTTCGTGAGGTGGCCAGTGCTCTTCCTCGCTACCTTTCCTTCCCATCGAACATCTCTGGTACACATTTCAAGTGGCTGGGTGGAACCCAGGAGCCTTTAATGCAGGAATGAATGAACCTTTAATCATTAGGTTGTCAGGCAAGCGCACAAATCATAACGCCACCGGGCTCTCGGTACCCGTTTGAATTATTTTATATATAAGCTGGATATCAACAATTATAGGTCACGATAGCACACATTAGCTGTGCAGTTCCGGTTATTTCACCCGGAAGTATAAGTCAGTGCTTGCGAATGGCATCCTGTTCTATGCAAACTTCTGCATGTTTTAAAAACTTGTCTTCCCAGTTTAAGATGATGTCCAACGTTATTTCCACTCTTCCACTTGGGTGTATATTTAAATTGCACAAGCATTATAATATCTATTATTTCTTGCGTAAACGCTTGATTTCTATTTTACTTCCTCACTTCGCATGTTTTAGAAAAAATGTTCTACTCTGTTTAAGATAATATAGAATCAACATCTAATTTCTCTAGAATCTTGTCTTCATAATTGTACAAGCTAGTAATCTAAATCCACTAAAACTAGTAGTAATTTTATTGCTTCTGCTACATCAGTTATTGCTATTATTATTATTATTATTATTATTATCATTATTATTATTATTATTAGTAGAAGTTATTGTAGTAGTAGTTGTCGCAGTAGTAGTAGTAGTAGTAGTAGTAGTAGTAGTAGTAGTTGTCGTTGTAGTAGTAGTAGTATTAGTAGTAGTTGTTGTTGTAGTTGTTAGTTGTAGTAGTAATGCATGTTTCTTATATAAAGCGTACAGTGGTTGTATCAATCCAACCTATAAAATGAGAACGTTGAAAAATACCAAGTTAATAAATCTCTGCTGGTGTACTAACATTTGTCGAGTGGATCTTATGTTTATCAAATGACATGATATCATTGTTATAGATAGCACATGGACATTAACAACAGACATTAATTGAGTGAGTTGTGAAAGTCTATGATCGTTATAGTTAGCACATGGACATTAACAACAGACATTAATTGAGTGAGTTGTGAAAGTCTATGATCGTTATAGTTAGCACATGGACATTAACAACAGACATTAATTGAGTGAGTTGTGAAAGTCTATGATCGTTATAGTTAGCACATGGACATTAACAACAGACATTAATTGAGTGAGTTGTGGAAGTCTATGATCGTTATAGTTAGCACATGGACATTAACAACAGACATTAATTGAGTGAGTTGTGAAAGTCTAGGATCGTTATAGTTTTAAGAGTTTTACGGAAGGAATTCTGGACACTTCCGGCTAAAAAAAAACAACATTATTGTTTGCATGATTACCAGAATCCTAGTCTGTTTATACATCTCCTAGTTTAGTTTAGTTTAGTTTAGTTTAGTTTAGTTTAGTTTAGTTTAGTTTAGTTTAGTTTAGTTTAGTTTAGTTTAGTTTAGTTTAGTCGACAGATCATGTTCAGTGCACAACGTACAGCTCCAAAGTGCTGAGATCTCTTCCTCAGCTCGTTCCCCAGTATGAACCACGCCCACCACACACTAGCAAAAGCACTGAAGATGGCTTAACTCAAATACACGAACTCCGTAACACAGAAGAGGACCTTGACCCCCTCTTACTTAGTCGCCTCTTCCGACCTGCAATGACAGGTGACATCGGTTCTATTCTTTACTTCCCTCACCGTGTTCAGTTCCCTGTTAGCCACACAGTCATGACAGGTGACATCGGTTCTATTCTTTTCTTACCTCACCGTGTTCAGTTCCCTGTTAGCCACACGGTCATGACAGGTGACATCGGTTCTATTCTTTACTTCCCTCACCGTGTTCAGTTCCCTGTTAGCCACACAGTCATGACAGGTGACATCGGTTCTATTCTTTACTTCCCTCACCGTGTTCAGTTCCCTGTTAGCCACACGGTCATGACAGGTGACATCGGTTCTATTCTTTACTTCCCTCACCGTGTTCAGTTCCCTGTTAGCCACACAGTCATGACAGGTGACATCGGTTCTATTCTTTACTTCCCTCACCGTGTTCAGTTCCCTGTTAGCCACACGGTCATGACAGGTGACATCGGTTCTATTCTTTACTTCCCTCACCGTGTTCAGTTCCCTGTTAGCCACACAGTCATGACATGTGACATCGGTTCTATTCTTTACTTCCCTCACCGTGTTCAGTTCCCTGTTAGCCACACAGTCATGACATGTGACATCGGTTCTATTCTTTACTTCCCTCACCGTGTTCAGTTCCCTGTTAGCCACACAGTCATGACATGTGACATCGATTCTATTCTTTTCTTACCTCACCGTGTTCAGTTCCCTGTTAGCCACACAGTCATGACAGGTGACATTAGTTCTATTCTTTACTTCCCTCACCGTGTTCAGTTCCCTGTTAGCCACACGGTCATGACAGGTGACATTGGTTCTATTCTTTACTTCCGTCACCGTGTTCAGTTCCCTGTTAGCCACACGGTCATGACAGGAGACATCGGTTCTATTCTTTACTTCCCTCACCGTGTTCAGTTCCCTCCCTGTTAGCCACACGGTCATGACAGGTGACATCGGTTCTATTCTTTTCTTACCTCACCGTGTTCAGTTCCCTGTTAGCCACACAGTCATGACAGGTGACATTGGTTCTATTCTTTACTTCCCTCACCGTGTTCAGTTCCCTCCCTGTTAGCCACACAGTCGTGACAGGTGACATTGGTTCTATTCTGTAGTTGGCAGTATACGTGAAGCATCGTTTGACAGTATACGTGAAGCATCGTATCTTGAAGCAAGACGCTGTCTCGATGAATACGGGTTCGATCCTGCTTTAGGCTGTCTATTATTCTTTCGATTTTTGTTGTATTTCTGTTGTTGATTATTTGTTGAATTGTTGTGGTTGTTGTAAACATAGCTCTGCCCCTGAAGTGATTCCTCGAGTCTGGCACCTCGTAAAGTTTCCGCTTAAGACAACATTCATTTATATTATTATTGCCTGGCTAACCATCGCCACCGACATCTCTGTGCCTGCCCGCTGAAGGGGTTTTCCTAAAAACACCCCAATACTTGTGACGTCTCAAGTTATAAGAGCTATAGACGGCTGACCTCACATTACCTACAACCGCCCCTGATCGCAATGCAGAAAACGTCACAACTATTGGTCGGCCAACCCTCAGCGGGCAGGCTCAGAGCCGCATGGGCGTCATACATCTCTCTTCCTGTGTTCATTGTGACTTCTGCTTAGGCCTCAGAATGTGCACACT
Organism: Megaustenia siamemsis; assembly: GCA_032433765.1. Taxonomy (NCBI): domain Eukaryota; kingdom Metazoa; phylum Mollusca; class Gastropoda; order Stylommatophora; family Ariophantidae; genus Megaustenia; species Megaustenia siamemsis. The sequence continues at coordinate 2,864,158 of JAVIAB010000047.1, read as the reverse complement.
AGAACAGATTAACGCCACAGAGGGGACGACATTCCCATATAGCTTACGTCTCATGCAGCTATACGAGTATTTTTTTACCGTTATAGTTTTATGATGACGTTATATTGTCATTATACACAGACAGATTCAAACATTAAAACACTTGAACCATATTAAATAATTTGCTACAAATGAATTTGTTTATAAATTGCAAGGTTTATTTGATTCTTAATCCCAAATGGTGTATCTGAATGCAGCATGAATATTATATGTTTCAATTACTAATTTCAAAACTCTTTTCACAGTTATAATTCAGTAAATATTGCTGCTTTCAATTTGATTTATCTGTAGGCTTTTTTTCTGGTGGCCGTTGTGGCATTCTCGTTATTTTGCTAATTGAATTTTTAAAATGACATGATTCGTGTATTTAGTGAATTCATGATTCTTGAATTGCGTCCGTTAGTGATTAGTGTGTGGCAAGGCTGTAGGAAGCAGTTTGGTTTTTGTTCTGTAATATTGGTGTCTATACATTCGCATGTCAGTCTTTCTCCGGCTATGCAGCCCGACTGATATATACGACTTTAGGATTTCTGGTTATTTTAATTATATATAAATATAAATTGAAACTATATTAAATGGCTGGGTCATGTAAGAAGAATGGCAAACATTATTATTCCCAAACAAATATTGCATGGCGAACTTAAGGACTGAAAGAGACCAAAGGGCAGAAGAGAAGAAGGTTGGATGCAGTGTTCCCTAGAGAGTATTATCTATCAGTAAAAGAAATTGGGAAAATCTGGCTGCAGATTTTAGCACATGGAGAACAAAATAAAAAGGTGGCACAGCAACTATCGAGGCAGTGTTGATATTAAATTCAGAAGACAAAAGATGAGGAGAAATCAGAGGAGGAAGTGAGGCACCACAAACACATCTTGTTCATTCTCCGGATGGATATGTTTGTCCAATATTGACAAGATTCATCCACGAGATAAGCTGTTCAGCAAAGCAGCATCCAACATAAGACACTAATATTTGACCAAACTACTGACTTAGCATGATCGCTTGCTACCAACCTTCTGTCAAGACGCCAAAGCCCATAGATACATAATAGATATCTAATTATATTAATTATACATATATATCTATAAACTATATTCGATATCTGGTTACTTCGAGAAATAATAATACTAGGATGTTGCAACGGTTTAGAATATTTATAAATACAAATTGTTATCAAATAAGTGACTATTTTACCATTTAAAATCTCCTGTGATAAACGTATAAAGAATAAATACAATTGAACGAAAAATGATTTGGCGGCTTCATTTCACTATTTCAAACAATTAAAAGGCGCCAGTCGTAAATTGATTTTTAAAAACGTGTAAATAAATATATGTTAGTATTTAATAGGAGTATATATATATTATTCTTAAAAAAGGTATGTCATTATTTTGTTTTCATCTGTTAATATCTGATTCATTTTAATTTGGTTATTTCTGTATTGTATTTTTATTGCGTCGTTTCATTATTAAAATGTTTTTATTATGTCGGTTTGCAATTTTTGTTGTCTAATCTGGTGTGGCATTTTTCTACTAAATTTAATTGCTTGCATTGTTTTGGTTTCTGGATTTGCTTTCATTTCGTTCTTGAATGTTTTGCGCTATAACTAATGATATGCTTATATATATATATAACTAATGATATGCTTATATATATATAACTAATGATATGCTTATATATATATGCATTTACTATTCCCTAACGTACTAACTATATCTAAAACCATGTATGTTTATGTAAAGTGACTTTATTTGCCATTTACAATTGTTTTATTTACTCTATTTTCATAGTTTACATTTTATTGTAAAGTTATAATTGAAGAAAAATGTTGAAGATATTTTGAGGCAGTTGCTGATATCAAATATTGATATTATTGATATAAAATATTTGATTGAGAGTGATGTTGCTAGATTTGTTATATTTTGAATTTGTGATGAAAGTAACGATGTTGATGAAATATAATTATGACAAGAAACAAAGTAACAAATAAAATGTGAGGTCAGAAATAGTATACTTTTAATTCATGATATCACTGAGAAATATATAGATCATGATAACATGTATAGATTATGATAACATATATAGATCATGATAACATGTATAGATTATAACAACGTGTATAGATTATGATAATATTAGACATATTAACAGTTGTTTCGTGTTCTTTATTGTTTATTTCTGTTTCTTTTTTGAGAAATCATTCATTTATTTTGAAACGAGCACCGACATCGTAAAAAAAAAGCAAACTGACGTAAACAAATCCCACATTATTATAACAAATTATGACCCACACTTTCAGGATAAATAGATGTATCCATTTCTGTGATTTGGTGGCTTATAACTAGGTCGACCATAAATGAAAGTTATTGTCTGAACTGTTTTCATGTTGCCTCCACAGAAAGAGCAAAGAACAGTTAGGACATCAAATACTTGATCAAATACTTATGAAGCTCTCAGTAAGGGAATGTGCCACACCTGACAGCACTCCACGAAATGATGGTCATTAGCCGATTACGATGAAAAAAAACGTGATAAATGATCCGTAAAGAAACGAAAACTTTACTGGACGCCATAGGTGCAATTTCTTGGAAAGATGATGTCTTTTCCACGAACCGCCAAAAGGACCCGTAAATTAATTAGTAATCAGGCCAATACACAAAAGTTGGCTTCTAACAAGCAACAGACATAAGCAATCAAACTTAATGAACATGCTATGAGAAAGAAGACGTAAATAGGAACACATAATGATAACAGAAATTTTTTTAAAATTCAACTTCAATTTTAAATCAGTCGTATTATATGGCTGTAAAACATGGAGAACAAAGAAAAAAAATGACAATCGCGAAGATACAAGCCTTCATTAATGGATACTTGCGCAGAAAAGGATGGAAATGGCAGGACAAAATAGCTAACGTTAGAATTATGGAAAAGACCAGTCAAATACCAGTGGATAAAGAGATACAAGGAAGACGATGGCGCTGAATAGGACACACACTTCGGAAGCCAACTGAGAGTATTACACGACAGGTCCTTTTTTGGAATCCCCAGGGGAAGAGACAAAGAGGAAGACCAAAATATTCTTGGAGAAAACAGGTGGAAGCAGAGATGAAGATGATGAGGAAGACATGGCATGATCTTAAAAGAATGGCAAGAAACAGAATGGCTGGGAAAGTGTTTGTTGAAGACCTATGCTCCACAGGGAGCTGAAAGTGTTTGTTGAAGACCTATGCTCCACAAGGAGCTGAAAGTGTTTGTTGAAGACCTATGCTCCACAGGGAGCTGAAAGTGTTTGTTGAAGACCTATGCTCCACAAGGAGCTGAAAGGTAGAAGAGGAAGAAGACAGAAATGATAACAGGCAAAATAATGGAAAGCGAAACCGTGAACAAAAGATGGAGACGATGCGGCACAGGTTAGCACTTTGGCAAGGGCAGATTAGTGGAAGAGGCTAATTCTATAATAACAGTGTTGACATAGGATTGTGTAGAGACATGATCGCCTGCGCCTGGCAGCGCGGTACTTAACACGAAGTATAAAATCGTTCAAGCACCACGAAAAGCTAGGTGATCGTCGATCCCAACCCTGGGATAATAAATTAAATAGGGAAAAAAACCCGAATATATCCTTCTTTAAGAGAAAATGAAGAAGAGGGGTAGAAGATGAGAAGAACGATGATACTGTACTACTAGCAGAAAATCCTAAAGATCTACAACAATTACTTAATGTAATAAACATGACAAGCAAAAAATATGGACTAGATATGAATATCAAAAAAACTAAAACTATGATCATAAACAAAGGAAATGCTCAAAACCCACAAATGGATATCAAAATTGAAGGAATAGACCTGTAGACAGTTCAGAATTACAACTACCTTGGACATACTATAACCAGTGATGGAAAATGTACAATTGAAATAAACAAAAGAATAGGAATGGCAAAAAGTAATTTTAATGTCATGAAGGACATACTAACATTAAAACAAATAACACCAGGCCTAAAACTAAGAATAGCAAAGTGTTACATCTTCTTAATATTCCTATATGGTGCAGAAACATGGACATTAGACAAGAAAACAGAACAGAGAATTGAAGCCTTTGAAATGTGGATATATAGAAGAATAGGTAGAATTGGATGGAAGGAAAAGAAAACAAACGACGAAGTCCTAAAACAACTACAAATGAAAAGAGAACTACTAAACACAATTCAAACAAGACAAATGCGATTTTTGGGCCATGTTAAAAGACACAACAACCTACTAAAAGTGATCCTGGAGGGGAAAATGCAAGGTAAAAGAGGCAGAGGCAGACCAAGACTAACATGGACGAGTAACATCAAAAGATGGACAAATCAGCCTATGACAACCTGCACCATCAAAGCAAGTGACAGAGCAGAATGGTGCTCCATGGTTGCCAACCTTCGTTACGGGGACAGCACTTGATGATGATGATGATGATGATGATGATGATGATGATGATTAAGAGAAAAACATGGACTGGAAAGTGGAAATGGACGATACAATTGAAACCCTTCAGATATTAATGACAAATTTGGGGAAGCATTTATGGAATCAAAGGCAAAAAAATAATGAAAATTTATTTAATTTTTAATTATAACAAATAAAATAAATAATTGCAAATTATAAAAAAATCAGTAATCTTTGCACACAAACTGAATGGAATATAATTTCATAATTTAGTTCCGAAAATTATTTGTAATATCCGCTTTTTTTAAAACGAACACCCGTGCTATGGAATCCACATGGAGAGAGAAGATTTGGAAATTGTCGGGGAATTTTTCACAGAAGATGGTTATAAACAGATATAATAATAGGAAATGCCAGAATTACTCAGATAAAGGATTTTTTAAAAGTTGTAATTGGAATAGAAAAAGTCAGAGAAAAATTCAGAGAAAGAAGCCGAACACGTTTGGATGTAGCAGAGAAAGGTGGATTGGACTAGGAAGGGAATAACGCAAACAGGAACAAGGAAGAGAGTATTTGTTGGTGATTCATTTGTTTAAAATGGTCTGATAAGGTGATGAGGAGGCGGGTGATGAGGAGGATCAAGATTTGGATTTCGTAAATGGTGAACGGGAGGATGAGGATTTGGATGAGGAGGTCGGTTTGGGAGAGGATGAGTGGATAATGTTGGAGATGAAGATGGGGACAGTGATGAGGTGGAGGAAGATGAGAAGAACGATGATGCGAGGGAGGACAGTGGTGAGTAATAAGAGGATGTGGGTGCTGATGAGGATAACGATAATATAAAAGATAATTAGAGGGAGGAGAAGGAAATTGGAAATTAGGAGGAAGATGATGAGTAATAGGTTAATTATAATGAGCAATGGTGATAAGAGTAAGTAGGTTTGGAAGATGGCTATTAGCATTCTGAAACTTTCAAACTCATTATCTTCTGCTATCACAGACCTTTAAACTCGTTATGTTCTGTTCTTATAGACATTCAACCTCATTATGTTCTTTTCTTATAGACCTTCAAGACCATTCTGTTCTGCTTTTATAGATCTTTAAGACCATTCTGCTCTGCTTTTATAGATCTTCAAGACCATTCTGTTCTGCCTTTATAGATCTTCAAGACCATTCTGCTCTGCTTTTAAAGATCTTCAAGACCATTCTGCTCTGCTCTTATAGATCTTCAAGACCATTCTGTTCTACTTTTATAGATCTTCAAGACCATTCTGTTCTGCTTTTATAGATCTTCAAGACCATTCTGTTCTGCTCTTATAGATTTTCAAGACCATTCTGTTCTACTTTTATAGATCTTCAAGACCATTCTGTTCTGCTTTTATAGATCTTCAAGACCATTCTGTTCTGCTTTTATAGATCTTCAAGACCATTCTGTTCTGCTTTTATAGATCTTCAAGATCATTCTGTTCTGCTTTTATAGATCTTCAAGATCAGTATAGAAACTTCCAAACTATCCAATTCTGCTCTCCTTGTAACTTTGCAACTTATCTGAACCCTAAAATATTTTCATGTTTTTGCAGCTGCCCTTTCGACTTTTTACGAATTTATGATGGATATTCAAATACACATTCCACGCCAGTGATTGGGACATTCTGTGGAAGCTTCAACCAATCAACTGTGATATTTTCCGGCGGAGAAAACTTATTTCTACACTTCGTAACTGGAGAGGGCAGGTTGAATTTTACAGCGCCACCTTTGGGAGCAAGTGCAGATTTCAAGTTTCCCAGGAGAGGTTTCAACATATCATACATCTTTAGCGACAAGTTTGTTAAGTTGGGTAAGTATTCTTGTCTGTTGCTTATTATCATTATTTATATTAGTTTATTAAGTTGGGTAAGTATTCTTGTCTGTTGCTTATTATCATTATTTATATTAGTTTGTTAAGTTGGGTAAGTATTCTTGTCTGTTGCTTATTATCATTATTTATATTAGTTTGTTAAGTTGGGTAAGTATTCTTGTCTGTTGCTTATTATCATTATTTATATTAGTTTGTTAAGTTGGGTAAGTATTCTTGTCTGTTGCTTATTATCATTATTTATATTAGTTTATTAAGTTGGGTAAGTATTCTTGTCTGTTGCTTATTATCATTATTTATATTAGTTTGTTAAGTTGGGTAAGTATTCTTGTCTGTTGCTTATTATCATTATTTATATTAGTTTATTAAGTTGGGTAAGTATTCTTGTCTGTTGCTTATTATCATTATTTATATTAGTTTGTTAAGTTGGGTAAGTATTCTTGTCTGTTGCTTATTATCATTATTTATATTAGTTTGTTAAGTTGGGTAAGTATTCTTGTCTGTTGCTTATTATCATTATTTATATTAGTTTATTAAGTTGCCAAGTAAAGTAAAGGTCAAGTACGAGACTTGAATAGGTGTCTTAGCCTCGCGAGTTTTCACCCATATGTGCTCGGCCGCCTATCCAGAAGTGTTCGGAGACTTCTGGACAGTGTCGCTTCAAGCATATAAATTCACGATGCTATGTAGGCGGCATCCCTCACCTTCCCAGAGTACTATCCTGATACCCATTTTTGCCAGCGGCTGGGTATTTTTTTCCAACCACGAGTACAACTAACACTGCTCCCAGCGGGAATCGAACACGGGTTGCCCAAACGTCGGTAGCCCAGTCGGGTGGTTGTCTCAACCAGGTTATCGAGGCCCCCGAGTTGCTGAGTATTCTTTTCTATTTCTTCTTTTTCATTATTTATATTAGATTGTTAAGTTGACAAGTATTTTTCTCTCTTGCTTCTTTATATAAATTATTAATTGTATTTGCGGTTTCGCTTGATGTGTTTCTATTGGCCACCCTCTTTCCCTTTCAAAATCTGAAATGATGCAAATCATTTATTGATTACTAATGTAATGTAGGGAGGTCAAAAAGTAATGCACACCAATTTTTTTCTCGGAAACTATTCGGGCAAAATGTGTGAAATTTTCACAGATTGTAGCTGAACATCCCCTTTACACTATCTATTTTTCAACATAATCTCCGTCCAACCGTATTGCCATACGCCAACGCGAAACTAGGTCATGAATGCCTCGTTTGTACCAAGTTTTGTCCTGCTCGCGTAGCCATTTTTTAACTGCACGGATCACATCCTCATCATTGTCAAAGTGTGTCCCACGCAGGAACTTTTTGAGTGGTCCAAACAGATGGAAATCTGAGGGAGCCAGATCAGGGCTGTAAGGAGGATGGGGCAGTACAGTCCAACCAAATTTGTTGATTGCTTCCCGTGTTACCAGACTTGTGTGAGGGCGTGCATTGTCATGTTGAAGCAACAAATCTGCAGATGGCTTATTAGGCCGAACTCTGTGGAACCGATTTTTGAGTTTTGTCAGTGTATTGATGTAAGCTGTCGAGTTGATTGTCTCACCTCTTGTCATTACATCAACAAGAATCACACCATCAATGTCCCAGAAGACAGTGATCATCACCTTTCCGGCTGATGGAGATGTTTTGAATTTTTTTCTTTTTAGTGACTGCGGATGATGCCATTCCATTGACTGCATTTTTGTTTCAGGCTCATAATAATGTGCCCACGTTTCGTCACCGGTAACAATTTTTGACAAAAACATTTCTCCTTCAACACCGAAACGCTCCAACAATTCAGAACAGAATGTTTTCCTTTGAACTCTGTGATCATTTGTTAGGCACCGAGGAACCCATCGAGCGCAAATCTTTGAATATCCGAGAGTTTTAAAAATTGCGATTGCACTTCCCTTGCTGACTGTACGCTGCAATGCCAATTGCTGACTAGTGATACGCCTATCCTTACGAATAATGGCATCAGCCCGGTTTAACATGTCTGTGCTGCTAGCCGAGGCAACACGTCCAGAACGCGGTAAATCATGCAGCTCCACTCGTACACTTTCTGCAGCTTTAATTCTCTGAACCCAGCGACTAACTGTGCTCCTATCGACTGCAGAACATTTGTACACTGCACACGGTCGTTTATGAATGTTTGCCACAGTTTCTTTTTCCGCAACCAGAAATTCTATGACAATTCGCTGTTTGTAACGGACATTGTTGACAAGCTCCATTTTAACGGTTCATAGATTGCGTAATATTTATCAAAATGCTGTGCAATTTGGTGCACATAATTGGAACATGTCATATTGCAAGTGTGCAAAATTTTATATTCCTATCTTTATTATTAGCCGAGAAAAAAATTGGTGTGCATTACTTTTTGACCTCCCTTTAGTAGTAATTCGTGTAATGGGATGTTTTCTTTAATATTCTCTTCACGACCGATGTAAAAATATACTTTAGTTTAGTCGACAGGTTACTCTCATAGGACAAGTTCATAATGCTTAGATTCACACCTCAGCTCCTTCCATGTTGAGAAGTACACACTAGCAAAAGCCCTGAAGATGGCTCCACGAACTAAATAGCACCATCGATGACCTTGACACCAAGCCCCTTACCCGTTTCTTATCACATCCGGAGCAGATGGTAGTGGTTCTGTTCTGGCTCTTTCATGGCCGTTGTCAAGCCCGTACAGACAAAGAACATTACAGGATGATGCCAGACAAGAACATTACTTGATGATACGACAAGAACATAAACGGATGATGCCAGACAAGAACATTACACGATCATGACAGAGAAGAGCTTAACAAGATGATGACAGAGAAGAACATAAACAGGATGATTCCAGACAAGAGCATAAACAGGATGATTCCAGACAAGAGCATAAACAGGATGATTCCAGACAAGAGCATAAACAGGATGATTCCAGACAAGAGCATAAACGGGATGATTCCAGACAAGAGCATAAACAGGATGATTCCAGACAAGAGCATAAACGGGATGATTCCAGACAAGATCATAAACGGGATGATTCCAGACAAGAGCATAAACAGGATGATTCCAGACAAGAGCATAAACGGGATGATTCCAGACAAGAGCATAAACAGGATGATTCCAGACAAGAGCATAAACAGGATGATTCCAGACAAGAGCATAAACAGGATGATTCCAGACAAGAGCATAAACAGGATGATTCCAGACAAGAGCATAAACGGGATGATTCCAGACAAGAGCATAAACAGGATGATTCCAGACAAGAGCATAAACAGGATGATTCCAGACAAGAGCATAAACAGGATGATTCCAGACAAGAGCATAAACAGGATGATTCCAGACAAGAGCATAAACAGGATGATACCAGACAAGAGCATAAACAGGATGATTCCAGACAAGAGCACAAACCTAGGCTATTGAAGTGAAGAAAGGTAATAGCATGGAGGAGGAACACAACCACCTCAGTTACAACCACCTCAGTTACAACCGCCTCAGTTACAACCACCTCAGTTACAACCACCTCAGTTACAAAACCTGTTCACTTCGTGGAATCAGTATCACTACAGTCAGAATTCCCCATATCCGCTTCATTCATGTTACAAACCCCCACCAAGATGCGTTATGAAATTTTGTTTACAAGGTCAGCTTCCGTGTAACCCTAATAGGCTGCACAGTCGACGATTCCAAACGACTTCCATAAAGGAGAGAGAGAGTACACAGTCGTCTCTTCTCTCCAGTTTCCTCTAAAATACACAGTGAAAACAAAGCTACCGAAACATTTAAGCGACTACGCTAGTCTTTGCAAAAGCAGGACGACATGTACCTATTTTTCACTGTAGGTCATAAGATGACGTTAACAAAGTCGAACTCCAGTGCGAGGCAAGTACTATGACCTAGTCCTATGAAGTTCGGAGTTTAATAATTTACTCTTTTATGACATTATATCCCACGTGACATGCTTTACCTTTTTAAAAAATCAAGTTTGCTTTGGCTGCTGCTACTCCAACTGGGTACCACGTGGTCTAGGTTCACAGTTTCCTGCTATTTGATAGATCGCAGGTGCGCCACTGGGGAAAACATTCAGACTAGGAATAACATCACCTTCCCTGCTTGGAATGCTAGCCCTTGAAGAGAGGAGTTGAAGATAAAGACATTAACACACGAATTGGACAAATATAAGCCTGCACTACATATTTTTGTGTTAAACACAGCCAGGTGGAGAAATCTTAAAGAAATACAGGAAGTTGGAGGTCGTGCATGTAGAGAAGAGAAGAAATGTGCTAAAGTCGTTGGATTATTCGTCAAATCAATAAGTTCATGGAAAAATGTAAAATAAGCAATAATGTTAGAAGAGCACAGACAACTGATGAATTAACAATGTAAAATGTAACTTAACAAGACAAATCCATCAACGTAAAATGTAACTTAACAAGACAAATCCATCAACGTAAAATGTAACTTAACAAGACAAATCCATCAACGTAAAATGTAACTTAACAAGACAAATCCATCAACGTAAAATGTAACTTAACAAGACAAATCCATCAACGTAAAATGTAACTTAACAAGACAAATCCATCAACGTAAAATGTAACTTAACAAGACAAATCCATCAACGTAAAATGTAACTTAACAAGACAAATCCATCAACGTAAAATGTAACTTAACAAGACAAATCCATCAACGTAAAATGTAACTTAACAAGACAAATCCATCAACGTAAAATGTAACTTAACAAGACAAATCCATCAACGTAAAATGTAACTTAACAAGACAAATCCATCAACGTAAAATGCAGTCATGTGTGCATGCTGGTGATACTCTTGACTTTCTTGGAAACATTTAATCTGAATACAAAATTAGAGAGGAAATGTACATTATCTTCTTCCCTTAGCTCCGGACATTGTTTGGACGGCACGGACAGACTATTTAATCTCCTCCATTTCTGTCTAATTGTATTTGTAAGACTCTGCACAGTTTAGACCTGTCCATTCTTTGATGCTGTCTCACCATCCTTTTCTCTACCTACCTCTCCTTCTCGCTCCTTTCACAGTTCCTTGCAGGATGGTCTTTGCCAGGCCAGACAATCGAGATACGTGACCAAGCCATTTCATATCGCACTTCTTCACAATAGTCAAAACATCATCACAATAGTCAAAACATCATCACAATAGTCAAAACATCATCACAATAGTCAAAACATCATCATGTGCTCCAATTGTTTGTTGCATATCGCACTTCTTCACAATAGTCAAAACATCATCATGTGCTCCAATTGTTTGTTGCATATCGCACTTCTTCACAATAGTCAAAACATCATCATGTGCTCCAATTGTTTGTTGCATCCTATAATGAACATTTCTTTTCATTTGTGACACGATCTAATTAAGAGATGTCCAAAATCTTGCGGCCATATTTCATTTCCATTGTTTGTATTTTCTTCCCTAACTCTGCTCTGTTAGAACTACAGTCCCCACTTTATATTGGATTCATAGATTACGAAAAGGCATTTGATAGTTTAGACAGAAGAATGCTTTGGAAGTTGCTGAGTCATTACAGAATCCCCATAAAGTTTATTAACCTGAAAAAAAACAATGTATGAAGGAACAAAATGTAGTGTGGTGCATGAAGGACAGCTTACAGAAGCATTTGAAATAATAACAGGAGTAAGGCATGGATGCCTTCTATCTCCATTTCTCTTTCTACTGGCCATAGATAGGATTATGAAAATAACTCAAAACAACAGAAATGGAATCCAGTAGTCATTGACCAAGCAACTTGATGATTTAGACTTTGCTGATGACATAGCTCTCCTATAACACAACCATCAACAGATGCAGGATAAAATGAGCATACTTGATGAGAGATCACAACTGATGGGCCTGAAAATAAATAGAGATAGCTCTACTAATCTTTATCTAATAAGATAAAGAAAAATAGCTCTACTAGACGTATAATCTTACATAAATCTGGGTAGTAATATAGATAAAGAGGGAGGAACAGAAAATGATACCAAAATAAGGATACCAAAAGCAAGAGGAGCATTTGTTGCACTGGGAAACATATGGAAGTCCAAAGAAATTAGGTTGAATACAAAAATAAAAATGTTCAACTCGAATGTTAAGTCACTCTTAGTATATGGCTGTGAAATATGTAGAACAACTAAAATAGCAATCATGAAGATACAGACGTTCATTAATGGATGCTTACGCTGAATAAAAGGATGGAAATGGCAGGACAAAATCACTAACATAGAATTATGGAAATGTACCAGTCAAACACCAGTGGATAAAGAGATACAGCGAAGACGATGGTGCTGGATAGGACACACAACGAAAGCCAACTGAGAGTATTACACAACAGGAACTTTTTTAGAATCCCCAGGGAAAAAGACAAAGATGAAGACCAATGAATTCTTGGAAAAGACAGAAAGAAGCAGAGATGAAGATGATGGGGAAGACATAGAACTATCTTAAAACAACGGTTAGAGACAGAACGGATTGGAAAGTGTTTGTTGAAGATCTAGGCTCCACAGGGAGCTGAAAAGTAGATGAAGAAATATCAGAGGTTCTAGGGCACACATATCTGGATTTTAGAGCACACGTATGGGTAATTTTAAAGCACACGTATTTAGATTTTAGGGCACACATATCTGGATTTTAGAGCACACGTATGGGTGATTTTAGAGCCCACGTATCTGGATTTTATGACGCACGTATCTGGATTTTAGAGCACACGTATCTGGATTTTAGAGCACACGTATCTGGATTTTAGAGCACACGTATCTGGATTTTAGAGCCCACGTATCTGGATTTTAGAGCACACGTATCTGGATTTTAGAGCCCACGTATCTGAATTTTAGAGCACACGTATCTGCATTTTAGGGCACACGTATCTGAATTTTAGAGCCCGCGTATCTGAATTTTAGAGCACACGTATCTGGATTTTAGAGCCCACGTATCTGAATTTTAGAGCACACGTATCTGGATTTTAGAGCAGACGTATCTGAATTTTAGAGCACACGTATCTGGATTTTAGAGCCCACGTATCTGAATGTTAGAGCACACGTATCTGAATTTTAGAGCCCACGTATCTGAATTTTAGAGCACACGTATCTGGATTTTAGAGCAGACGTATCTGAATTTTAGAGCACACGTATCTGGATTTTAGAGCCCACGTATCTGAATTTTAGAGCACACGTATGGGTGATTTTAGAGCACACGTTTCTTGATTTTAGATCACACGTATGGGTGCTTTTAGATCTCACGTATCTGGATTTTAGAGCACACTATTCATGATTTTAGAGCACACTATTCTTGCTTTTAGAGCACACTATTCTTGATTTTAGAGCACACGTTTCTTGATTTTAGAGCACACGTTTCTTGATTTTAGAGCACACTATTCTTGATTTTAGAGCACACGTTTCTTGATTTTAGAGCACACTATTCATGATTTTAGAGCACACTATTCATGATTTTAGAGCACACTATTCTTGATTTTAGAGCACACTATTCTTGATTTTAGAGCACACTATTCTTGATTTTAGAGCACACTATTCATGATTTTAAAGCACACTATTCATGATTTTAGAGCACACGTTTCTTGATTTTAGAGCACACGTTTCTTGATTTTAGAGCAGACTATTCTTGATTTTAGAGCACACGTTTCTTGATTTTAGAGCACACTATTCATGATTTTAGAGCACACTATTCTTGATTTTAGAGCACACATATCTTGATTTTAGAGCACACGTTTCTTGATTTTAGAGCACTCGTATCGGAGATATTAGAGCATCCGAATGGGTGATTGTAGGGCACGTGTATTGGGTATATAGAGTTTGACAATGAACCCGATCTATAGACTCCACAGTTGTTCCTGAACTCGATCCAGCGACTGATGTGAGAGCAACTACGAGACTTTAGGTATCGGGAGTTGGACTTGGCACACGCAGGACAGTTGATTATCAAAATAGTTGAGCGATCTGTGTAACAAGCTGGAAATATGAACCATCAACATTTATACCACCACTTGGTGACAAGAGTTTGACTATCTACGGGCTTGCTAAAATACCATGATATCAAGTCAACTGATGTCAAGTCAAATTATGTCAAGTCAAATTATGTCAGGTCAAATCAAATTCTCTGCGAGGGAATTTTGTTTGGAGGTGCTAATATATTTGATGTATTATCGGTTTCAGGTGATATGAGTGTTTTCAATTTCGGAATAAGATTTATTTAAAGTACATCTACACATTTTTTTATCGGGACCAAAAAGATCGTGTCATTGTCTCAAATACTTTAATAAGGAAATTATTTCCATTTGGTTTGACTGAAAAGTGTCCTAAAATATATTTTGATCTTTCATAGAAACAGATTTGACATCGCCCGTGAGGCTATCAGAGCTCTGACCACAGTGAAGCGAGAAAAGAATAGAGTTACTGTCAGCTGCACACGTTCGTGAGGCTATCAGAGTTCATACCACAGTGAAGGGAGAAAAGAATAGAGCCACTACCACCTACCCACGTTCGTGAGGCTATCAGAACTCTGACCACACAGTGGAGGGAGACAAGAATAGAGCCACTACCACCTACCCACGTTCGTGAGGCTATCAGAACTCTGACCACACAGTGGAGGGAGACAAGAATAGAGCCACTACCACCTACCCACGTTCGTGAGGCTATCAGAGTTCATACCACAGTGAAGGGAGAAAAGAATAGAGCCACTACCACCTACCCACGTTCGTGAAGCTATCAGAACTCTGACCACACAGTGGAGGGAGAAAAGAATAGAGCCACTACCACCTACCCACGTTCGTAGGCTATCAGAACTCTGACCACACAGTGGAGGGAGACAAGAATAGAGCCACTACCACCTACCCACGTTCGTAGGCTATCAGAACTCTGACCACACAGTGAAGGGAGAAAAGAATAGAGCCACTACCACCTACCCACGTTCGTGAAGCTATCAGAACTCTGACCACACAGTGGAGGGAGACAAGAATAGAACCACTGTCACCTGTCTTCTTAATGTTGTAAATTAGCTCTCATTTTTTCCTTTGCCTCTTTCATAACGTTCTCATTCCTCTTCTTAGCTGTCCATGGTATGATCAACATTCTTCTATAAAACCACATTTCTTCATCCTCCAGTGATTTTTTGTGTGTGTTGTCCTATTGTCCATGATTCACATCCATATGGTTAAGACTGGCTCAACATAACATTTAACAATTCTTTTTTCTTGTTTCTATTATCAAAAATGAATTGCACAGTATCTTTCTCATATTTTGGAAAGCTGCTTTTGCCTGAACCATTCTGCATCTCACCTCTGTTGTACATCTTCCATCTGAGGTTAACATTGTTCTCAGATATTTAAATTCATTTACATGTTTTAATGAGTCTTTTATTTTGCTTTCCTTCACTATAATGTCTAACATTTCTTGTCACTCATTTTGCGACACCCCTAGATAGAAAAGTTGTTTACCCTACCGACGTTCGAACAATCGTTCTCCTGGTTTGGAGTACATCAAGATATCGATTCCTACTCGATTCCACAAACTCTCCTGTAAGAAAACATAACTCTAAAAATATATTTCTATCTTATTTCATCTTTCACTTCTTTCTCTCCTGTTGGGGTCTTTTAGACATTAAAACACAGGCAATGCACATAACCGTGATGAGTAACTTCGAGTCCAACCAACATGTATGTTAAAGGGAAGCAAATACGGCGAGGGTTTTGAGTATCCTGTCATCGAGTTATCGCCCGTTGTAGCTCTACTCTTAGACTAGAAATTCCAGAAGGCAGTGGGAGCTGTTTGTGTCCATATCCTTTCACAAACCAGTGCCAGCGAACAAGTTGGTAGGGCGGTAAGAGACTACAGTAGGAGGTAATGATGCAAAATTGGTAGTTTTGTAAGAGACTACAGTAGGAGGTAATGATACAAAATTGGCAGTTTAGTAAGAGACTACAGTAGGAGGTAATGATACAAAATTGGTAGTTTTGTAAGAGACTACAGTAGGAGGTAATGATACAAAATTGGCAGTTTAGTAAGAGACTACAGTAGGAGGTAATGATACAAAATTGGCAGTTTAGTAAGAGACTACAGTAGGAGGTAATGATACAAAATTGGCAGTTTAGTAAGAGACTACAGTAGGAGGTAATGATACAAAATTGGCAGTTTAGTAAGAGACTACAGTAGGAGGTAATGATACAAAATTGGCAGTTTTGTAAGAGACTACAGTAGGAGGTAATGATACAAAATTGGCAGTTTTGTAAGAGACTACAGTAGGAGGTAATGATACAAAATTGGCAGTTTAGTAAGAGACTACAGTAGGAGGTAATGATACAAAATTGGCAGTTTTGTAAGAGACTACAGTAGGAGGTAATGATACAAAATTGGCAGTTTTGTAAGAGACTACAGTAGGAGGTAATGATACAAAATTGGCAGTTTTGTAAGAGACTACAGTAGGAGGTAATGATACAAAATTGGTAGTTTTGTAAGAGACTACAGTAGGAGGTAATGATACAAAATTGGTAGTTTTGTAAGAGACTACAGTAGGAGGTAATGATACAAAATTGGCAGTTTTGTAAGAGACTACAGTAGGAAGTAATGATACAAAATTGGCAGTTTTGTAAGAGACTACAGTAGGAGGTAATGATGCAAAAGTGGTAGTTTTGTAAGAGACTACAGTAGGAGGTAATGATACAAAATTGGTAGTTTTGTAAGAGACTACAGTAGGAGGTAATGATGCAAAATTGGTAGTTTAGTAAGAGACTACAGTAGGAGGTAATGATACAAAATTGGTAGTTTAGTAAGAGACTACAGTAGGAGGTAATGATACAAAATTGGTAGTTTAGTAAGAGACTACAGTAGCAGGTAATGATGCAAAATTGGTAGTTTAGTAAGAGACTACAGTAGCAGGTAATGATACAAAATTGGTAGTTTAGTAAGAGACTACAGTAGCAGGTAATGATACAAAATTGGTAGTTTAGTAAGAGACTACAGTAGGAGGTAATGATACAAAATTGGTAGTTTAGTAAGAGACTACAGTAGCAGGTAATGATACAAAATTGGTAGTTTAGTAAGAGACTACAGTAGGAGGTAATGATGCAAAATTGGTAGTTTTGTAAGAGACTACAGTAGGAGGTAATGATACAAAATTGGTAGTTATGTAAGAGACTACAGTAGGAGGTAATGATGCAAAATTGGTAGTTTTGTAAGAGACTACAGTAGCAGGTAATGATACAAAATTGGTAGTTTAGTAAGAGACTACAGTAGGAGGTGATGATACAAAATTGGTAGTTTAGTAAGAGACTACAGTAGGAGGTAATGATGCAAAAGTGGTAGTTTAGTAAGAGACTACAGTAGCAGGTGATGATGCAAAATTGGTAGTTTAGTAAGAGGCTACAGTAGCAGGTGATGATACAAAATTGGTAGTTTAGTAAGATACTACAGTAGGAGGTGATGATACAAAATTGGTAGTTTAGTAAGAGACTACAGTAGGAGGTAATGATACAAAATTGGTAGTTTAGTAAGAGACTACAGTAGCAGGTAATGATGCAAAAGTGGTAGTTTAGTAAGAGACTACAGTAGGAGGTAATGATGCAAAAGTGGTAGTTTAGTAAGAGACTACAGTAGCAGGTAATGATGCAAAAGTGGTAGTTTAGTAAGAGACTACAGTAGGAGGTAATGATGCAAAAGTGGTAGTTTAGTAAGAGACTACAGTAGCAGGTAATGATGCAAAAGTGGTAGTTTAGTAAGAGACTACAGTAGCAGGTAATGATGCAAAAGTGGTAGTTTAGTAAGAGACTAAAGTAGGAGGTGATGATACAAAATTGTAGTTTAGTAAGAGACTACAGTAGGAGGTAATGATGCAAAAGTGGTAGTTTAGTAAGAGACTACAGTAGGAGGTGATGATGCAAAAGTGGTAGTTTAGTAAGAGACTACAGTAGGAGGTAATGATGCAAAAGTGGTAGTTTAGTAAGAGACTACAGTAGGAGGTAATGATGCAAAAGTGGTAGTTTAGTAAGAGACTACAGTAGGAGGTAATGATGCAAAAGTGGTAGTTTAGTAAGAGACTACAGTAGGAGGTAATGATGCAAAAGTGGTAGTTTAGTAAGAGACTACAGTAGCAGGTAATGATGCAAAAGTGGTAGTTTAGTAAGAGACTACAGTAGGAGGTAATGATGCAAAAGTGGTAGTTTAGTAAGAGACTACAGTAGGAGGTGATGATACAAAATTGGTAGTTTAGTAAGAGACTACAGTAGGAGGTGATGATACAAAATTGGTAGTTTAGTAAGAGACTACAGTAGGAGGTAATGATGCAAAAGTGGTAGTTTAGTAAGAGACTACAGTAGCAGGTGATGATGCAAAATTGGTAGTTTAGTAAGAGGCTACAGTAGCAGGTGATGATACAAAATTGGTAGTTTAGTAAGAGGCTACAGTAGCAGGTGATGATACAAAATTGGTAGTTTAGTAAGAGGCTACAGTAGGAGGTGATGATACAAAATTGGTAGTTTAGTAAGAGGCTACAGTAGCAGGTGATGATACAAAATTGGTAGTTTAGTAAGAGGCTACAGTAGCAGGTAATGATGCAAAAGTGGTAGTTTAGTAAGAGGCTACAGTAGCAGGTGATGATACAAAATTGGTAGTTTAGTAAGAGGCTACAGTAGCTGGTAAAGATGTAAATTACTAGGTCAGTAAGAGGCCATAGTAGCAGGTACGAATTACATTACCTTAATTAAACACAGATTGGCCTAGATAAAGACATAAATCCACAAGATTGAAAGCACGTTCTGCAATAGTCTTTTTTTTTAAAATCGAAAGTAAGACAGGAAATGTAGCTCTTCAGTGTTACACGGCGCCTTTTCTAACCGGCGGAAGTGGCTCATGGGCGGAAATAAACATGCAAGAAAATCCTTGAGACAGCTGAAATGTAGTTCAACATTACACAGATGCTTACGTAGAATAAAAGGATGGAAGTGGCAGGACAAAATCACTAACATAGAATTACGGAAATGTACCAGTCAAATACAGGGAAAAAGACAAAGAGGAAGACCAATGAATTCTTGGAGAAGACAGAAAGAAGCAGAGATGAAGATGATGTGGAAGACATGCATTGATCTTACAAGAATGGCAAGATACAGAACGGCTTGGAAAGTGTTGAAGACCTATGCTCCACAGGGAGCCGAAAGTGTTTGTTGAAGGTCTATGCTCCACAGGGAGCCGAAAGTGTTTGTTGAAGGCCTATGCTCCACAGGGAGCTGAAATTGTTTGTTGAAGACCTAAGCTCCACAGGAAACTGAAAATGTTTGTTGAAGACCTATGCTCCACAGGGAGCTGAAATTGTTTGTTGAAGACCTATGCTCCACAAGGAGCTGAAAGTGTTTGTTGAAGACCTATGCTCCACAGAAAGCTGAAAGTGTTTGTTGAAGACCTATGCTCCACAAGAAGCTGAAAGTGTTTGTTGAAGACCTATGCTCCATAAGGAGCTGAAAGTGTTTGTTGAAGACCTATGCTCCACAAGGAGCTGAAAGTGTTTGTTGAAGACCTATGCTCCACAGGGAGCTGAAAGGTAGAAGAGGAAGTACACATTTAAAATAATAAGACAGACAGTTCAGAGGATATTTGAAAAACTATTGAGTTGAAACCCGTGAACAGGGAGAAAGAGAAAGAGAGAGTGAGAGAAAAAGAAAGAGTGCATTTGAAGGTCATTAGTATAACGTTTCTGTCTTCTTTAGGGAGATAATATAGAGGTAGAGCGTCGGCCCCTTGACAGGAAGAACCTGGGTTCAGAGCTCATCACAGGTGATGGTGATTTTTTCAAAAACGTAAACAATTAGTTTGTGGCTTCTTCATGGTGTTGCCTGCCCCTGGTCTTCTGG
The DNA here is from genome assembly GCA_032433765.1 of Megaustenia siamemsis. Classification (NCBI taxonomy): domain Eukaryota; kingdom Metazoa; phylum Mollusca; class Gastropoda; order Stylommatophora; family Ariophantidae; genus Megaustenia; species Megaustenia siamemsis. Next base: position 2,843,955 of record JAVIAB010000047.1, on the reverse strand, counting down.
GCAGCGGGATCCGACGTCTAGCCCTCTAAGATAAGGCAATAAACATGAGGTCTCGTGTGCACTCGCGCACGTTAAAGAACACTTGACAGTTGAAATGGAAAAGATTGGGTCGTAAATGTGGTCCCTGTCCGGGCAATATTGTCAGCAACAAGCCACCCACACCGTGGATCCAAGGCTGGACTACGGAGTTCGTGCACCTGGGTCGGGGTTCTCTTCATAATTTTTCGTGATTCTCAAGGGGATTATCGGAGCACCTATGGAGTCGCCTGGTGTGAAGAAATGATAACCTTTATTTTAAAAAACGACCTTCTTTTGTTATGTCAATGGAGGAAAGCTTGATATATCACATAAACAGTAAAAAAAAAAAACAGAAGGACAACAAAATAGATGAACAAATAGTCTACAAAATACAAAACATGAAAACAAATTAACTGTAGAAATAATAACAAACAATTGTAGGGGAACAGACTTTCATTCATGGATACTTTCACAGAATTAGAGGATGGAAATGGCAGGACAAGATCACTGACATAGAATTATGGAAATGTGCCAGTCATATACCACTGGATAAAGAGATACAGCGAAGATGATGGCGCTGGATAGGACACACACACTGCGGAAACCAACTGAGAGTATTACACAACAGGCCCTTTTTTTTATCCCCAGGGAAAAAGACAAGGAGGAAGACCAATGAATTCTTGGAGAAGACAAATGAAGCAGAGATGAAGATGTTGGGGAAGACATGGAACGATCTTAAAAGAATGGCAAGAAACAGAACGGTCTGGAAAGTGTTTGTTGAAGACCTATGCTCCACAGGGAGCTGAAAGTGTTTGTTGAAGACTTATGCTCCACAGGGAGCTGAAAGTGTTTGTTGAAGACCTATGCTCCACAGGGAGCTGAAAGTGTTTGTTGAAGACTTATGCTCCACAGGGAGCTGAAAGTGTTTGTTGAAGGCCTATGCTCTACAGGGAGATGAAAGTGTTTGTTGAAGACCTATGCTCCACAGGGAGCTGAAAGTGTTTGTTGAAGACCTATGCTCTACAGGGAGCTGAAAGTGTTTGTTGAAGACCTATGCTCCACAGGGAGATGAAAGTGTTTGTTGAAGACCTATGCTCCACAGGGAGCTGAAAGTGTTTGTTGAAGACCTATGCTCCACAAGGAGCTGAAAGTGTTTGTTGAAGACCTATGCTCCACAGGGAGCTGAAAGGTAGAAGAGAAGAATATGAAGAAGAAGAAGAAGACTTGTAACAGGAGAATATGCAGAAAGAAGACCGCCTAAACACGTGAGCATGGCACATAATGATGATCTTCCATTAGCCTTGTTTTGTCGTTTTCTGTGCAGCCCGTCAGACCGTCAGAACTCTAATCCAATCCATACTTTTGATCTATGACAGCCTGACGGAAGCCTATTCTCCTCAAATAATTATAATAACACCGATCTCTTCAACAGGTAATAAAATAAATGGTTCACTTGATCTCATTCTGGCCATTTCCCTTGAGGTTTATCAAGTGGATAAATTATTTCTACATATTTTCCTGCATTCACAATTATCATACAGATTTGGGGGATATTTCAAATATCCATCCTTATAATGTGAATGTATTCTTCCATGTCGAAAAAAGCGGATAAATTTACATTTTTGGGGGGCCTGTCGAGGTTGCGTTTGTTATATCTTCCTCTTCTTCTACTTCTTTCCTTCCTCATTTGCCTTTCAGCGTCGAGGGGAGATAATTTGCGGTCTTTTGCTCTTCTGTTCGCCTCTGCTGCTGTTATGTTACCTAGTGCTTCTAATATTCCATCGACCCATCTTTTTCGTGGTCGACCCTTAGGTCTGGTGTTCTCACAACGGTTGTTGAAGGCTCGTTGTGTTGTGTTTTGTTCTTTCTGCCTTGTCACGTGATCAAACCATTGTATCTGTTGTTTCCTTATATATTATATGGCGGGGGCTATTCCTAGCTTTTTTCTCAGTTCTTCATTTCTGATCTTATCTCTCAGACTGTTTCCTGTCATTCGTCTAACACGTTTCATCTCTGTAGAGGTTATTTTTCTTATTGTTCTTGCATCTAGGGCCCAGGTTTGGCATTGGTAGCACAACGTTGGAATGAAGATTGTATTGTATAGTGCCCGTTTTGCCTCTAGAGTTATTTCCTTGTTGGACAATAGTGGTGATAACTGTCCAATGATTTTACAAGCTTTGTTGCATGTTGATCATATCTCTGCTGTTTGAGAATTATCGTTTGTCATTAGACTTCCTAGGTATTTGAATTCCTCTACTTGTTTTAGTTGTCTGCCTTCTATAGTTATTTTGATGTTCTGTTTATTTTTGGCGACATTCATGACTTCTGTTTTGGTGATGTTGATTTTCATGTTGTATTTTGTGCCTGAGATGTTGAGTTTGTTTAAGTGTTCTTGTAGGTCTTCTATTGTTTCATGTATTAGTGCCTGATCGTCTGCAAATAAAAGCTCGTTGATCTCCTCTGTCTCTGATGGGTTGGCTAGCTTGCATATATGGTCCATGTATGTAATAAACAGTAGGGGGGATAGTACGCACCCCTGTCTTACGCCTGATCTAACTTTGAAGTGGTCTGTGTAGCCTGCTGCTGTTCTGACCCTGCAGCTGCTGTTGATGTAGATACTTTTAATAAGGTTGGTTGGATGTTGGCTTACTCTCGTATGTTGTTAGTATCTACCAAAGCTGTTCTATGTTTACTCTGTCGAATGCCCTTTCCTGGTCAATGAAGGCTATGTATAAGTTTTGATTGTGTTCTGTCGTTTTTTCTGCAAGCTGTTTTAGTGTGAATAGTGCGTCAGTACATCCTCTGTTTTTTTCGGAACCCCATTTGAGAATCGCTTAACTGTAGTTCTATTACTGGTCTCAGCCTTTTTTCCAAGATTTTGGCGTATAGCTTTCATACATGGATGAGAAGAGATATACCTCTATATTGATTGCAGTTTCTTTTGCTACCTTTCTTTTTCCATATTGGTATGATGATTGCCTGTTGCCAGTCTTCTGGTGCAAGTTGTTGGTGCCATGCTGCATTAAATATTCTGTGCAGCCATGTCACTCCTGTTTCTCCTGCTGCTGCTATTATTTCTATTGGTATGTTATCTATCCCCGGTACTTTATTTCTTCGTGCATATTTGATTACTTCTTTGATCTCCTCTTTCATGATGTTGAGTGTTTGTTATATCGAGCTGGTGAAACAGAATGGGGGACGGAGAGGGTTATGTTACGAACGAAGTATTGTTGATAATAGCAACGTAATGATTCATATTATTTTAAAATTAAAAATTTGGAAGTGTAAAACGTATTTTGTATCTTCGTATTTTGTTAATCAAATCAATGAAAATAACGTCTTGCAACCCATGCCAGACCTGGACCATCGATGCAAGAACAATAAGAAAAATAACCTCTACTGAGATTAAAGGTGTTAGTCGAAGGACAGGAAACAACATGAGTGATAAGATCAGAAATAAAGAACTGAGAAAAAAGCTAGGAATAATCCCCGCCATAGATAGAATACATAAGGAAATTGAAATAATGATTTAGCCTCATGATAAGGCAGAAAGACAAAACACTGCACAAAGAGCCTTCAATAAACGTTCAGAGAACACTAGACCCAAGGGTCAACCATGAAAAAGATGGATTGATAAAATATTAGAAACATTAGGAAACATAACAGCAGGAGAGGCCAACAGAAGAACAAAAGATGGATTGATGGAATATTAGACACATTAGGAAACATAACAACAGCAGAGACCAAAAGATGAGGAAAAGACTGCAAATTATATATCCCATTGACGCTGAAAGGCAAATGAGGAAGGAAAGAAGCAGAATGTAGGAAAATGTATAATTTGATGAGGGGAAGAGATGGGGAGAAAGCGAGACAGATAATGAGGAAGAGAGAGTGAAAAGGAGAGAAAATGAAAGAGAGGGAGAGAAAGAAAGTGAGAGAGGGACAGAGAGGAAGAGAGGTACAACAACGGAGAGAGAGGAAGAGAGATACAGAAAGTGTGAGAGAGAAAAAGGGTGGTACAGCAAGTGAGAGAGAGGAAGAGTGGTACAGCAAGGGAGAGAGAGGAAGAGTGGTACAGCAAGGGAGAGAGAGAGGAAGAGTGGTACAGCAAGGGAGAGAGAGAGAGAAAGAGTGGTACAGCAAGGGAGAGAGATATGAAGAGTGGTAGAGCAAGAGAGAGAGAGAGAGAGAGAGAGAGAGGAAGAGTGGTACTGTAAGAGAGATAGAGGTACAGCAAGTGAGAAAGAGAGGAAGACAGGTACAGCAAGGAAAAGAGAGATTAAGAGAGGTATTGCAAGTGAGAGAGAGTTGAGAGAGAGAGAAAGCTAATGTAAGAAAGCGAATTCTGTCGCCCACTTTGATATTTAATGGTTGCTTACAAAACAAGGACCTTTTGTCTCTACAGATGATAAGTTTATAAGAGACACGGCCCAACACGTCCTTGGTACAGAGTGTGATCTGAGAATACTGAGTGGGAAGGAGACAAACGGGACCTTAGTCTCACCTGGTCACCCGCAGGAGTTCAAGGAAGGACTTGTGTGTCGCTACTTCATGGATGGCCTGATGGATGCACAGAATCTGGAGAAGGTCAAGGTCAACTTTCGTGATTTCAACATTCCTGGAAATCTGCCATAGTAAGTAAAAGTTGATATCTATCTATCTATCTATCTATCTATCTATCTATCTATCTATCTATCTATCTATCTATCTATCTATCTATCTATCTATCTATCTATCTATCTATCTATCTATCTATCTATCTATCTATCTGTGTGTCTGTCTGTGTTTTGCTCTGTCGATCCGAAGACGGCACATAGAGAAGCAATTCTAGACACTCCGTGGTCGACTGCTCTGAAATGTCAGACTTTGCACAAGACCAGCAGTGTGTCTTACCACACGTCACAGATCTGGGCAGGAGAGCTCACGACTGATGTTTCCTTTCGTTGTCTCTCTAGTTCAACTTTTTCTTTTGCCCTCTAGTTCCCATTTTAATATTGACAGAGCTTACTTACCCTAGCTCAGTGGTTAGTGAACTTGACTACAAAGGACAAGAGGTAGAATTCGATCCCAACCGACGGCTTCCGGGTTCACCCAGTCTTTAATGGGTACCGGATTTTTTTTCTGGGAAAGTAAAGTGGCACGGGCGTAATACCGACCACATTACCCCAAAAATCATGTGCTGAAGGTCTGTAAAATTTATGGTCACTAACGCCATATTCCCTATACGTCACTTGGCGTGACGGGGGCTCTTTACCTTTTTTTTTTTTTTTACCTACCCTCGGTTTGTTTTTGTTCAAGCTGTTTTAATATTGACAGAGCTTAATTACCCTCGGTTTGTTTTTGTTCAAGCTGTTTTAATATTGACAGAGCTTAATTACCCTCGGTTTGTTTTTGTTCAAGCTGTTTTAATATTGACAGAGCTTAATTACCCTCGGTTTGTTTTTGTTCAAGCTGTTTTAATATTGACAGAGCTCAATTACCCTCGGTTTGTTTTTGTTCAAGCTGTTTTAATATTGACAGAGCTTAATTACCCTCGGTTTGTTTTTGTTCAAGCTGTTTTAATATTGACAGAGCTCAATTACCCTCGGTTTGTTTTTGTTCAAGCTGTTTTAATATTGACAGAGCTCAATTACCCTCGGTTTGTTTTTGTTCAAGCTGTTTTAATATTAACAGAGCTCAATTACCCTCGGCTTGTTTTTGTTCAAGCTGTTTTAATATTGACAGAGCTCAATTACCCTCGGTTTGTTTTTGTTCAAGCTGTTTTAATATTAACAGAGCTCAATTACCCTCGGCTTGTTTTTGTTCAAGCTGTTTTAATATTGACAGAGCTCAATTACCCTCGGTTTGTTTTTGTTCAAGCTGTTTTAATATTGACAGAGCTCAATTACCCTCGGCTTGTTTTTGTTCAAGCTGTTTTAATATGTGTATTGCCTGTGTTTTTGTTAGGGGCTCCAATATGGCTGTTTTAATATGTAGCTTCGGCTGTTTTAATATGTGGCTTGCCTGTGCGTTTATTTAGGAACGACAATAAAGCAAAACTCATGAGGTCTCTGAGACTTAGTGTTTGCTGTAATTGTCTTTTATCTTTCTCTTTGTGACGCAGATCTTTGTATTCTTACGAGACAATGGTCTGTACATTCTTTTATGTTGTATTTCCATCATTGATGTTATGTCTCTCCATCGCCACTTAAAGAAGTAAGCCTTATGGCTGAAAGTGAATCATCAAAACACCCTTACTGGAGTGACGTTTTCAGCTATAGAAGCTATAGAAGTCTGATGTTTTTCTACCCATATCCGCCCCTGCTCAACTGAAAATGTGATTGTAGAGTGTGCTTGTTGTTCGTCTCATACCTGTTATTTTCCAAATGATGCCAGTGGATCTGTTGCAAGGCTTACATTGTGGACTACATCACTCGACTTTCTATGCCAAGATTGTGGAATGGAGTTACGTTTGGACACTGATTGATATCAGCTCTCTAATGTAGATCGTTGCGTTAAAGTAAACCAGATTAGCGCTGGTGCTACGGAGTTCGTGAGCGTGGCAACGGTCCTTTTTGGCGAATTAGGTGGTGTGGATACGATCCCCCCCTTTCTCCCCCCCCCCCTTCCGTCTTTAAGTCGATATACGTGTCACGTCATGACATTGAGAGCTGTTCAATAACCGCCATTAGGTTTGTTCAGCGTCAATTACTTGCAGCTCCTTCATGTAGATTGTTGTGCTGAGTCAACAGAAGGTTCCACTTTAGTGATTCTGCGACGTCGCTAAGGTGTTCGTGGACCCTGGCTGCGTTCTTTAGATTGAATAAAACTTTGTAGGTGCATCCATTGTTGACAATGCTGTGTGTGGTACGCCTTAATAATGGACAATATAGTCACCAATATATCGCAAACGCATTCGTATGCTAAAAAATGGAGAGAGGCTCATTTTGGTGAACTGTTTCTACTAACAGGAGAAAGTGAGAGAGACTTATTTTGGTGAACTGTTTCTACTAACAGGAGAAAGTGAGAGAGACTTATTTTGGTGAACTGTTTCTACTAACAGGAGAAAGTGAGAGAGACTTATTTTAGTGAACTGTTTCTACTAACAGGAGAAAGTGAGAGAGACTCATTTTGGTGAACTGTTTCTACTAACAGGAGAAAGTGAGAGCGACTCATTTTGGTGAACTGTTTCTACTAACAGGAGAAAGTGAAAGAGACTCATTTTGGTGAACTGTTTCTACTAACAGGAGAAAGTGAGAGAGTCTCATTTTGGGGAACTGTTTCTACTAACAGGAGAAAGTGAGAGAGTCTCATTTTGGTGAACTGTTTCTACTAACAGGAGAAAGTGAGAGAGACTTATTTTAGTGAACTGTTTCTACTAACAGGAGAAAGTGAGAGAGACTCATTTTGGTGAACTGTTTCTACTAACAGGAGAAAGTGAGAGCGACTCATTTTGGTGAACTGTTTCTACTAACAGGAGAAAGTGAAAGAGACTCATTTTGGTGAACTGTTTCTACTAACAGGAGAAAGTGAGAGAGTCTCATTTTGGGGAACTGTTTCTACTAACAGGAGAAAGTGAGAGAGTCTCATTTTGGTGAACTGTTTCTACTAACAGGAGAAAGTGAGAGAGTCTCATTTTGGTGAACTGTTTCTACTAACAGGAGAAAGTGAGAGAGTCTCATTTTGGTGAACTGTTTCTACTAACAGGAGAAAGTGAGAGAGTCTCATTTTGGTGAACTGTTTCTACTAACAGGAGAAAGTGAGAGAGTCTCATTTTGGGGAACTGTTTCTACTAACAGGAGAAAGTGAGAGAGACTCATTTTGGTGAACTGTTTCTACTAACAGGAGAAAGTGAGAGAGACTCATTTTGGGGAACTGTTTCTACTAACAGGAGAAAGTGAGAGAGACTCATTTTGGTGAACTGTTTCTACTAACAGGAGAAAGTGAGAGAGACTTATTTTGGTGAACTGTTTCTACTAACAGGAGAAAGTGAGAGAGACTCATTTTGGTGAACTGTTTCTACTAACAGGAGAAAGTGAGAGAGACTCATTTTGGTGAACTGTTTCTACTAACAGGAGAAAGGTCGAACTCCAGTGCGAGCCAAGTCGGCTGACCGGGCGACAATTTCTAACGACATCACCGAAAAGAGTGTCCACAATCACTTCCAACTTTAATTCACTCGAATAAATAGAAACAAAGACACACAGAAACCAGTCAAAACAAAAACACATTGACACCAGTCAAAACAAAAACACATAGACACCAGTCAAAACAAAAACACATAGACACCAGTCAAAACAAAAACACATAGACACCAGTCAAACAAAAACACATAGACACCAGTCAAACAAAAACACATAGACACCAGTCAAAACAAAAACACATAGACACCAGTCAAAACAAAAACTGTTTTCGTGTTGGTGCTTGCTAAAAGGACCTGCGGCATCATTCACAGAAGTTAACATGTTACAGAAATGCATAATAGAACAAATCTACCTCTAGAAAAAAGCACTGTAATAACATAAAATCTAAACATATAATACGCTTAAAAATTTATATAGAAATTCACATAGAAATTGTAAATAGAAATCTACATAGAAATTTAAAAATACAATTTCTTGTATTTAATACTATGTCTGTTTCTTCCAGCTGTCTACTTGGTTACCTAGGGGAGAACGAGGATGCAAGATTAAGTGATGGTTCTGTAAAGAACAAATATTGTGGTAGTTACAACCCCCCAGTCATCACTAGTATTGGTCCTCGTATGATTATCACTCTCAATACGACCGGAGCTGTTCACGGTGGAAAGTTTCTGGCCCAATATGCATTCATTACAGGTAAAAACTGAATGTTAATTGTGTGATTTAGTACAAACTTACAGGTAAAAAGTAAAAGTTAATTCTGTGATTTAGTACAAACTTACAGGTAAAAAGTAAATGTTCATTGTGTGATTTAGTACAAACTTACAGGTAAATACCAAATGTTCATTCTGTGATTTAGTACAAACTTACAGGTAAAAAGTAAAAGTTCATTCTGTGATTTAGTACAAACTTACAGGTAAAAACTAAATGTTCATTGTGTGATTTAGTACAAACTTACAGGTAAAAACTAAATGTTCATTGTGTGATTTAGTACAAACTTACAGGTAAAAAGTAAATGTTCATTGTGTGATTTAGTACAAACTTACAGGTAAATACCAAATGTTCATTGTGTGATTTAGTACAAACTTACAGGTAAAAAGTAAAAGTTCATTGTGTGATTTAGTACAAACTTACAGGTAAAAAGTAAAAGTTCATTCTGTGATTTAGTAAAAACTTACAGGTAAAAACTAAATGTTCAATGTGTGATTTAGTACAAACTTACAGGTAAATACTAAATGTTCATAGTGTGATTTAGTACAAACTTACAGGTAAATACTAAATGTTCATTCTGTGATTTAGTACAAACTTACAGGTAAAACTAAATGTTCATTGTGTGATTTATTACAAACTTACAAGTAAATACTAAATGTTCATTGTGTGATTTAGTACAAACTTACAGGTAAAAGCTAAATGTTCATTGTGTGATTTAGTACAAACTTACAGGTAAAAACTAAATGTTCATTCTGTGATTTAGTACAAACTTACAGGTAAAAACTAAATGTTCATTCTGTGTTTTAGTACAAACTTACAAGTAAAAACTAAATGTTCATAGTGTAATTTAGTACAAACTTACAGGTAAAAACTAAATGTTCATTCTGTGATTTAGTACAAACTTACAAGTAAAAGCTAAATGTTCATTCTGTGATTTAGTACAAACTTACAAGTAAAAACTAAATGTTCGTTCTGTGATTATTTGCACAATGTTTATTGTGTGATTTATTCCATAATTACATATAAAAGCTAAATGTTATGTGACTTATTTTTTTTTATTACACGCAAAAAGGTAATTGCTCATTGCGTGATTTATTACGTAATTAGAGGTTTTTTAAAGCAAAATGTTCATTGTGTGATTTAGTACAAAATTACAGGTGAAAACTAAATGTTACATGATTTATTTTTGTTAATTACACGTAAAAGACAATTAAACCGCTCAGGTGACTTTCCCAAGTAGGCTACCGAGGCCCCCATTCTGATTTTGTGTTGACAGATATTGGACATATATTTAATGAACCCTTATAATGTGTTAACAAATAGTGAACATATATTTAATGAACCCTTATAATGTGTTAACAAATAGTGAACATATATTTAATGAACCCTTATCCTGTGTTGACAGATACTGAACATATGAACCCTAATTCTGTGTTGACAGAAAGTGAACAAATGAACCCTTATCCTGTGTTGACAGAAAGTGAACAATGAACCCTTATCCTGTGTTGACAGATACTGAACAAATGAACCCTTATCCAGTGTTGACAGAAAGTGAACAAATGAATCCTTATCCTGTGTTGACAGATACTGAACAAATGAACCCGTATCCTGTGTTGACAGAAATTGAACAACTGAATACTTATCCTGTGTTGACAGATAGTGAACAAAGAACTCTTATCCTGTGTTGATAGAAAGTGAACAATGAACCCTATCCTTGTTGACAGATAGTAAACAAATGAAACCTTATCCTGTGTTGACAGATACTGAACAAATGTACCCTTATCCTGTGTTGACAGAAAGTGAACAATGAACCCTATCCTTGTTGACAGATAGTAAACAAATGAATACTTATCCTGTGTTGACAGATAGAGAACAAATGAACCCTTATCCTGTGTTGACAGAAAGTGAACAATGAACCCTTATCATTTGTTGACAGGTAGTGAACAAATGAACCCTTATCCTGTGTTGACAGGGTAGAGAACAAATGAACCCTTATCCTGTGTTGACAGTGAACCCATTAAAAATTGTTTTTTAACTACAAGAAAACCATTTCAGATCGTTATTGAGGTGAATTAGATACAACAACAGACAACAACAGACAACAACTAGTATCGTTGTAAACAGGTCACAACTAAACAAAGAATCAACATTTCCACTGAAAAGTCTTTACTTGTGACGAAAACAAAAAAATGAAAACAGAAAACAAATCTTTAAAAATCAGAAGAAACCTAAAAACGAGTAGTAGACAACGTCTGTGCATTCTTATAAGTGACACATTTTTAATTAACCGTTATCTTGTGTTTACAGATTGTGACATAGATACGAAACAAACGTCTAATTAATCTGTTGCTGCATTGACAGATTACGGGATAACTGGTGAACAAATAGAGGAAGGAAAGTGTAAGTTTCATTACAACAATGCTAAAATGACAAACGGAACGATCAACTCACCCAGACACCCCAGCAGCTACCCATCCAACGTGGACTGTGAATACATCTTCCGACCAAATATCGATAATGTCGTCATACTGACCTTTTCCGTCTTTGTCGTATCGGATGTTAGAAAGGACATGTGAGTACAAGTTTCATGCACACTGAAATACGTTTTTTTAATGTGGATTTACTGAGCTTGTCTCACCCACTACTATAACCGACTTTGCCTCAATAATTATACAAGCAATGATGATCTCTCTCTCTCTCTCTCTCTCTCCTCTCTCTCTCTCTTATATATATATATAATCTACAAGGAAAATAAACCAGTGGAAGAGATTGCTCACTTTGTCTATCTTGCAAGTCTCGTTGATCAGGAAGGGGATACAAGTAAAGAAATGAAAATCAGAATAGCTAAAGCAGCAATGTCTTTCAGAAGCCTTCAAAAGTTGTGGAAATGAAAATTCAGCAGCACAAACACAAAACTTCGACTATTCAAATCAAACGCACGATCAACCCTTAATATACGCGTGAGAGCTGAAAAACAACAAGAGATATAGAAACAAAGTTGAACGCATCTTAAAATAAATGTCTAAAGAAAATACTTGGTATAGGGTGGAACGAATTGAGAACAAATGAGGAAATTAGAGAAATCGCCAATCAAGCACTAATATCTTCAGTAGTCAAGAGAAACCGGTGGACATGTGATGATAAGAGATAATAACCGAATAGCAAAGCAAGCCCTCAAGAGGAAAACAACAGGTAGGAGGAAAAGAGGTCGACCCAGAGAAACACTGAGAAGAACACTGATCAGGGAGGCAAAGGCAGCAGGAGTCGGCTCCTCAATGAGATCGAGCTGCTTGCACAGAACAGAGATAGATGGCGAAATTTGATAACAGATCTTTGGAAGGATTGAGAGCTAGGAAGAAAATTTCGAAACAGGAAAAGAGTATCTGAGTCTATACCCTATGGGTTGACTACCGCTCGATAGATAGATAGATAGATAGATAGATAGATAGATAGATAGATAGATAGATAGATAGATAGATAGATAGATAGATAGATAGATAGATAGATAGATAGATGGATGGATGGATGGATGGATGGATGGATGGATGGATGGATGGATGGATGGATGGATGGATGGATGGATGGATGGATGGATGGATGGATGGATGGATGGATGGATGGATGGATGGATGGATGGATGGATGGATGGATGGATGGATGGATGGATGGATGGATGGATGGATGGATGGATGTGGGTGGGTGGATGGATGGATGGATGGATACAGACAGACAGACAGATAGATAGACAATCTGGATGATGTTTACTCCTCTCGTGACTAAATCCGCCAATATTGGGATAGGGATTCGATCGCAGAATGAACAAGATGTATCTGTGGTGCCTGGACTTGTCTCCTTGAACAAGATGTATCTGTGGTGCCTGGACTTGTCTCCTTGAACAAGATGTATCTGTGGTGCCTGGACTTGTCTCCTTGAACAAGGTGTATCTGTGGTGCCTGGACTTGTCTCCTTGAACAAGATGTATCTGTGGTGCCTGGACTTGTCTCCTTGAATAAGATGTATCTGTGGTGCCTGGACTTGTCTCCTTGAATAAGATGTATCTGTGGTGCCTGGACTTGTCTCCTTGAACAAGATGTATCTGTGGTGCCTGGACTTGTCTCCTTGAACAAGATGTATCTGTGGTGCCTGGACTTGTCTCCTTGAACAAGGTGTATCTGTGGTGCCTGGACTTGTCTCCTTGAACAAGATGTATCTGTGGTGCCTGGACTTGTCTCCTTGAACAAGATGTATCTGTGGTGCCTAGACTTGTCTCCTTGAACAAGATGTATCTGTGGTGCCTGGACTTGTCTCCTTGAACAAGATGTATCTGTGGTGCCTGGACTCGTCTCCTTGAACAAGATGTATCTGTGGTGCCTGGACTTGTCTCCTTGAACAAGATGTATCTGTGGTGCCTGGACTTGTCTCCTTGAACAAGGTGTATCTGTGGTGCCTGTACTTGTCTCCTTTCTCTTGGGTTTTTTTTCCTTCTGAGTTTGATATCAACGCTGACTCGAGTATTGTTGTGCCGTTTTTTATTTTATTTTGTTGTTCTCCATGTGCTAGGATCTGCAGCCAGACCTTCCCAGCTTCTTTCTCTGATAGAGAATTCCCTCAAGGAATCCCTGCAAACATCCGCATATCTCAGCACTGCTTTGCTGTTCCATCTCTTTCCGTTCCTAAGTTCGCCGTACATATATTTTGTTTGGGAATACGATTGTTTGCCATGAAGATATTGCAACGAAATTTGAATAAGAGTTCGTTCATTAGGGAGAAAATGAATAGAAATAGTCTCTAGCATGTGAGTATTTGTTTATGTGGCGCCTAATTGTTGTGACATGCCTTCCTGACTTACCTCTCTGCTGATATCTATCATTTGGTTCCTACGCAATACGGTTGTTGTTCGTGAGTGTTAGTGTACATCACGTTTGACGTCACACATGATAGCTAAAAATGTGTTGGTATACTCTGCCAGAGCGGTCCTTTGATGCGAAAAATATTAAAGAAATGTCGGGTTCGGTAACAAGTGAAACATTCAGTAAGAATTTCTTTTATGCCTCTACCACTATCATCATCAGCACCAGACACATGAAGAACATCGGTCATGTCCTCAGAATGGACTAGAGAAGAATCCCACATCATGTGGACACGGATGACAACAACCAAAAAAAAAACAAGGACAACCAAAAAAAAACTCTTAGAGGAACAATGATGATATAATAGAGAGAGTAATGCATGAGTAACGGTGGGTGATGATATAATAGAGAGAGTAATGCATGAGTAACGGTGGGTGATGATATAATAGAGAGAGTAATGCATGAGTAACGGTGGATGATGATATAATAGAGAGAGTAATGCATGAGTAACGGTGGATGATGATATAATAGAGAGAGTAATGCATGAGTAGCGGTGGATGATGGTATAATAGAGAGAGTAATGCATGAGTAACGGTGGATGATGATATAATAGAGAGAGTAATGCATGAGTAACGGTGGATGATGGTATAATAGAGAGAGTAATGCATGAGTAACGGTGGATGATGGTATAATAGAGAGAGTAATGCATGAGTAACGGTGGATGATGATATAATAGAGAGAGTAATGCATGAGTAACGGTGGATGATGGTATAATAGAGAGAGTAATGCATGAGTAACGGTGGATGATGGTATAATAGAGAGAGTAATGCATGAGTAACGGTGGATGATGATATAATAGAGAGAGCAATGCATGAGTAACGGTGGATGATGATATAATAGAGAGAGCAATGCATGAGTAACGGTGGATGATGGTATAATAGAGAGAGTAATGCATGAGTAACGGTGGATGATGATATAATAGAGAGAGTAATGCATGAGTAACGGTGGATGATGATATAATAGAGAGAGTAATGCATGAGTAACGGTGGATGATGATATAATAGAGAGAGTAATGCATGAGTAACGGTGGATGATGGTATAATAGAGAGAGTAATGCATGAGTAACGGTGGATGATGATATAATAGAGAGAGTAATGCATGAGTAACGGTGGATGATGATATAATAGAGAGAGTAATGCATGAGTAGCGGTGGATGATGATATAATAGAGAGAGTAATGCATGAGTAACGGTGGATGATGATATAATAGAGAGAGTAATGCATGAGTAGCGGTGGATGATGATATAATAGAGAGAGTAATGCATGAGTAACGGTGGATGATGGTATAATAGAGAGAGTAATGCATGAGTAACGGTGGATGATGATATAATAGAGAGAGTAATGCATGAGTAGCGGTGGATGATGATATAATAGAGAGAGTAATGCATGAGTAACGGTGGATGATGATATAATAGAGAGAGTAATGCATGAGTAACGGTGGATGATGATATAATAGAGAGAGTAATGCATGAGTAACGGTGGATGATGGTATAATAGAGAGAGTAATGCATGAGTAACGGTGGATGATGGTATAATAGAGAGAGTAATGCATGAGTAACGGTGGATGATGATATAATAGAGAGAGCAATGCATGAGTAACGGTGGATGATGATATAATAGAGAGAGCAATGCATGAGTAACGGTGGATGATGGTATAATAGAGAGAGTAATGCATGAGTAACGGTGGATGATGATATAATAGAGAGAGTAATGCATGAGTAACGGTGGATGATGATATAATAGAGAGAGTAATGCATGAGTAACGGTGGATGATGATATAATAGAGAGAGTAATGCATGAGTAACGGTGGATGATGGTATAATAGAGAGAGTAATGCATGAGTAACGGTGGATGATGATATAATAGAGAGAGTAATGCATGAGTAACGGTGGATGATGATATAATAGAGAGAGTAATGCATGAGTAGCGGTGGATGATGATATAATAGAGAGAGTAATGCATGAGTAACGGTGGATGATGATATAATAGAGAGAGTAATGCATGAGTAGCTGTGGATGATGGTATAATAGAGAGAGTAATGCATGAGTAACGGTGGATGATGATATAATAGAGAGAGTAATGCATGAGTAACGGTGGATGATGGTATAATAGAGAGAGTAATGCATGAGTAACGGTGGATGATGATATAATAGAGAGAGTAATGCATGAGTAGCGGTGGATGATGATATAATAGAGAGAGTAATGCATGAGTAGCGGTGGATGATGATATAATAGAGAGAGTAATGCATGAGTAACGGTGGATGATGATATAATAGAGAGAGTAATGCATGAGTAACGGTGGATGATGATATAATAGAGAGAGCAATGCATGAGTAACGGTGGATGATGATATAATAGAGAGAGCAATGCATGAGTAACGGTGGATGATGGTATAATAGAGAGAGTAATGCATGAGTAACGGTGGATGATGATATAATAGAGAGAGTAATGCATGAGTAACGGTGGATGATGATATAATAGAGAGAGTAATGCATGAGTAACGGTGGATGATGATATAATAGAGAGAGTAATGCATGAGTAACGGTGGATGATGGTATAATAGAGAGAGTAATGCATGAGTAACGGTGGATGATGATATAATAGAGAGAGTAATGCATGAGTAACGGTGGATGATGATATAATAGAGAGAGTAATGCATGAGTAGCGGTGGATGATGATATAATAGAGAGAGTAATGCATGAGTAACGGTGGATGATGATATAATAGAGAGAGTAATGCATGAGTAGCGGTGGATGATGGTATAATAGAGAGAGTAATGCATGAGTAACGGTGGATGATGATATAATAGAGAGAGTAATGCATGAGTAACGGTGGATGATGGTATAATAGAGAGAGTAATGCATGAGTAACGGTGGATGATGATATAATAGAGAGAGTAATGCATGAGTAGCGGTGGATGATGATATAATAGAGAGAGTAATGCATGAGTAGCGGTGGATGATGATATAATAGAGAGAGTAATGCATGAGTAACGGTGGATGATGATATAATAGAGAGAGTAATGCATGAGTAACGGTGGATGATGATATAATAGAGAGAGTAATGCATGAGTAACGGTGGATGATGGTATAATAGAGAGAGTAATGCATGAGTAAAGGTGGATGATGGTATAATAGAGAGAGTAATGCATGAGTAACGGTGGATGATGATATAATAGAGAGAGTAATGCATGAGTAACGGTGGATGATGATATAATAGAGAGAGTAATGCATGAGTAACGGTGGATGATGGTACAATAGAGAGAGTAATGCATGAGTAACGGTGGATGATGATATAATAGAGAGAGTAATGCATGAGTAACGGTGGATGATGATATAATAGAGAGAGTAATGCATGAGTAACGGTGGATGATGATATAATAGAGAAAGTAATGCATGAGTAACGGTGGGTGATGGTATAATAGAGAGAGTAATGCATGAGTAACGGTGGATGATGGTATAATAGAGAGAGTAATGCATGAGTAACGGTGGATGATGGTATAATAGAGAGAGTAATGCATGAGTAACGGTGGATGATGGTATAATAGAGAGAGTAATGCATGAGTAACGGTGGATGATGGTATAATAGAGAGAGTAATGCATGAGTAACGGTGGATGATGATATATTTGATGTGAAAATCCTGAGCTTTGTTTTTACGCTTAGTAATTGTCCATGTTGAGTTTTTTTTAAAAATCGGTGTTAAGTTGTGTGGGTTAGCACAGTTCTCTAATTCAGCCTTTAATCTCTAATTCACTTGTATGAAACTTTCTAGATGTTTTAAATGTTTCATTTGTTACAATTCCTTGACGTACAATCGCAATATGGAACATAAGGGATGTTGCATGTAAAGAATCCTCTATTCTATTCTATTCATGCAATCATTTTATTGCAGTCGGTGCACCCCCATATCTGCTCCACCGCCCGTCCCAGCATTCCTCGAAAAGTAAACAGACTGATTGTTCCTGTCAGGTACCAGCTTATAGATACATCAGCTTTTCCCAGTAAGCATTCCGGATCGACCAGATCCCTTCTCCACCTTTAGACTCCTCACTCTCTCAATATATACATCATTGTCCCACCTTTAGACTCCTCACTCTCTCAATATATACATCATTGTCCCACCTTTAGACTCCTCACTCTCTCAATATATACATCATTGTCCCACCTTTAGACTCCTCACTCTTTCAATATATACATCATTGTCCCACCTTTAGACTCCTCACTCTCTCAATATATACATCATTATTCCCACCTGTACACTCCTCACTCTCTCAATATATACACCATTGTCCCACCTTTAGACTCCTCACTCTCTCAATATATACATCATTGTCCCACCTTTAGACTCCTCACTCTCTCAATATATACATCATTGTACCACCTTTAGACTCCTCACTCTCTCAATATATACATCATTGTCCCACCTTTAGACTCCCCACTCTCTCAATATATACATCATTGTACCACCTTTAGACTCCTCACTCTCTCAATATATACATCATTGTCCCACCTTTAGACTCCTCACTCTCTCAATATATACATCATTGTCCCACTTTTAGACTCCTCACTCTCTCAATATATACATCATTGTCCCATCTTTAGACTTCTCACTCTCTCAATATATACATCATTGTCCCACTTTTAGACTCCTCACTCTCTCAATATATACATCATTGTCCCACCTTTAGACTTCTCACTCTCTCAATATATACATCATTGTCCCACCTTTAGACTCCTCACTCTCTCAATATATACATCATTGTTCCACCTTTAGACTCCTCACTCTCTCAATATATACATCATTGTTCCACCTTTAGACTCCTCAGTCTCTCAATATATACATCATTGTTCCACCTTTAGACTCCTCAGTCTCTCAATATATACATCATTATTCCACCTTTAGACTCCTCACTCTCTCAATATATACATCATTGTCCCACCTTTAGACTCCTCACTCTCTCAATATATACATCATTGTTCCACCTTTAGACTCCTCACTCTCTCAATATATACATCATTGTCCCACCTTTAGACTCCTCACTCTCTCAATATATACATCATTGTCCCACCTTTAGACTCCTCACTCTCTCAATATATACATCATTGTCCCACCTTTAGACTCCTCACTCTCTCAATATATACATCATTGTCCCACCTTTAGACTCCTCACTCTCTCAATATATACATCATTGTCCAACCTTTAGACTCCTCACTCTCTCAATATATACATCATTGTCCCACCTTTAGACTCCTCACTCTCTCAATATATACATCATTGCCCCACCTTTAGACTCCTCACTCTCTCAATATAAACATCATTACCCCACCTTTAGACTCCTCACTCTCTCAATATATACATCATTGCCCAACCTTTAGACTCCTCAGTCTCTCAATATATACATCATTGTCCCACCTTTAGACTCATCATTCTCTCACTATATACATCATTGCCCCACCTTTAGACTCATCACTCTCTCATTATATACATCATTGCCCCACTTTTAGACTCATCATTCTCTCACTATATACATCATTGCCCCACCTTTAGACTCATCATTCTCTCAATATATACATCATTGCCCCACCTTTAGACTCATCACTCTCTCACTATATACATCATTGCCCCACCTTTAGACTCATCACTCTCTCACTATATACATCATTGCTGCACCTTTAGACTCATCATTCTCTCACTATATACATCATTGCCCCACCTTTAGACTCATCACTCTCTCACTATATACATCATTGCCCCACCTTTAGACTCATCACTCTCTCACTATATACATCATTGCCCCACCTTTAGACTCATCATTCTCTCAATATATACATCATTGCCCCACCTTTAGACTCATCACTCTCTCACTATATACATCATTGCCCCACCTTTAGACTCATCACTCTCTCACTATATACATCATTGCCCCACCTTTAGACTCATCATTCTCTCACTATATACACCATTGCCCCACCTTTAGACTCATCACTCTCTCATTATATACATCATTGCCCCACTCATTCTCCTCCTCTTCTCTTAAGGAATGAAGAACGAACTTGGCGATGTCATCTTTGTTCAGAGTAAGGCCACACTCAGTGCTAAAGATGTCAGCGAACTTATCGGCTATTTCATTGCCGTGTACACCAGCATGTCCTGGACAGTACACTCAGGTTAACACGCTCACTTTAGAGCCATCCAAGAGTTGCATCCACTCCTGCCTCAGACACTGTCTGTCAAATCTTCTGTAGCATACTTTGAGAGTCAATCACTAAGACTGCATGATCCACGTTCTGTGTAACCAACCATGAGAGTCAATCACTAAGACTCCATGATCCACGTTCTGTGTAACGAACCATGAGAGTCAATCACTAAGACTGCATGATCCACGTTCTGTGTAACCAACCATGAGAGTCAATCACTAAGACTCCATGATCCACGTTCTGTGTAACCAACCATGAGAGTCAATCACTAAGACTCCATGATCCACGTTCTGTGTAACCAACCATGAGAGTCAATCACTAAGACTCCATGATCCACGTTCTGTGTAACCAACCATGAGAGTCAATCACTAAAACTGTGTGATCCACGTTCTGTGTAACCAACCATGAGAGTCAATCACTAAAACTGTGTGATCCACGTTCTGTGTAACCAACCATGAGAGTCAATCACTAAGACTCCATGATCCACGTTCTGTGTAACCAACCATGAGAGTCAATCACTAAAACTGTGTGATCCACGTTCTGTGTAACCAACCATGAGAGTCAATCACTAAAACTGTGTAATCCACGTTCTGTGTAACCAGCCATGAGAGTCAATCACTAAAACTGTGTGACCCACGTTCGGTGTAACCAACCATGAGAGTCAATCACTAAAACTGTGTGATCCACGTTCTGTGTAACCAACCATGAGAGTCAATCACTAAAACTGCGTGACCCACGTTCGGTGTAACCAACCATGAGAGTCAATCACTAAAACTGTGTGATCCACGTTCTGTGTAACCAACCATGAGAGTCAATCACTAAAACTGTGTGATCCACGTTCTGTGTAACCAACCATGAGAGTCAATCACTAAAACTGTGTGATCCACGTTCGGTGTAACCAACCATGAGAGTCAGTCACCAAAACTGCGTGATCCACGCTCGGTGTAACCAACCATGAGAGTCAATCACTAAAACTGTGTGATCCACGTTCGGTGTAACCAACCATGAGAGTCAATCACTAAAACTGTGTGATCCACGTTCGGTGTAACCAACCATGAGAGTCAATCACTAAAATTGCGTGATCCACGTTCGGTGTAACCAACCATGAGAGTCAGTCACCAAAATTGCCTGATCCACGTTCGGTGTAACCAACCATGAGAGTCAATCACTAAAATTGCCTGATCCACGTTCGGTGTAACCAACCATGAGAGTCAGTCACCAAAACTGCGTGATCCACGTTCGGTGTAACCAACCATGAGAGTCAATCACTAAAATTGCCTGATCCACGTTCGGTGTAATCAACCATGAGAGTCAATCACTAAAACTGCCTGATCCACGTTCGGTGTAACCAACCATGAGAGTCAGTCACCAAAACTGCGTGATCCACGTTCGGTGTAACCAACCATGAGAGTCAATCACTAAAACTGTGTGATCCACGTTCGGTGTAACCAACCATGAGAGTCAATCACTAAAACTGCGTGATCCACGTTCGGTGTAACCAACCATGAGAGTCAGTCACTAAAACTGTGTGATCCACGTTCTGTGTAACCAACCATGAGAGTCAGTCACTAAAACTGTGTGATCCACGTTCGGTGTAACCAACAGTGTAATCGCCACCGTTGCTGCTTCTATCTCCATTCTCATGCTGGACACCGTAATACTGCACTTGCTGGACACCGTAATACTGCACTTGCTGGACACCGTAATACTGCACTTGCCAGATTCATTAAACACTTCTCTGCCATGTTGGTATGCCACAAAGGCCTAGCCACTGTGGTGTCCGCGGAATAGAGAACCATCTGTATATATGGTTGGATCCTGAGGTGACGACACTTTTTCGGTAGATTCCCTTATTACAACCTCAGTAGCTTTATAGACGCAATTGTGAAACTCCCTGCCGAGTTGAATAATTACTTTGGTTAACCATAAAGAACCATCGTCAAATACCAGACAGGTTGGCGATGTCAATCATAACTTCCCATAATTCTCTGTCCACAGTACATCGTATCAATTCTGTTGTTGACTGTTTACCGTGCCACGATATCAGGCTATCAAGTATGTACTCTCTTTGTCGTCCACGATCTCTCATTCCCTGTATTTTGCCAGTTGTAGACAAGTATTCTAACTTTCCTTTTCTCAAGTAAAAAATGTGTCGAAAAATGTCCATTGTTTCCTTCTGATAGTTTTTAATTACCTCCCTTTTTGTGTCCACTTCGTTTAAGAATGTCCTCGTCGGTCTTTTTGAGCGCTCAGCGTTCTTCCGAGAAATCCCATCTCTGTGCCTGCAATCTTCTTTTAACCGGTATACTGTCCATAATTCACTCCTGTAGATCGACTTGTCGCTCAATATGTTCTTCATTTTCTAAAATGTCACTTTTGGTGTTATTTTGCCTGTAATTTCTATTGTGCGTCTACCCGTCTAATGTTGTTATGTTGTTCAAGTATTTGAGGCTCTGCACTTGTTTCAGATTTGACCCGCTAACTTTTATGCTACATGATGGGAGAGGGCTGTTTCTTTGTTATAAAAGTTACTAGCAAGTAATAGGAAACGGCTTTCTGTGAACTGTTTCATTATCCTGTTACGCAGGAAAGATCAGTGTTCAGGCTTATACAAATATCAGAAATGCTGTAGAGGTCATGAGACAAAGAGGGGAGACAATAAGTTTTAACTTCCAATATTTAAAACATCTTCGCTACCAGAGAGGGGAGACAATAAGTTTTAACTTCCAATATTTAAAACATCTTCGCTACCAGAGAGGGGAAACAATAAGTTTTAACTTCCAATATTTAAAACATCTTCGCTACCAGAGAGGGGAAACATTAAGTTTTAACTTCCAATATTTAAAACATCTTCGCTACCAGAGAGGGGAGACAATAAGTTTTAACTTCCAATATTTAAAACATCTTCGCTACCAGAGAGGGGAGACAATAAGTTTTAACTACCAGTATTTAAAGTACATTCGCTACCGGAGAGGGGACACAACAAGTTTTAACTACCAGTATTTAAAGTACATTCGCTATTAGACACGCTTTGGCCACACAGCTTTTGAGAATTAAAAAAAATGTGAAATAACAGCCAGAAAATAAATGAAAATTGATCTAAATGACACGGTTTGTTTGGACAATTTGCTGAGAACGTTGGAAATGAGGTTAAATGAGAGAATGACAAGGTTTTAGCGGCAATAATTGTGAAAACGTCGATGAAATAAACGTCGTCAATTGCGGCTCTTGGGTTTCTCGTGTCTGTTACTAGAGTCGCATTGTGTGGCTCGTCTTACAGAATGTGTTTAAATAAAAGAGTACTGGAGAAGCTACAAGACTGAGAAGACACAATCATTTGTCATGAATTCTAGTCTTAAGACTGAAAAGACACAATCATTTGTCATGAATTCTAGTCTTAAGACTGAAAAGACACAATCATTTGTCATGAATTCTAGTCTTAAGACTGAAAAGACACAATCATTTATCATGAATTCTAGTCCTATGACTAAAAAGACACAATCATTTATCATGAATTCTAGTCCTAAGACTAAAAAGACACAATCATTTATCATGAATTCTAGTCCTAAGACTAAAAAGACACAAACATTTATCATGAATTCTAGTCCTAAGATTAAAAAGACACAAACATTTATCATGAATTCTAGTCCTAAGACTAAAAAGACACAAACATTTATCATGAATTCTAGTCCTAAGACTAAAAAGACACAATCATTTGTCATGAATTCTAGTCCTAAGATTAAAAAGACACAAACATTTGTCATTAACTCTAGTCCTAAGACTAAAAAGACACAATCATTTGTCATGAATTCTAGTCCTAAGACTAAAAAGACGCAATCATTTGTCGTGAACTCTAGTCCTCAGGTCCTCAGGCTGAGTGACAGATGCACAAGTCAGGAGTCATGCAAAAAAATGTTTTAAGATTGAATCATCATTATCATTGAGTGTAGTCTCCGCACCGAAGGTTGGCTACAAAGGAGCTCCGTTTCGCTCTGTCTCTTGCTTTGATGGTGCAGGTTGTTATAGACTGACTTGTCCATCTTTTGATGTTACTCGTCCGTGTTAGTAGTTGTCGGTCTGTGCCTCTATTACCTTGCATTTTCCCTTCCAAGATTACTTTTGATTTTTAATTTTAAGATTGACACTCTTCATAACTTGCAGAAGCCAGGAGTCATGATCGTCGATTAGACTCAATATCAGTATTAAGACTGGTAAATTACTTGAAAAGAGCTGCCAAGAACATAAATAGTAATTATCAGCACGGCATAATATCTCCCATATTGATACGTTTTTTTCTCCTCTTGTTGTCACATCCCGTATATAGGTGGATAAACCATTGTTTAGAAAAGCCCAATAAGAAAACGTTTGCACATTTACGGCCATTTGTGTAATGATATAATACACATTTTGAAATTTATTAGAATAGAGGGATATCAAAAAATGTGCACAAGTATGACCAGGGCAGTGTTGAAATAACTCGTCTTTGGTGCTGTTTCCGACACAACAGACAAAACGTTTCCATATGTCAACCCAGGGATAATCGTTACAGGGATTGAAAATGGGGAATTACCATTATTGCTTAGCTAAGCAGGGCTCACTTTAAAGAGAGCTGTAAGAAGCTTTAATCAGCATTCCAATAGTATTTTAGAGAAGATAGGCAATCATTCGAAGAGATATCTTAGAGAGGATTATTAGAGAGGATTATTAGAGAGGATTATTAGAGAGAATTATTAGAGAGAATTATTAGAGAGAATTATTAGAGAGGATTATTAGAGAGAATTCAAAGAATTATTTTTTGGAAGAAACACGATTTTTTGGAGGAAAGGATTTTCAAAGAAGAGATTTCAAGTTATCAGATACATCAGCGTTAATTAAAGAGGTCAGAGCTATAAGTGTACATACTTACTTCATTGGAGAAAAAGTAATTGGTTGAATTTTATTTTATAGTGCATGCGATTTTGTGTTAGCCAGAGAAGTTGTGCTAATTTTGTTACATAACCTGGGCAGTGTATTTCAACCGACTGTTGCTTTAGACACATACAATTTTCCACTAATGACCATATCCAGCATTTATGTGTAATGAGAGACGTTTATATGCAACCAAGATATGTATCCAGATCAGTTTGCAAAATGTAACTAGAGAGGCGTGTAAATAAACATTTGAATGCAATCCTAACTGCGACTTCCAGTCATTACATGTAGTGTTGTTCTGGACATTTAGCGTTGCGGTTACCCTGTCATTAATGTTAACTGATGTTGTGTTTTCCCCACAAGCACACTATCCCAATAATATATCTTAACGTGCTTGTATTTTCTAGATGTACCTCTGGTGATTTCGTGGCATTTTACGACAACATGGGCTCGTCGAATCAAGAAAACTACACTCTAACGGAAAAATATTGCGGAAAACGCATTCCGAGTGTGTACGTGACACACCGAATGCTCAAACTGATCTTCCACTCGGACGATCATACATCGCATGTTGGGTTTAAAGCCAGTTTTAAATTTATTCCAATGCAAAATATAAGTGATGGTAAGTATTACTTTAGTGGTCACTAAAGGGTTAATTTTCTGTTTACATTTACGCACTTTTTGGCACGATTTTCGACGTTCACGACAGCCGCACTTGGTTACGATTTTATTTTGGATTTCACAGGATAGTTTTATTTATTGCTGTTGTTTTCTTTAACACATTTCGATTGTTTTTGTTTTGGTTGTTTCGTTATCAGTTTTGTGTGTGTGTTTTTATTGTTTGTTCCTGATGAAGGCCTATTGAGCCGAAACGTTGTTTAGTCTGTGTCGTCCACTTGTCACGTAAAGCTTCTTACATACCATTTTTTTATTTTTTTATTTTTCCTAAGTATTACTTTGTTGTATTTCTATATTAATTTCTATTGAATAAGTGATGTTTCATTATTCGTTTCTTGTTTTAAATGTAATAAACACTGTCATCATATTAAAATGTGAGCACCACGCCCTGCATCAAACACAATGAGACAAAACAGTTGAGTACTGTGGCCATCATCATCATTGAGTGCCGTCTCCGCATCGAAGGTTGTCTAACAGGGAGCGCCATTCCACACTCTCTCTTGCTTTGATGGTGCAAGTTGTCATAGGCTGACTTGTCCATCTTTTGATGTTACTCGTCCATGTTAGTCTTGATCTGCCTTTGCCTCTTTTACCTTGTATTTTCCCTTCAAAGATTACTTTTAGTAGGCTAATGTATCTTTTAACGTGGCCCAAAAAATATAATTCGTCTTGTTTGAATTGTGTTTAGTAGTTCTCCTTTCATTTTTAGTTGTTTTAAGACTTCATAATTTCTTTTCTTTTCTTTCCATCCAACTCTTCCTATTCTTCTATAAATCCACATTTCAATGGCTTCAGGTTATTGTTCTGTTTTCTTGTCTAATGTCCATGTTTCTGCACCATACAGGAGTGTTGAGAAAATAGAGCATTTTGCTATTCTTAGATTCAGCTCGGGTGTTTATTTTGATGTTTGTATATTTTCCATGGCTTTAAAATTACTTTTCACAATTTATGTTCTTTTGTTTATTTCAGTTGTACATTTTCCATCACTGGTTATAGTATGTCTAAGGTAGTTGTAGCTCTAAACTGTCTCCAGGTCTATTCCTACAAATTTAATATCCACTAGTAAGTTTTGAGTATTATCTTTGTTTATGTATAGTTCTTGTTGCGTTCGCCAGCTTTCAACTCTGGCGAAGTCCCTAGAGACTAGGAACTGAATTTTCCGCGTTAATCAACTTTTCCCTGGCAGTTGTGTGCACAGTGGTCCCTCGCCGCACAGGCAGATAACTCCGACTTCGGAGGTACTCATGTTTTTTTCGTCGATGAGTAGCTGACGTGTCAAGCCGGGACTCGCTGCTGAGACCAGTGGTGCTTGTCGCAGAGAGAAATCATAAAATAAAAATCCCAACCGGTGGAGCCGAGATTTGAACCCACAACCTCTCTGTCCCGAGGCCGGCGTCCTGCCTCGAGACCAACCAGTCTCCCATGGTCTTGGAATATGAGGAAACTGCAACAAGGAACACTTTTCATGCATAGCCTGCAATTGTTCCTGCCGCCTATCCACCATATACCAGAAGTTCACGTCCTCCTGAAAGTGATGATCGCCATATTTCTTTAAAAATGTATAGCGCTTGATGATGTTAGGCCATCGTTGTTGACTCCAATTTCGAACATATAAACACACAGTTAGTCGTCAGATTATCCCCGTCGCACATCAAATAACAGACCGTAAGATTAGCGTAACGCCGGTCTAGGGATTTACGATGAGTCATTACGATGACGTTGCACACATAACAATTGCGCAAGCACAGCAATGACGCGCCCTTTAGATTCTTGATTACTCTAGTGAATGTAGCCTACGACGAACAGAACACGGTGCAAATTCCCTAAAGAGATCAAACTGCGGCTGACGAAGCAGTTCACATTAATGAGAACATATAAATAACTTGCGTCAAGCAAATCCATCAGCGGTCATGAACAGCAACAATGTGACGTAAAGCGCAAAACAAGCTTAGACGATGGAAGGTCGCATTCACAATACTTGATTTGTTGAAAATGGAATATCGCCGGCGTACGACATCGTTTTATCGGCGCAGATGTAATAAGTAGATCATCATCTTGACTTTAACGCATAGGAGTGCAATGGAGAACTGAAATTAATCAGACATCGAATGCACTTTCTGCAGCGATCGAGAGAACGTGGACTAGATCTGTCATCTTAGAAACGGAAGTCCGTCTTTTTGTTTATGATCATAGTTTTAGTCTTTTTGGTATTCATATCTAATCCATATTTTTTGTAATAGACCTTCAGCAGGAACAAACAAACAAACAACACACACACACACACACATATGTAAGTAAATAAAACTAATCCTACATAGCTAACTAGTAACGAAACATCCAAAACAAAATAATCGAAATTGGTAAAAAAAAAAAAGAAAAATGACTTCCCTGTGTCGTGGACCGTGGTCGGAACAGGAAAAGGGCGAGTCACATGGGTCTAGCTGTAATTATACCCTCTGGTCAGGTGAAGTGTTCTAAAAATACACGAGCGGGGGGAACGCTGTCTAGGTAACCTCGACTGCAAAGACACTGACAATGTCTAAAAGTATCTAAGGGCCCGTAAATACATGTATACACACACACAGATGCGTGTATACATATATACACGTACAAACAGACATGCACCTACTTATACATATCAACATACACCTACATATACATACATATACATATATATGCATACATACCTGCACAAACATACAAGCATGTATAAATATATATATACACCCCACCCCCAGACCGTGAGAAGTATCAAGAAAATCGAATCCACACTTTCCTAGTGGCTTTACCCTCCCCTGGCTAGTATGGTCAGACACCTTCTCGGATAACGGCCAACAAACAGGCGGTCCCGTGCGCACTTGCACACGTTAAAGTACCATCGGCTGTTAAAAGTCGGAAAGAGTAGGCCTGAAATGGACTCTGTCCGGGCAAAATAATTGTTAAACCTACCCCAGCCAGAGACAGATACGCCAGGCCGAAAAGCGCAGCCATCGCATCTTTGACGTCAACTAGCGACACAACATAGGCACGTCTACTTAACGGATGAACGCTAGGAAGAATGAAACCGGTTCTCAAAATCTCTCATTTCTGTTTAACATATAAAAAAATCACGTTATCACATATTCTGTTCCAGTTTGTTCTAAAGCTGTGATCCACGCCAGAGGTTCCGGTAGTACCCTCGTCAGCCCAAGCTTCCCGTCAACAAACGTTCCGACCATGATCAATTGTGAGTGGATTATCATCGCCAGTAAACGAGATAACAAGATACTTGTAGAGATATCAGATTTAGTGATGGATGGAAGCTCCGTTGATGAAAAAGAAAAAGGTAAGAGATTAATACTGGATATATAGGAAAACATTTTAGCAATTGGGATTCATCCTAGTGATGAGTTTTTTTCTGAGCTCATCTCTGTGTGGCGATATTTCTTTCTTTCACAGAGTGATAGTCTTTCAAGCTCTCTCATATAATCATATCATTTTGTTTCAAACCTATTCGAACTTCTCTCATATAATCATATCATTTTGTTTCATACCTGTTCGAACTTCTCTCATCTAATCATATCGTTTTGTTTCATACCTATTCGAACTTCTCTCATATAATCATATCGTTTTGTTTCATACCTTTTCGAACTTCTCTCATATAATCATATCGTTTTGTTTCATACCTGTTCCAACTTCTCTCATATAATCATATTATTTTGTTTCATACCTGTTCCAACTTCTCTCATATAATCATATCATTTTGTTTCATACCTGTTCCAACTTCTCTCATATAATCATATCGTTTTGTTTCATACCTGTTCGAACTTCTCTCATCTAATCATATCGTTTTGTTTCATACCTATTCGAACTTCTCTCATATAATCATATCGTTTTGTTTCATACCTTTTCGAACTTCTCTCATATAATCATATCGTTTTGTTTCATACCTGTTCCAACTTCTCTCATATAATCATATTATTTTGTTTCATACCTGTTCCAACTTCTCTCATATAATCATATCATTTTGTTTCATACCTGTTCCAACTTCTCTCATATAATCATATCGTTTTGTTTCATACCTGTTCCAACTTCTCTCATATAATCATATCATTTTGTTTCATACCTGTTCCAACTTCTCTCATATAATCATATCGTTTTGTTTCATACCTGTTCCAACTTCTCTCATATAATCATATCGTTTTGTTTCATACCTGTTCGAACTTCTCTCATATAATCATATCGTTTTGTTTCATACCTGTTAGAACTTCTCTCATATAATCATATCGTTTAGTTTCATACCTGTTCCAACTTCTCTCATATAATCATATCATTTTGTTTCATACCTGTTCCAAATTCCCTCAGATAATCATATCGTTTTGTTTCATACCTGTTCCAACTTCTCTCATATAATCATATCGTTTTGTTTCATACCTGTTCCAACTTCTCTCATATAATCATATCATTTTGTTTCATACCTGTTCCAACTTCTCTCATATAATCATATCATTTTGTTTCATACCTGTTCCAACTTCTCTCATATAATCATATCGTTTTGTTTCATACCTGTTCCAACTTCTCTCATATAATCATATCATTTTGTTTCATACCTGTTCCAACTTCTCTCATATAATCATATCGTTTTGTTTCATACCTGTTCCAACTTCTCTGATATAATCATATCGTTTTGTTTCATACCTGTTCGAACTTCTCTCATATAATCATATTGTTTTGTTTCATACCTGTTAGAACTTCTCTCATATAATCATATCATTTAGTTTCATACCTGTTCCAACTTCTCTCATATAATCATATCGTTTTGTTTCATACCTGTTCCAACTTTTCTCATATAATCATATCGTTTTGTTTCATACCTGTTCCAACTTCTCTCATATAATCATATCGTTTTGTTTCATACCTGTTCGAACTTCTCTCATATAATCATATCATTTTGTTTCATACCTGTTCCAACTTCTCTCATATAATCATATCATTTTGTTTCATACCTGTTCGAACTTCTCTCATATAATCATATCATTTTGTTTCATACCTGTTCGAACTTCTCTCATATAATCATATCATTTTGTTTCATACCTGTTCCAACTTCTCTCATATAATCATATCATTTTGTTTCATACCTGTTCCAACTTCTCTCATATAATCATATCATTTTGTTTCATACCTGTTCCAACTTCTCTCATATAGTCATATCATTTTGTTTCATACCTGTTCCAACTTCTCTCATATAATCATATCATTTTGTTTCATACATGTTCCAACTTCTCTCATATAATCATATCATTTTGTTTCATACCTGTTCGAACTTCTCTCATATAATCATATCGTTTTTTTTCATACCTGTTAGAACTTCTCTCATATAATCATATCATTTAGTTTCATACCTGTTCCAACTTCTCTCATATAATCATATCGTTTTGTTTCATACCTGTTCCAACTTTTCTCATATAATCATATCGTTTTGTTTCATACCTGTTCCAACTTCTCTCATATAATCATATCATTTTGTTTCATACCTGTTCCAACTTCTCTCATATAACCATATCATTTTGTTTCATACCTGTTCGAACTTCTCTCATATAATCATATCATTTTGTTTCATACCTGTTCCAACTTCTCTCATATAATCATATCATTTTGTTTCATACCTGTTCCAACTTCTCTCATATAATCATATCATTTTGTTTCATACCTGTTCCAACTTCTCTCATATAATCATATCATTTTGTTTCATACCTGTTCCAACTTCTCTCATATAATCATATCATTTTGTTTCATACCTGTTCCAACTTCTCTCATATAATCATATCATTTTGTTTCATACCTGTTCCAACTTCTCTCATATAATCATATCATTTTGTTTCATACCTGTTCCAACTTCTCTCATATAATCATATCATTTTGTTTCATACCTGTTCCAACTTCTCTCATATAATCATATCATTTTGTTTCATACCTGTTCCAACTTCTCTCATATAATCATATCATTTTGTTTCATACCTGTTCGAACTTCTCTCATATAATCATATCATTTTGTTTCATACCTGTTCGAACTTCTCTCATATAATCATATCATTTTGTTTCATACCTGTTCCAACTTCTCTCATATAATCATATCATTTTGTTTCATACCTGTTCCAACTTCTCTCATATAATCATATCATTTTGTTTCATACCTGTTCCAACTTCTCTCATATAATCATATCATTTTGTTTCATACCTGTTCCAACTTCTCTCATATAATCATATCATTTTGTTTCATACCTGTTCCAACTTCTCTCATATAATCATATCATTTTGTTTCATACCTGTTCCAACTTCTCTCATATAATCATATCATTTTGTTTCATACCTGTTCCAACTTCTCTCATATAATCATATCATTTTATTTCATACCTGTTCCAACTTCTCTCATATAATCATATCATTTTGTTTCATACCTGTTCCAACTTCTCTCATATAATCATATCATTTTGTTTCATACCTGTTCCAACTTCTCTCATATAATCATATCATTTTGTTTCATACCTGTTCCAACTTCTCTCATATAATCATATCATTTTGTTTCATACCTGTTCGAACTTCTCTCATATAATCATATCATTTTGTTTCATACCTGTTCCAACTTCTCTCATATAATCATATCATTTTGTTTCATACCTGTTCCAACTTCTCTCATATAATCATATCATTTTGTTTCATACCTGTTCCAACTTCTCTCATATAATCATATCATTTTGTTTCATACCTGTTCCAACTTCTCTCATATAATCATAGCGTTTTGTTTCATACCTGTTCCAACTTCTCTCATATAATCATATCGTTTTGTTTCATAACTGTTCCAACTTCTCTCATATAATCATATCTTTTGTTTTTCATACCTGTTCCAACTTCTCTCATATAATCATATCGTTTTGTTTCATACCTGTTCCAACTTCTCTCATCTAATCATATCGTTTTGTTTCATACCTGTTCGAACTTCTCTCATCTAATCATATCGTTTTGTTTCATACCTGTTCGAACTTCTCTCATCTAATCATATCGTTTTGTTTCATACCTGTTCGAACTTCTCTCATCTAATCATATCGTTTTGTTTCATACCTGTTCCAACTTCTCTCATATAATCATATCGTTTTGTTTCATACCTGTTCCAACTTCTCTCATATAATCATATCGTTTTGTTTCATACCTGTTCCAACTTCTCTCATATAATCATATCGTTTTGTTTCATACCTGTTCCAACTTCTCTCATATAATCATATCATTTTGTTTCATACCTGTTCCAACTTCTCTCATATAATCATATCATTTTGTTTCATACCTGTTCCAACTTCTCTCATATAATCATATCGTTTTGTTTCATACCTGTTCCAACTTCTCTCATATAATCATATCATTTTGTTTCATACCTGTTCCAACTTCTCTCATATAATCATATCGTTTTGTTTCATACCTGTTCCAACTTCTCTCATATAATCATATCGTTTTGTTTCATACCTGTTCGAACTTCTCTCATATAATCATATCATTTTATTTCATACCTGTTCCAACTTCTCTCATATAATCATATCATTTTGTTTCATACCTGTTCCAACTTCTCTCATATAATCATATCATTTTGTTTCATACCTGTTCCAAATTCCCTCAGATAATCATATCGTTTTGTTTCATACCTGTTCCAACTTCTCTCATATAATCATATCATTTTGTTTCATACCTGTTCCAACTTCTCTCATATAATCATATCATTTTGTTTCATACCTGTTCCAACTTCTCTCATTTAATCATATCATTTTGTTTCATACCTGTTCCAACTTCTCTCATATAATCATATCGTTTTGTTTCATACCTGTTCCAACTTCTCTCATATAATCATATCATTTTGTTTCATACCTGTTCCAACTTCTCTCATATAATCATATCGTTTTGTTTCATACCTGTTCCAACTTCTCTCATATAATCATATCGTTTTGTTTCATACCTGTTCGAACTTCTCTCATATAATCATATCGTTTTGTTTCATACCTGTTAGAACTTCTCTCATATAATCATATCATTTAGTTTCATACCTGTTCCAACTTCTCTCATATAATCATATCGTTTTGTTTCATACCTGTTCCAACTTTTCTCATATAATCATATCGTTTTGTTTCATACCTGTTCCAACTTCTCTCATATAATCATATCGTTTTGTTTCATACCTGTTCGAACTTCTCTCATATAATCATATCATTTTGTTTCATACCTGTTCCAACTTCTCTCATATAATCATATCATTTTGTTTCATACCTGTTCGAACTTCTCTCATATAATCATATCATTTTGTTTCATACCTGTTCCAACTTCTCTCATATAATCATATCATTTTGTTTCATACCTGTTCCAACTTCTCTCATATAATCATATCATTTTGTTTCATACCTGTTCCAACTTCTCTCATATAATCATATCATTTTGTTTCATACCTGTTCCAACTTCTCTCATATAATCATATCATTTTGTTTCATACCTGTTCCAACTTCTCTCATATAATCATATCATTTTGTTTCATACCTGTTCCAACTTCTCTCATATAATCATATCATTTTGTTTCATACCTGTTCGAACTTCTCTCATATAATCATATCGTTTTGTTTCATACCTGTTAGAACTTCTCTCATATAATCATATCATTTAGTTTCATACCTGTTCCAACTTCTCTCATATAATCATATCGTTTTGTTTCATACCTGTTCCAACTTTTCTCATATAATCATATCGTTTTGTTTCATACCTGTTCCAACTTCTCTCATATAATCATATCGTTTTGTTTCATACCTGTTCGAACTTCTCTCATATAATCATATCATTTTGTTTCATACCTGTTCCAACTTCTCTCATATAACCATATCATTTTGTTTCATACCTGTTCGAACTTCTCTCATATAATCATATCATTTTGTTTCATACCTGTTCCAACTTCTCTCATATAATCATATCATTTTGTTTCATACCTGTTCCAACTTCTCTCATATAATCATATCATTTTGTTTCATACCTGTTCCAACTTCTCTCATATAATCATATCATTTTGTTTCATACCTGTTCCAACTTCTCTCATATAATCATATCATTTTGTTTCATACCTGTTCGAACTTCTCTCATATAATCACATAATCATGTCATCTTATCTCATACTGCTGTCAGCTTGTTCGAGTGTCTCTCATATAATCAAATAATCATATCATCTTGTCTCGCACAGTTGTCTACCTGTTCGATCTACTCTCGTATAATCATATCACCCCATACAGTTGTCTGTCTACCTGTTTGACCTCTTCTCATTTGTGTTCGTTCATAATTGACGATAGAGAGCGCCCCTTGTATGACGTTGTTAGTTTAGTCTGTGAATGAGAGTCTGACTGTTACGTCTGTATGTGGGCCTGGAATAATCTAGGACAATGTCGACATTCAACGCTGGTGGTAGGCATCCATTCCGCGAGCAGCCCAGTACGTGGATCAAAACAGCGTCAACGCTGGTGGTAGGCATCCATTCCGCGAGCGGCCCTGTACGTGGATCAAAACAGCGTCAACGCTGGTGGTAGGCATCCATTCCGCGAGCAGCCCTGTACGTGGATCAAAACAGCGTCAACGCTGGTGGTAGGCATCCATTCCGCGAGCGGCCCTGTACGTGGATCAAAACAGCGTCAACGCTGGTGGTAGGCATCCATTCCGCGAGCGGCCATGTACGTGGATCAAAACAGCGTCAACGCTGGTGGTAGGCATCCATTCCGCGAGCGGCCATGTACGTGGATCAAAACAGCGTCAACGCTGGTGGTAGGCATCCATTCCGCGAGCGGCCATGTACGTGGATCAAAACAGCGTCAACGCTGGTGGTAGGCATCCATTCCGCGAGCGGCCATGTACGTGGATCAAAACAGCGTCAACGCTGATGGTAGGCATCCATTCCGCGAGCAGCCCAGTACGTGGATCAAAACAGCGTCAACGCTGGTGGTAGGCATCCATTCCGCGAGCGGCCATGTACGTGGATCAAAACAGCGTCAACGCTGGTGGTAGGCATCCATTCCGCGAGCGGCCCTGTACGTGGATCAAAACAGCGTCAACGCTGGTGGTAGGCATCCATTCCGGGAGCGGCCCTGTACGTGGATCAAAACAGCGTCAACGCTGGAGATATTAACTCTGTCCAAAATGGCGGTATCTGATTCCCCGTCTTACCATTTGATGTTCGTTAACCTTTTAAGTCTGGTCGTGTGGGGGTGATTAAGGATTATGTGGCTTTTTCTGCGATTGCATGTTTCACATGCGTGCAACAACACTGGAAGCGCTAGTACATTCATTCATTCATTTTCCTTCCGGGGAGTAGACGGCTCATAGGGCGAAAGTCATAGTTCTCCATGATTGACGATCTGCTGCTAGTTCTTGTAGTTCTTGCTTATTTCCTAGCCCCATGGTTGATCCTCCCCTCGTAATTGTTCTTGCTTGTTTCCTAGTCCCATGGTTGATCCTGCCCTAGTAACTGTTCTTGCTTGTTTCCTAGTCCCGTGGTTGATCCTGCCCTAGTAATTGTTCTTGCTTATTTCCTAGTCTCGTGGTTGATCCTGCCCTAGTAATTGTTCTTGCTTATTTCCTAGTCCCGTGGTTGATCCTGCCCTAGTAATTGTTCTTGCTTGTTTCCTAGTCCGTGGTTGATCCTGCCCTAGTAATTGTTCTTGCTTGTTTCCTAGTCCCGTGGTTGATCCTGCCCTAGTAATTGTTCTTGCTTATTTCCTAGCCCCATGGTTGATCCTGCCCTAGTAATTGTTCTTGCTTGTTTCCTAGTCCCGTGGTTGATCCTGCCCTAGTAATTGTTCTTGCTTGTTTCCTAGTCCCGTGGTTGATCCTGCCCTAGTAATTGTTCTTGCTTATTTCCTAGTCCCGTGGTTGATCCTGCCCTAGTAATTGTTCTTGCTTGTTTCCTAGTCCCGTGGTTGATCTAGCCCTAGTAATTGTTCTTGCTTGTTTCCTAGTCCCGTGGTTGATCCTGCCCTAGTAATTGTTCTTGCTTATTTCCTAGCCCCATGGTTGATCCTGCCCTAGTAATTGTTCTTGCTTATTTCCTAGTCCCATGGTTGATCCTGCCCTAGTAATTGTTCTTGCTTATTTCCTAGTCCCATGGTTGATCCTGCCCTAGTAATTGTTCTTGCTTATTTCCTAGCCCCATGGTTGATCCTGCCCTCGTAATTGTTCTTGGTTGTTCCCTAGTCCCATGGTTGATCCTGCCCTAGTAATTGTTCTTGCTTATTTCCTAGCCCCATGGTTGATCCTGCCCTCGTAATTGTTCTTGGTTGTTCCCTAGTCCCATGGTTGATCCTGCCCTCGTAATTGTTCTTGGTTGTTCCCTAGTCCCATGGTTGATCCTGCCCTCGTAATTGTTCTTGGTTGTTCCCTAGTCCCATGGTTGATCCTGCCCTAGTAATTGTTCTGCGCAGCTATTCTCTTGGTCTGTCATTGTTCCATTAACTAGATGGTTTCCACATGAATACCTGACATAGGATGTCTTTCTTCATTCATTCTCAGCACATGACCGATGTATTTCTTCATTCATTCTCAGCACATGACCGATATATTTCCAAAGTCTTCTTTTTATGAAGCTCAACAAGTATTCTTGTTTAGATTCGTCTTTTATCTGTCCATTTGAACAAGTATTCCTTTCAGCTTATGTGTGTGATCATATGAAGACATTTTTATTTTCAAAGATATTTAATTTCCTGTCTTAGTTGCGTTCGCCCGTTGACTAAAGGAGTACACCTTCTCATCATCCGCCCTTAAAAGGACGTTAAGTGGGCGTGTCTGCGTTATGTTATGGTTTACAGTATAACTGTGATATTAGCGCCTTTCGGCCCAACACATCCGACTTCAACACGATTTTCAATCTAAAGTCTGGGTGGAATTCCAACTCTCACATCCGCATGCCAGCGTTGGAATCACACATTATTCTTCTTCTACCTTTCAGCTCCCTGTAGAGCATAGGTCTTCAACAAACACTTTCCAAGTCGTTCTGTATCTTGCCATTCTTTTAAGATCATTCCATGTCTTCTCCAGCATCTTCATCTCTGCTTCTATCTGTCTTCTCCAATAATTCCTTGGTCTTCCTCTTTGTCTTTTCCCCTGGGGATTCCAAAAAAGGGCTTGTTGTGTAACTCTCAGTTGGCTTCCGCAGTGTGTGTCCTATCCAAACAATGATCATTGTTTGGCCATGTAATGAGAAGAGAACAGCTGAAATAATATTGTGACAACTGGGAAAATTGAGGGATGAAGAGATAGAGGGAAGCAAAGAGAAAAGATACCAGACGGCTTAAGAGAATGGCTTGGCAAAAGATCAACAACAGAAATGATAAATATTTGTTGTGATCGAAAGTTGTGGAGAGAGATGATCACCTACGAGGCTTTGTACTTGATGATGATGATGATGATGATGATGATGATTTTGTTAACGTTTTTGAAACTCGTTGTTGCTTTTGCTATCCTGCTTCTGATCTCTGTCTTTGTTTCACCTTCTTGATCTATATTACTACCAAGATATATATAGTAGTCTATTCTCTACAATGTCTGACGATTTAGATATGTATTACCCTCTGGGGTATTGTTATTCCTCATTATTTTTGTTTTGTCCCTGTTGTTGTTGATTTCAAGTCCTATGTTTTTTCGCGCAAGGATGATAAGGTATCTGTGATATTTTGTATTTTGTTGATCTTGTCACTTAGGAGCACTATATCTGTCTTTTGTTGTCTTTTCAGCGTTTCTCCGTTTACATAACACTTATACAAATCATGATATGTGGCAGTTTGTTATCTAATTATATGTAACATTTACCTGTCTAAAATTTATCGGTGGTTATATGCCTAATTACATAAAACACTTACCTATATAATATTTTGTGGTGGTAATCTGCCTAATTACATGTAACACTTACCTATGTAATATTTTGTTGTGTTTATCTGCCGATTTACACGTAACACCTACCAATGTAATATTTTATGGTGGTTATCTGCCTAATTACATGTAACACTTACCTACCTCATTATAAATGTTGGCAATATGTCCACAGTGAACTGTATGGATGCTGCCATACGCATGTATGGAGACAGCACATCAATCAGTCCCATGGAGACAGTGTGTGGAAAGAAGAAAGAAGAGGATAAAGCTCAATCATTCACATCAGAACGGGACTCATTTAAAATACAGTCAGTGCACATTCTTCTTCTTCGTATTTTCTTTCTTCTTCTCCTTCCTCTTCTTCTTATCCATTGTCATGGACAGATAACCCATGAACAATGGGATCAAGTTGACAATAGCGAAAGATTAGCAGGGGCAGCAACTCAGAGTTACAATTTTTAAAAGGAGAATTGAAAATAATTGTGTGGTTAAATCTTTACGTAATTAATGGACAACACGAATTTGAACGACGTTTCGGCTCAATATGCCTTCAGCAGGAACGAACAAACACACACATAGATATGTAAGTGAATAAAACTAATCCTACATCATCATCATCATGTGCCATACCGGTTGGTGTTGGCGATCATGTCCCTTCCACAATCTTCTATCAACGGTGAATTGTATCAGTTCTGTTGTTGACTGTTTTCCATGCCATGACACCAAGCTATCTAGTATCTTCTCTCTTTGTCGTCCGCCATCTCTTTCCTTGTATTTTGCCAGTTGTTACCAAGTATTCCAACTTTCCTCTTCTCATGATGCGCCCGAAAAAAATGTTGATTGTTTCTTCCTGCTGTTTTTTAGGAGTTCCCTTTTTGTACAAAATAACAAACTAGTTCAAGAAACAAAAAATGTCTTCCCTATGTCGTGGACCGTGGTCAGAAGGAGAAAGAAGAATTCGCGGGTACGCTCTGTAATTGCCCTGCCTAGGGAAAGGGGGAAATTTGTAAAGGATTCTAAAAATATGTTGAATGTGGGGGGGGGGGGGGCGCACTGTCTGGGTTTACTCGACTACAACGCCACCAGCAATGTCTATACATATATACGCACCCACACATACATATATATACACACGCGCGCGCGCGCACACACATACACATACATACATACATACATACACACACACACACATATATATATATACATACATATACACACATCAGCACATAGTTATGGTTATGGAAGGCCCCGGTATCACTGAAATCGAATTAAAATCCATAATTGCTCAACCACCCGTGCCAGTGGAATCATCCGAGTTACTATCCCATCTCCCAAACAAAGAAAGGTAGCTGTAGTCATCATAGCAGTCTCAGCACACGTTAAAAGACAT
Organism: Megaustenia siamemsis; assembly: GCA_032433765.1. NCBI lineage: Eukaryota > Metazoa > Mollusca > Gastropoda > Stylommatophora > Ariophantidae > Megaustenia > Megaustenia siamemsis. Next base: position 2,804,111 of record JAVIAB010000047.1, on the reverse strand, counting down.
AAGGCGTAACCGCACAGAAAGTGAACGCAGCCAACTGTTTCCTGCCATACGATATCATCATTCATCGTAAACAATTGGAATATCGAAACCAACACATACATACATACACACACACACACACACACAATTGTTTCATTCATTTCCATTTCTTTGCCTTGACCCATTGGAATTTGTAAAGTGAAAAATACTTTAAAAGTTGATGTTTCAAACAGAACTACAATTGTTAGAGAAAGAACTATATTATGTGAATTAATGTTAAAGGTATCGTCATCATGTGCCATGCTCCAAGTTATAGGTGATCGTTTTTGTTCACTTATTACTGTAATATTAAGTCTTCATGCACTGCAGACATACTGGGTGTAAGCTAAACACTTGTGTGTGTCCAATATGGACTGAGGACATACTGGGTGTAATCTAAACACTTGTGTGTGTCCAATATGGACTGAGGACATACTGGGTGTAATCTAAACACTTGTGTGTGTCCAATATGGACTGAGGACATACTGGGTGTAATCTAAACACTTGTGTGTGTCCAATATGGACTGAGGACATACTGGGTGTAATCTAAACACTTGTGTGTGTCCAATATGGACTGAGGACATACTGGGTGTAATCTAAACACTTGTATGTGTCCAATATGTACTGAGGACATACTGGGTGTAATCTAAACACTTGTATGTGTCCAATATGTACTGAGGACATACTGGGTGTAATCTAAACACTTGTATGTGTCCAATTTGTACTGAGGACATACTGGGTGTAATCTAAACACTTGTATGTGTCCAATTTGTACTGAGGACATACTGGGTGTAATCTAAACACTTGTGTGTGTCCAATATGGACTGAGGACATACTGGGTGTAATATAAACACTTGTGTGCGTCCAATATGGACTGAGGACATACTGGGTGTAATCTAAACACTTGTGTGTGTCCAATATGGACTGAGGACATACTGGGTGTAATCTAAACACTTGTATGTGTCCAATATGTACTGAGGACATACTGGGTGTAATCTAAACACTTGTATGTGTCCAATTTGTACTGAGGACATACTGGGTGTAATCTAAACACTTGTATGTGTCCAATTTGTACTAAGGACATACTGGGTGTAATCTAAACACTTGTATGTGTCCAATATGGACTGAGGACATACTGGGTGTAATCTAAACACTTGTATGTGTCCAATATGTACTGAGGACATACTGGGTGTAATCTAAACACTTGTATGTGTCCAATATGTACTGAGGACATACTGGGTGTAATCTAAACACTTGTATGTGTCCAATATGTACTGAGGATGATCTTGATCTTGATCTTGATTCTGCAAGCGCTGTGTGACGTCACATCCGACTTGTATTGTTGGCAGGTGGAAAAGAGGCCGATCCAGGGAGACACTCATAAGAACCTTGGTCAGAGAGGCAAAAGCAGCAGGAATCGGCTCCCTTAATGAGATCGAGTTGCTTGCACAGAACAGGGACAAATGGCGAGATTTAATAAAATATCTTTGCAAAGATTGAGACTGCTAGAAAGAGCATTTAGAAAAAGAGAAAAAGTTTCTGGTTCTATGCCCTATGGGTCGGACACGGCGCGAGAGGTCAATAGATAGATAGATAGAATGGTAGATGAGATCGATGGTTGCACGGTATTTTTTCTTTTATACTGAAGTGACAAGATAAGTTCTATGTAACACTGAAGTGACAAGATAGGTTCTATGTAACACTGAAGTGACAAGATAGGTTCTATGTAACACTGAAGTGACAAGATAGGTTCTATGTAACACTGAAGTGACAAAGATAGGTTCTGTGTAACACTGAAGTGACAGGATAGGTTCTATGTAACATTGAAGTGACAGGATAGGTTCTTTGTAACACTGAAGTGACAAGATAGGTTCTATGTAACACTGAAGTGATAGGATAGGTTCTTTGTAACACTGAAGTGACAAGACAGGTTCAATGTAACACTGAAGTTTGTTGCATTTATCTGTCAGGATAAATTATATGTAACACTGAAGATCAATGAGTGAATCAATGAGCGAATCAATGAGCGAATCAATGTGTGAATCAATGTGTGAATCAATGTGTGAAGTAATGTATGGCCAGATGCTTGAAAAATAGATTTACAATTGATAAAATCAGCATTGAAAATAATCTTGTAACAATGTTTTCTTTGCTTCCTCAGATTTACATCATCACCAACATCTTTAGGACCTAAATATTTTAAGATTTCATGGACAGAACTCTACACTGACCCTTCCGCAAAGGAACATTCTGGTTTGTTGTTATTTAGCCTTAGTTAAATTGTATGTGCGCAGCTGGGACCCGAAGGGGTAGTAAAGAATTGTAGCGCTGTTCCCTACCAGGCATGTTTGTAAGAGGCGACTAAGGAGGGTTGAGCTATCCTGTACCGTAAAATAAAATAAGCTGCAAACACACACAAATATGGACAAGTCAAAGTCTTCATTATTGGATCCTTGCGCAGAATTTTAAAAACAAAAACTGTTTTCTTGACGACACAAAGTGCCATTGCTGGTGTATGTCGGGAGGCAACGATAGAACCAGAGGGATAAAGGCCGCTTGGTCAAGCAGTCGCCACGACGTGTGAGACTCGGGATTTTTATTTCACCCACGATAGAAAAAAAAATTATTTCTATCCACCACGGACTTCGAACACCGTACACCAGCTCTTCAGCCAGCAGAACAGTGGTTTTAGCTGCACGGCCACGCGAATCTCTGCGCAGAATAAATGGATGGAAATGGCAAGACAAAATCACTAACATAGAATTATGGAAAAGTACTACATGTATATACTTATTCACATATAAGATAATGACTCTGTTGTCAAGTTCACCCAAGTGGGTAAATGGGTACCTATTTCAAAGAGCTTGAGAAAGTAGTGACAGCAGGAAGAGCACAGCCCTTCTCATGTTCTAGTGCTGTGAGATCAAACCACTTTGCATCTTCCACCTACAACACATTACACACTTGGCCTATATTATTTATGGCTACTTGCACATGAGGAAAGAAGAGCAAATTAAAATATGAATTTATGTTATGATTCAATTATTCATCATCATCATCATTTAGTGCCGTCTCCGTATCGAAGATTGGCAACCATGGAGCGCCATTCCACTCTGTCTCTTGCTTTGATGGTGCGGATTGTCAAAGGCTGACTTGTCCATCTTTTGATGTTACTCGTCCATGTTAGTCTTGGTCTGCCTCTGCCTCTTTTACCTTATATTTTCCCTTCCAATATTACTTTTATTAGACTGTTGTGTCTTTTAGCATGCTCCAAAAATTGCATTTGTCTTGTTCTAATTGTGTTTAGTAGTTCTATTTTCATTTTAATTGTTTTAAAACTTTATCGTTTGTTTTCTTTTCTTTCCATCCAATTGTACCTATTCTTCTATAAATCCACATTTCAAAGGCTAAAATTTTCTGTTCTAATATCAGTGTTTCTGGACCATACAGAAATATTGAGAAGATGTAACATTTTGCTATTCTTAGTTTTAGCCCTGGTGTTATTTGTTTTGATGTTAGTATATTTTTCATGGCATTAAAATTACTTTTTGCCATACCTATTCTTTTGTTTATTTCAGTTACACATTTTCCATCACTAGTTATAGTATGTCCCAGGTAGTTGTAGCTCTGAACTGTCTCCAGATGTATCCATTCAATTATTAACATCTGCTTAATTTGCAGCCATGGATTGCCCAGGTTTCCGCTGCCGAATGAACAATTACTGTATTTCCCCAACCTTAAGATGCAACAAAGAGCCTAATTGTGGAGCTGGAGATGACTCTGATGAAAAAACTGAGTGTAAGTTATTTCCCTTTTGTTATGGCTGATTCTAAGAAATTTGTTGTTTTTTTTCTTTTTCAGCAGTCATGATTACATGTCACTAAAACAGATTTTCTATGATTTTTACATTTGTTATATCATTTTTATACACATAATATAACAAGTTATTGGGTCAAATTATTTTTTAAAAGTGAGACAATGGCATTACATGGATAGCAAAATTATGAATTTTAATATAAAATAGACAGATAAAATAGTTTTGATGGAAAATATACGAACAGATTTGTTAGAATTAAGTAAGGAAGATCTGAAAACAGCTATAATAGTTATGAGGGGAGATATATAAATGGATAAAATATTTATGGGGAAATATATCATCATCACCATTGAGTACCGCCTTCGCATCGAAGGTTAGCTACCATGGAGCACCATTCCACTGTCTCTTGCTTTGATGGTGTAGGTTGTTATAAGTTATAATTACTCTCCATGGCTTTCTTTAGAATAGTACGTGATGAGGCTCCAATCTCTTTCACGATGGTCAGCCATATTCGTCTTTTGTGCCCTGGAAATGCCTCTTGTATACCACATACTTTGCTGTTTTCGCTTTCTGGGCCGTTGATAATTTCTGATTCCTCCGTCCCATCTACCGTCACAGACTTTGTTCATTCAGGATGGACATTCTCGGTAGGCGCCATTGTTGTCAAAATAGATGTTTGCTGTCGAACCGCGAACACAAGTTGGCCTATTGATGATAGGTAAACACGTCACCAAGAGAAGAATAAATAATATCCTACTAAAATACCAATAAAGTTACCAGTCCATCCGCTCGTTGGAAAAGGGAATATATAAAAAAGGATAAAATACTTATGAATGAAGATATAAAGAAGGATACAATATTTTTGAAAGAAGTCTATAATTGTATCAAATACTTAAGAGGAAGAAAATATATTAAAAACATAAAATATTGATAAAAAGAAAAGCAGGTAAAATGTGTGTGAAGGAAACGTTTAGAACTCATTAAAACAGCATGAACAATAAAAGAAAAGAGAAATATAAAAGGATAAAAGTAAGGTCTAAATTATTATGAGAATATAGCAGGGAAGTATGAGAAATGTTAAAATAAAAGGTTATTTGTTGTTGGAGTTGGTGGCCAACATAAAAAATCATGTTGTATGATGGTGATGATGGTGGTGATGGTGGTGATGGTGGTAATGGTGGTGATGGTGGTGATGATGGTGATGGTGGTGATAATGATGATGGTGGTGATGGTGATGGTGGTGATAATGATGATGGTGGTGATGGTGATGATAGTGATGGTGATGATGGTGATAATGATGATGGTGGTGATGATGATGGTGGTGATGATGGTGATGATGGTGGTGGTGATGATGATGGTGATGGTGGTGATGATAGTGATGATGTGGTGATGGTGTGGTGATGGTGATAGATGAAAGACTGAATTGATCTATGTTAACAAATTACACAGAGACATTGGTATTTTTACATTTGGAAAATCCAGACACACCCAAAAAAATCATTAATAAATTTGTAATACAAATAGAAATGTTGAAGTAGAGAGACAAACAAATTGAACATGAAGCTAGCCCGACATAGAATGATGCAGAAATTTTGGGTCACTCTGGACAGTGTTAGCTGACCTAGACGTTCTATTAGAGACAGCCAGTTAGATGTAACTGAGCAGTAGTTGTAGATTTGTACATTTCACTCTGGAGTGTGTGCCATGTGAATAATGACTGTGATGGTTGGCCTTTGCGTTTGTTGACCTTCTATATTTTTTGGCATAAAATTTGTTACAGTCCTAGCTAGTTGTGCCCGACTCTAGAAATCTCTTAATGGAGTTGCCCTTGATTGTTGATGTCCACAACTGTTGTCCAGTTCTGTAATTTCTATCGTAGATGTAGAAGTCCAGGAGAGATGGTCTGTCTGGTTAGATCCGGTCTGACATTACAGCAGACAGAACAATAACACCAGCCTCATCATAAGGAACATAAAGCTCATCTTCATCTCCTACTATATATTCAGCTTTTCAGCTATTACCTTGGTTTATATTTCTCTCTCTCTTTATATCTCTCTCCCTCTCACTCTCTCTCTCTCTCTCTCTCTCTCTCTCTCTCTCTCTCTCTCTCTCTCTGTGTGTATGTGAATATCTGTGTTTTCTACTTATCCTAAGTTTCAAAATATTGTCTGTCTTATAATGTTTTAAGTTAGTTTTCTCAAAAGTTTGTTCAAAGTTTAAAGGAAAACTAATGACATAACGTTGTATTTTTTTATTAGGTTCTTGTCATGAGTTCCCCAATAATTGATCTACATTTTCTTCTACTTCTTCCTTTCACCTCCATGTGGAGCATTAGGTCTTTAACAAGCACTTTCCAAGCCGTGCTGTTTCTTGCCATTCTTTTAAGATCGTTCTATGACCTCCTGATCCTCGTCATCTCTCATCCAAGTATATTTTGCTTTTCCTCTTTGTTTCTTGTTATATGTGTTGTTCACATATAATCATCTCATAGTTGGATCAGTGTAGTTATAGGAGGTAATGTTGTGGAAGTGTTTTAGATTGGCTGAAATAATGTCAAGAAATCAGTGTCTATAAAAATGACTTCTTTAAGCTTGCTTTTTAATGAATTTAGAACACCTTCAGTTTAAATACTAGAGACCTTTAGTTCACAATAGAAAGAAGAAAAAGAGTTCTAAAATGTTGTGTAGAGCCAGTCTTAGCATATGGATGTGAATCATGGACAATAGGATAACAGACAAGAAAATCACTGGAGGCTGTATAATTGTGTTTTTACAGAAGAATGTTGAGAATAGCATGGGCAGCTAAGAAGAGTCATTAAGATGTTCTGAAAGAGGCCATAGCAAAGAGAGAAAATTTCCAATATTAGGAAAAAATAATCATCATTTTTTTGGCCATGTAATGAGAAGGGAACAGCTGGAATATATTGTGGTAACTGGGAAAGTTGAGGGACGAAGAGATAGAGGGAAGCGAAGAAAAAAGATACCAGACAGCTTAAGAGAATGGCTTGGCAGAAGTTCAACAACAGAAATGATAAATAAATGTTGAGGTCGAAAGTTGTGGAGAGACATGATCACCTACGCCAGCAGGCATGGTACTTGATGATGATGATGATGATGATAGTTGTAAACATTGATTAATCAACCATTGCTCTTAAACCATCTTACATTTTTTATGAATAATAAATAAGAGGGGAAAAATAATTGATATACATTATTCAAAATTTAATTATTGTTGTTTCATATACAACTATAATTGTATCATCAATAATGAAAGCATGGATCAAAGACTGGAATGCAGAGAATTGATGGCAAAGTACTCTTAATAAGGGAGCTGCGATAGCTCAGTGGTTAGTGAACTGGACTACAAAAGAAAAGAGGTTGGGTTCGATCCCAACCGATGGCTTCCGGTTCACCCAGCCTTAAATAGGTACCGGATTTTTTTTCTGAGAAAGTAAAAAGACACGAGCATAATACTGACCACATTACCCCAAAAATCATGTGCCGAAAGTCTGTAAAAATTATTGTCACTAACACCATATTCCGTATACGCCACTTGGCGTGACGGGTCTTTACTTTTACTGACTCTAAATATCTTATACAAGTAAAGGTATATGAGCTTAAGCTATAAATCTCTTTACTGTTTTATGTGAACTAATGTATAAAAAAGTAAAAAAAAGTAAAGAGCCCCCGTCACGCCAAGTGGCGTATAGGGAATATGGTGTTAGTGACCATACATTTTACAGACCTTCAGCACATGATTTTTGAGGTAATGTGGTCGGTATTACGCCCGTGCCGCTTTACTTTCCCAGAAAAAAAATCCGGTACTTATTTAAGACTGGGTGAAACCAGAAGCCGTTGGTTGGGAGCGAACCCTACCTCTTGTCCTTTGCAGTCCAGTTCACTAACCACTGAGCTATCACGGCTCTGAACTAATGTATGGGTTTATAATATCATGCTATAAATTTATTTATAATTTCATGTGAATTAATAATATCTGGGTTTATAATATCATGCTATCAATCAATTTATATTTCATGTGAATGAAAGTTTCTCTCATTTACTCATTGTTATTTTAGGTTCAGCTTCAAGTCTGAGCTGTGATATATTTGCTCTCATATCCAAGTTTCTTCCTCTATTTGCTGTTCTCTCTCTGTTCCAATCTTTCACTTTCCATGCATGAACGGAGACTGAGAGGTAAGAAGGCTTGAGGCATGAAGCATGACTGCTGCTGACTAGAGTCTGCACAACAGTAGCTGCATTAATTCCTGAATAACTGTGTTCAGCATCAATTCCTGCTACTGACACATTTCAATAATCACAATGATTTAGCACTCTCCAAGCACTTTCAAGTGACTGAGTTATGGAAAAACTCATTTCAACATATTACTTTACTCACAGGCACTTGTGAGTTTTTGAATGAGGAAAACTTTTTTAAATTCTTTGTATAACCTTATAACTGCCTGGTGTCTCCTATTATTTAAGTAACGATAAGCAATATTTAACAACCAATTTTATTACTTTTCTGGCAGTTTATAGTATTTTAGTTATAAAAGTGCACTAATTCATAATCTATATATAACTTATATGGCAGTTCCTGGTGTGTGAGTTATGAAAGTGCACTAATTCATAATCTATATATAACTTATATGGCAGTTCCTGGTGTGTGAGTTATGAAAGTGCACTAATTCATAATCTATATATATTTTTGCTGGCATTTCCTATGTTTAAACAATGAAGGTGCATTAATTTGTTGTGAATATTATTACTTTTCTTTTATTTCTTAGTGTGTAACTAACGAAAGAATTAATTTGCTGTTTCTGTCATTTCTTGTGTTTAATGAAAAATTAATTGTATTGTTTCTGTTATTTCTTGTGTTTAACTAATGAAAAAATAATTTTACTGTTTCTATTATTTCTTGTGTTTAACAAATGAAACAATAATTTTACTGTTTCTATTATTTCTTGTGTTTAACTAATGAAAAAATAATTTTACTGTTTCTATCATTTCTTGTGTTTAATGAAAAATTAATTGTATTGTTTCTGTTATTTCTTGTGTTTAACTAATGAAAAAATAATTTAACTGTTTCTATCATTTCTTGTGTTTAATGAAAAAAATAATTGTACTGTTTCTATCATTTCCAAGCATTGAAGTGATGGGAGTAGACTATTTAAATATCTCATCTTCATCCTCATGTCGCTGATTAACTTTTTTTGTTAAACATGAGCTTACCACACCTGTTAATCTCTACTCATACTTCAATCGCAGCATATTTCATGATGCTACCAAATTTTGTTTGAGTTTATTTACTACAACAGAGTTGCTAATCATTTGCTTAAACATCAATTTTTTTAAATATTTTTTTTTTTTGGGGGGGGGGGGACGGGTTCTTTATTAACCATGTACTTTGTATTACAGAAGAAGTTTACTTAATTATAATGATCAATACCTGACTTCATAATAGACATTCACAAGTTAAAAGCAGATAGGATATTGTGTCAAACATTTATCTGTTTATTTAAAAAATATAAATGAATTAGGGATAGGACATGCCTACAGGAATTAACATAAATTATGACTAAACAGTTCAGGATTTTCAAATCAAATGTACTATCCATCCTTACTCATGTGAGAGCTGAAAAACAACTAAAGATATATAAAATAAAACTGGGTGTTTTTGACAACAAAAGCCTCAGAATAATACTTTGTACACCATGGAATGAGTTCAAAACTAGTACAGAAATAAGGAAAATGACAAAGCATCCAAAATTATAATCAAGAGAAGAAGATGGTCATATGTTGGCCATGTGATGAGAAGGGACAACAAGAGAATCTCAAAGCAGACCCTCAGATGAGAACCAGAAAGTAAAAGAAAAAGAGGTCTACCTAGAGAAATCTATCTATTGACCTTTCGAGCCGCAGCCGGCCCATAGGGCGTAGACCAAGATACTCCTCTTATCTGAATTTTTGTTCTAGCGGTTTTCTTTTAAATTCTTTTAAAGATATTTTATCAAATCTCGCCATTTGTCTCTGTTCTGTGCAAGCAGCTTTATCTCATTGAGGGAGCCGATTCCTGCTGCTATTGCCTCTCTCAGCAATGTTCTTCTCAGTGTCTCTCTGGTTCTTTCTCTTTTTCTCTTACCTGTTGTTTCCCACATGAGGGCTTGCTTTGCTATTCGGTTATTATCTCTCCTCATCATATGTCCAACATATGACCATCGTCTCTTCTTGATTACTGAAGATATTAGTGGTACCTAGAGAAATACGGAATCAAAAATGCAAAGCTGCAACCTCCAATAGAAAATGGAGCTAGATGGCTCTCAACACATCATATACAGATCATCGACTATATCTCCTCAACATTGACAATCAACAGAAGCAGTGAATGTTAGTAAGAGTTATTGATACGCTGTCACCAGATTAACCGACATGAGATAACAAAGTTATTACCCTCTACGGCTCTTAGCCCCGCAGAATATAACTGACATGCCATCTGTGGAGATATTAACTAATTGTTTAGTGACATTGTTCTTGTCTAATTCCAATACCCTAGTCTGGTATCTATTATTCACTGGATGGTTACTACACTACATTACTTTACATCATGAACTTATTGATTTACCTTACAGCATGAACTTATCAATTTACCTTACATCATGAACTTATTGATTTACCTTACAGCATGAACTTATCAATTTACCTTACAGCATGAACTTATCAATTTACCTTACATCATGAACTTATCAATTTACCTTACATCATGAAATTATTGATTTACCTTACATCATGAACTTATTGATTTACCTTACATCATGAACTTATCAATTTACCTTACATCATGAACTTATTGATTTACCTTACAGCATGAACTTATCAATTTACCTTACAGCATGAACTTATCAATTTACCTTACATCATGAACTTATTGATTTACCTTACATCATGGACTTATCAATTTACCTTACATCATGAACTTATTGATTTACCTTACATCATGAACTTACCAATGTTCATATATCATGACTTAAATATTACCATAAACTAATAACAAATTTTGTGTAACAAGTTTTTTTTTTAATGTTCTTGAATAATGGTCGATAATGTATACTTTTGTTTATTGTCATGCGATATTTTAAAATATTTAGCATTTTTTAAAATGACACAAACTTTTTCATGTTAATTTACAGTGTTTTAAAAATGATAATGAATAATTAACTAAGTTTAACCAATTTTGTTACCATTTTGAGGAATATAATGATCTAGTTAATGATCATTTAGAGCATTTGAACAATATACAAGACTAGTGAATATTCATACATAGAGTTTGAACAGAATCGTGAACTAACGTACATGCAACTTTAGGTGTAATTTAACAGCAACAATATTTTAACAACAGTAATTTAATATTCCTTTATTCAGGCCCAAGAGGGGCTGGTATGTACTTCTTATTTTTGTTTCTATATTTAGCTTCCAATTTATTTGATTCAAATAGATTTTGTTTAGTTTTAGAAGGCTTCTCTTCCCACAAAAACTGACTTATAAGTTGAACATACAAACAGTCCAAACCTAGTGTCTGCCACTCATGACCTAGATTACTTTATTTTTATTTCATGAAATCAAATAAACTGAAATACATTCTTTTTGTAGGATGTAATATCATATTAATTATGTGTGTTTTAACTAGTAAATTATTTGTCATTAGAGAGTGTATCTATTGTTTCAAATAGTCCACAGCTACCTTCTTTGAACATTTAGTGTTTCAAATAGTTCACAGCCACCTTCTTTGAACATTTAGTGTTTCAGATGTTCTTTGGTTTCACAACACAGTACTAGAAATTTGTTGAGTTTTATTTTCAAAGTGATCTTAATTTCAAGAGAAATTTTAATTAATAAATTGTTTTGTCATCTAAATTCTTTTTCCACATTTTTACTTGACCTTTCATGTTGTATATTGGGTTTTTTAGGCCATAATGGTTGTTAATTTTGTTTGTTGTCTTCTTGTAAATAAACAACTTTAATTTCTGTTCTAATTCTATCATTCCTTGTCCTGTAGGTGTTTAAATCATTTATGCTTTAGCCAAGAACTTACAAACTTGTTTTCTTGTTGTTAAAGATGATATTACAGCACTTTGGGTAAACCCATCAGTTCTCACTTGCTTTCAGCAAAGTATGAAGTGTGTGTATGCTAATGATTCCAGTGTGTGTATGCTAATGATTCCAGTGGTTGTATGCTAATGATTCCAGTGGTTGTATGCTAATGATTCCAGTGGCTGTATGCTAATGATTCCAGTGGCTGTATGCTAATGATTCCAGTGGCTGTATGCTAATGATTCCAGAGGTTGTATGCTAATGATTCCAGTGGCTGTATGCTAATGATTCCAGTGGCTGTATGCTAATGATTCCAGTGGCTGTATGCTAATGATTCCAGTGTGTGTATGCTAATGATTCCAGTATGTGTATGCTAATGATTCCAGTGTGTGTATGCTGATGATTCCAGTGTGTGTATGCTAATGATTCCAGTGGTTGAATGCTAATGATTCCAGTGGTTGTATGCTAATGATTCCAGTGGCTGTATGCTAATGATTCCAGTGGCTGGCTGGTTCCAACATTCATTTAAGATGTGAATTATCCTAAGCTTGTCGCTCTCCTGTGTGAGGCCTTCTTCTAAATCCCTCGCAATGTCAAACATGTTCAATTTTCAAGTCTCCTGCCCAATAGCAAGCTCTGCCAACTTGTCAGCCATCTTCTTGTTATGACCTCTCCTCCATGCCCATGGCAATATATCTCTGTTAGCAGTTAGGCTAAAGAGAAGATGAAAGTTGGAATAGTTGGTTACAACTGGCAAAATAAAAGGAAAGAGAGATCGCGGACAACAAAGAGAGAAAATACTGGATAGCTTGGTGTCATGGCAGGGAAAACGGTCAAAAACAGAACTGATATGATGTACAGTGGATAGAGAATTGTGGAAGGACATGATCGCATACGCCAACTGGTATGGTACATGATGATGGTGAGCAGTTAGGCTGTTAATATGAAATATGTCAAGTAGGTGCATCCACTCCTTGCGGATAGTAGTAATTATTATCCTGGATCCAACTGAATTTGTGGAATTTAAAATAGCATATTGCTATCTGATAAGCATAACACTAAATTGTGGCAAGGAATGAATGATTATCTATTAAAGTTAAAAGATAATCAATTAGTCCTTTTTGTCTCTTCTGACACCTAAGGTCACCACTACATACTAAAACTGCTATCTGTCTTGATGCAGACACTTATACTGTTGTCTGTCTTGATGCAGAGATTATCACTGTTGTCCTGTCTTGATGCAGACACTTATACTGTTGTCTGTCTTGGTGCAGACACTTCCACTGTTGTCTAACTTGAGCCAAAGATTACCACTGTTGTCTAACTTGAGCCAAAGATTACCACTGTTGTCTAGCTTGAGCCAAAGATTACCACTGTTGTCTAACTTGAGCCAAAGATTACCACTATTGTCTAGCTTGAGCCAAAGACTACCACTATTGTCTAGCTTGAGCCAAAGACTACCACTGTTGTCTAACTTGAGCCAAAGATTACCACTATTGTCTAACTTGAGCCAAAGATTACCACTGTTGTCTAACTTGAGCCAAAGATTACCACTGTTGTCTAGCTTGAGCCAAAGATTACCACTGTTGTCTAGCTTGAGCCAAAGATTACCACTGTTGTCTAACTTGAGCCAAAGATTACCACTGTTGTCTAGCTTGAGCCAAAGATTACCACTGTTGTCTAACTTGAACCAGCCTTTCAAGCCAACCCCACATAAAACTAAGTTTCGTTCATTTTTTTCTGAATTGATGTTCTTCTTCTCTTCCATCCGGAGTCCAGTAAAGTGCAACTCTCAGTCTAGTTGTCCGAGGCATTTTGAGAACACAACTTATCCATCATCACCATCTCTTTGGAACTTCTAAAGTGATGTTATTAGTGAAAGTCGATATGGTGGATAGGTGGCAGGAACCATTGAAGGCTATGTATGAAAAGTGTTCCTTGTTGCAGTTTCCTCATATTCCAAGTCCGGCTTGTTGCATGAGCTACTGAATTAAGTGCTCTGTGTACACCGTGAGCTGTGTGTCTCATCCGTTTTGATCATGTTTCGATATTCCCTTTGTTTACAATGAATGATGATATCGTGTGACAAGAAACAGTTGGCTGTGTTCACTTTCTGTGCGGTTTTGCCTTATGTCTTTTGGCGTGTGCTGAGACTGCTATGATGGCAACTACAGTTACCTTTCTTTGTTTGGGAGATGAGTTAGTGTTTCGGATGATTCCACTGGCACGGGCGGTTGAGCAATTATGGATTTTGATTCGTTTGCAGTGATACCGGGGCCTTCCATAACCATATTAGTGAAAAGTTTCTTTGTGAAGATCTTTGTTAGAGATGTTATTAGTGTAAGTTTTCCTTCTGAAGATCTTTGTTAGAGATGTTATTAGTGTAAGTTTTCCGTCTGAAGATCTTTGTTAGAGATGTTATTAGTGTAAGTTTTCCGTCTGAAGATCTTTGTTAGAGATGTTATTAGTGTAAGTTTTCCGTCTGAAGATCTTTGTTAGAGATGTTATTAGTGTAAGTTTTCCGTCTGAAGATCTTTGTTAGAGATGTTATTAGTGTAAGTTTTCCGTCTGAAGATCTTTGTTAGAGATGTTATTAGTGTAAGTTTTCCATCTGAAGATCTTTGTTAGAGATCTTATTACATAATAAAAATACCAAGTTCTGTTTAAATAAATATATGTTTTGAAAGGTCTCTAGTTTAAGACAAATGGCTTTAGTAAGTGTCTATGATTCTGATCCATACAGTAGGATACTTATCACAATGAAATTTAGATGCACAAGGTGAGAAAATTATTCAAGACTGCCCTTAAAATGTTTAATTTCTTACAATAAGTTTTGAAGAGTTAGTAGATCGTTGCAGTAATGTGTTGAGTTTTCTCGATTCTTGATCCTTCCAGTACTGTTAGATGGCACGTAGTGCACGTAGAGTCTCCAGCCTATTGTCTCTATTCCGAATGAGGTGTTCAATTATAGAGTGGGTCTATGTCTGCCAATCTTGCCTCTTCAGTTAGAGTTAGTTCTTTTCAGTGTTTCTCAAGGTTGTCCTCTTTTTCTCTGACCTGATGTTTCCCTTTTGAGAGCTGCTTAGTAATTCTCTGGTTGTTTCCCCTAAATACATGCCCCACATATGTCCATCATATTTTCTTAATACCAGACGAGATAAATGGTTGCATTGCCATGTCTCTTATTTCAGCATTAGCCTTGAATTAATTCCAATTAATGCAAAGTATCTTTCTTAGGTATTTGTCTTCCAAATGCTTTGAGTTTTTTCTCAATCTCCTTTGTCATTTTCCAGTTTTCTCACACTTTTTTGATTAAATGCTTCTTATCTTTTCCTTCATCCACTTGTCCCTACTCGTGCCACATACAAGCAAAATTTCAGCAGCTTCCAGATTATATTCTCAACAGTTGCCATGTTATCACCTACATAATGAGTAAAGAATTACTTCATTATATGTTTATTATGCATAATTAAAGTCCGTACAACAGGAATAAAAGGGCAAAGCAGAAAGAAATATTGTAAATACTTTGCTTGACAATTCTCACTTGTCCTAATTAAGACAAATTTGGTCTGATATTCTATTAATAGAAGATATTGTTTTTTTTTTCTTCTCTTTTTTTAAATTTTGGATATCCATTTGAGGCCTCTCTAACTTTACTTCAAGATTCATTTGATTATTTAATCCTTTGGTTAACTAAGTTTCAATGCTTGATTAAAATGCATGCTGAATTAATTCCTGGCGCATTTTAATTTGGCTCAAAAGGGCTGAAAAATTCCAATAATCATTTCAGTTAATTTTTTAAACTGAACATTTTGCATATTAATTTGCATACTCAAGTAAGACAGATAATTTTAGATAAAATAGACTATAGGTTATTTCTTTCTTTATTTATTTCTTTCTTTCTTTTATCCTGTTCTGTTTTTAACAAGTAGGCATCCCTGGCTTTAGACAAAAGTGTGTCAAGGACTCTTTCTGTGGCTTGGTACATAGTGATATTGTATTATTTTATTATGTCAAAAATTTCCTAAACCAACATTCTTCTTGGTCTACCTCCATATCTTGGTTGTTCCATTTTGTTGTTATAAGCTCTTGATGCTGGTGCTGATGAGTTCATGCGCATTAAATGTTCAAACCACTTTCATCTTTGTCTCTCTATGTATTCGGTTACTGGTAGAATTCTACTGGTGTTTCTGATTTCATTGTTCTTTACATAATCTCTTCATGTTGTAATGATGATTGTATCATCGGGTAATGTTAGCACTTTGTTGATTTAATTCTGCTCTATTATTGCTTAGTTTTGAGGCCGACACATATAAGAATGTTATCAATAACTTACCAATTTTTTATTTGATTAGCAATTATCTTGCAATGAAACTTTTAAGCCTTTACATCTAATACCTGCATTTACATTTTTCTCACAAAATCTAGTGCTTTCTTTTCATCAAAGGCTGCCTGTGTTTGGTCCCTTACTTACATTGTCTATCGCTAATATTGATGACACATTCTTATAAACTGCTGTTCGTCCATTTATTTATGCAACAACTCTATTATTCTTCTCTGATATTGTGTAGGTTTTGCAAGTCTTTTTTTGCCTCCTATGTAATGCTCCTGTCTGGTACATGGAAGTCGCTAATCATTGCACATACTTAGAAGAATATCTCAGCACATAATGATTTGTCCAGTGTGCAATTATGATGACCTGACGACTACACTAAACTATCCTCTTCTGGTACATTCTGCCAGACTATTATTGATTCATGTATTTGTGTTGATTTGCTTCTGCTGCTAAAGCTTGACAGTGAATCCCTTTTATTGTCTGCTCTTAACATGATGTTAACCAGACATTGTTGTGCTGTGATAAGTTGTGATATCTGTCCAACACATCCACCTTTAGAACAGCATTTTTGTTGTTGGGTTGCCTCCCCTCTCACCCATAGTTTTGACAGACTTTTTAGTCTGTTACCAGAGCTAGTGCAAAGAGATGAAGTATGGTCTTGATCAGCTGTTGGTCACCTATCTCAAAGAAAGCAGTTAGCTATGAGTTATTAATCACTTTTTGCTTTGTGCTGTGAGGAGTCCCAACCCCTGATGGGTATTTATCTGTATCTATATTGATACTATTAGTTTTTCCATGTTAGAATATTCTAACAGATCTCAGAATGCTACTCTGCCATATACTCAAGTTTTACTATTGCTCTTTTGTCCATTTACTATCAGCCTTTACCTTCTAGCATTAGTTCATTTATGCTGTCATATCTCTTTATTTGTCTAAACTATTTAATTTGTCTTGAAGTCACAATTAAGCTGGGTGGTTAGAGCACTTATTAATGACCAGAGTCTTGAAGTCACAATTAAGCTGAGTGGTTAGAGCATTCATTAGTGACCAGAGTCTTGAAGTCACAATTAAGCTGAGTGGTTAGAGCATTCATTAGTGACCAGAGTCTTGAAGTCACAATTAAGCTGAGTGGTTGGAACATTCATTAGTGACCAGAGTCTTGAAGTCACAATTAAGCTGAGTGGTTGGAACATTCATTAGTGACCAGAGTCTTGAAGTCACAATTAAGCTGAGTGGTTAGAACATTCATTAGTGACCAGAGTCTTGAAGCTATAATTAAGCTAAGTGGTTAGAACATTCATTAGTGACCAGAGTCTTGAAGCTATAATTAAGTTGAGTGGTTAGAGCATTCATTAGTGACCAGAGTCTTGAAGTCACAATTAAGCTGAGTGGTTAGAGCATTCATTAGTGACCAGAGTCTTGAAGCTATAATTAAGTTGAGTGGTTAGAGCATTCATTAGTGACCAGAGTCTTGAAGCTATAATTAAGTTAAGTGGTTAGAGCATTCATTAGTGACCAGAGTCTTGAAGCTATAATTAAGTTGAGTGGTTAGAACATTCATTAGTGACTAGAGTCTTGAAGCTATAATTAAGTTGAGTGGTTAGAACATTCAATTATGACCAGAGTCTTGAAGCTATAATTAAGCTGAGTGGTTAGAGCATTCATTAGTGACCAGAGTCTTGAAGCTATAATTAAGTTGAGTGGTTAGAGCATTCGTTAGTGACCAGAGTCTTGAAGCTATAATTAAGTTGAGTGGTTAGAACATTCATTAGTGACTAAAGTCTTGAAGCTATAATTAATCTAAGTGGTTAGAGCATTCATTAGTGACCAGAGTCTTGAAGCTATAATTAAGTTGAGTGGTTAGAACATTCATTAGTGACCAGAGTCTTGAAGCTATAATTAAGTTGAGTGGTTAGAGCATTCATTAGTGACCAGAGTCTTGAAGTCACAATTAAGCTGAGTGGTTAGAGCATTCATTAGTGACTAAAGTCTTGAAGCTATAATTAAGCTGAGTGGTTGGAACATTTATTAGTGACCAAAGTCTTGAAGCTATAATTAATCTAAGTGGTTAGAGCATTCATTAGTGACCAGAGTCTTGAAGCTATAATTAAGTTGAGTGGTTAGAGCATTCATTAGTGACCAGAGTCTTGAAGCTATAATTAAGTTGAGTGGTTAGAGCATTCATTAGTGACCAGAGTCTTGAAGCTATAATTAAGTTGAGTGGTTAGAACATTCATTAGTGAGCAGAGTCTTGAAGCTATAATTAAGTTGAGTGGTTAGAACATTCATTAGTGACCAGAGTCTTGAAGCTATAATTAAGCTGAGTGGTTAGAACATTTATTAGTGACCAGAGTCTTGAAGTCACAATTAAGCTGAGTCTTTAGAGCATTCATTAGTGACCAGAGTCTTGAAGTCACAATTAAGCTGAGTGGTTGGAACATTTATTAGTGACCAGAGTCTTGAAGTCACAATTAAGCTGAGTGGTTAGAGCATTCATTAGTGACCAGAGTCTTGAAGTCACAATTTAGCTGAGTGGTTAGAGCATTCATTAGTGACCAGAGTCTTGAAGTCACAATTAAGCTGAGTGGATGGAACATTCATTAGTGACCAGAGTCTTGAAGCCACAATTAAGCTGAGTGGTTAGAACATTCATTAGTGACCAGAGTCTTGAAGCTATAATTAAGTTGAGTGGTTAGAACATTCATTAGTGACCAGAAACGTCTGGGTTCAATTCTCAGATTCTCACATTTTATTGGACCTGTACTGCTTCTTGGTTCACCTAGCCTCTGAAAATGGGTACCAAACATCTTTCTGGAAAAGTAGAACATACTGGCATGTTGTTGATGGCTTCAACCATAAAATGTGCCATTGGGCATTAAAAAATATTGATGCTGGCATTTTATTTGCCACACTTTGTAATGGAAAGAATCCTTGCTTACTTATTTCATTTATCATATTGTTATCACTTTCAGTATTTATAATTTCAAATATTAATTTGCTTAATTTTTTTAACAAAATGTGGGCTTTTCAACTCTAAATCCACATTTCATGTTAGAATATTATTAGTAATGAAAATTAATAATGGTCTGTAAAGTATACAGTTAAAATTTACAAAATAAAAATTTTATTGAAGTAAATAATATTCACATTTTCTTCACATTTTCAAAGAAGTCACTATTTTGTAGTGACCAGATTATTGGAGTTTTGATGTTTATTTATTTCTATTTTTGGTGAGTGATGATTTTAATGCCATGCATTATCTACAAGCCTTTAACTTGCATTCGTTTTGATTCATTTAATAATTTTTGCATCATTTTCACATTTAACTCTTTTGTGTGCAAGCTAAAAACTGAAATTTGTGTTCAATCACTTTGTGTTCACTCAGTAAATTTAGAAGCATGGCTGCTGTCTTTAATTTTGCCTTAGTTTGCAACACTAAATTTGTACAAAAATGGATACAAGTAAATGTATTCTATAAATATTATTCAATAATTGATTGGTTTTATAACAAAATAGTTGTTTTATATAAATTATCAATAATATAATATATCAAACAATCCTGAATGAGTTTAGTGAAACTCGGCTACATTTTGTGCCTAATTTAAAAAAGAGAACAATTTAGTAGTAATTTAAAACCATTACATGTTTCTATGCTTTTCTTAATAGCATTAGGTAAAGTAAATAGATATATAGGTAGATAGATAAAGTAAAGTAATATTGAGTAAGTTAATTAAAGGAATCTAAAGCAAACAAGTAAGAAAGACAAATAACATGCAGAATAAATTAAACATCAAAGCAATAATCCAGGTTTTATTTATTCATTATATTTATAAAGCAAAATCCTATATAATGCATTAAGTGTATAAATGCACTATAATTATTGTCTATCTTTTCTGTGATAAATAAATATATTGACACTAAAGTTTATAGGTTTAAATCACTATTTAACAATTACTCTTATTAATTATACTTATTTTTATATCTTTTATTAATATTTGTAGTTATGTTTTTTTTTATTTATAACATAAGATGTTTTTATTATTTTGCCAACAATGTCTTTTCTCATTCTATTTGCTTTTTTTTGTAAAATATTTTTTAAAGTATTTTTAATTCTTGGATATTCTCTTTTAACTTTCAAAGGCACCAAACCATCTGGCATTCAGATACTTCACATTGCAATAGGAACATCAATCTCCTCATTTTTCTGCATTATATTGCTCATCTGTGGTTTTTATCATCGGAGAAAGTTTCGCACTGATCGTGCACCACCTGATCACGACCATGTTGAAGTGAGGTATGTGTCCGCACCAACAGGCTGTAATACGACAGATCGTCTACTCATGGAGGACAGAAATGACATTGGCAACGACAACCACAACAGCAGCACCACACAGAGTCCAAGATGTCAAAAAGTGTCCATGGTATGACAACGGCCAAAAAAGAATTGCTTGTTTTAGGATATTTACAAATTGACATCTTTGTTTTAATAGGACATTATGTAAATTCATATGTAGCTTAAACACATCATGTAAATTCATATGTTTTCTTAAGTACATTATGTAAATTCACATGTTAGCTGAAAGTACATTTTGTAAATTCATACTTTTTCTGAAGCACATTATGCCAAATCAAATTTTTGCCAGATGAGAGACCAAGTTTAAATTATGAACCTAACATCCATTTTTACAATGACAGTAAATTTTCATTTGTTTTCTCAGACGAGTCAGTATGTGAGAACAATGACCAAAGTGTTTGAAATCAAGCATTAATGTAATTAATCTTCACATGAATATGTTGAAATCACTCATTGAATAATGCCCACTGGACATAGCTCAAGAGCTGATGAACCTGCAATCCTGAGACTGTGAAAATATTCATTGTATAAATATAAAATAAATGTCAAACATCTAATCTACAAAACCATATGAAGCATAAATTCAGCAAATTGAATGAAAGGAAAAGTATACAAATTCATGCTTAAAAATGCTGTTCTAACTGAATGTTGTTCAGTCTGAGCAGTTTGTAAAGACATTTACATGGGCTCTCATTATTCGCTACATCTAACTCCTGCTCAAATTCTTTCAAAACTGTAATGCTACAAGATCCAGCGATGCATGGAAGAAAGCATGAGTTTTTATGTCTGCAACTTTCTCATTGAAATAAAAGTTACATTCGTATCACTTTGTAATTGATGATAACAGCAATAAAAATAAAACAACAGTGCCTAAGAGAATGGATGTGGAGTGTATAACTCTAAGGAGCAACAGAAACTATCTGTAGGAAATGTGTGTTTGATCAAAATTAACTCTCTGAATATTTTGCTTATTTTATGTATGGTATTAGAGTTTGCAATGGACAATTTTCAGTTTAAAGTGCACAATTAGACATCTACTGAAGAAAATTAGCTTTTTAGGTTAAGCTGTTGAAAGGATCTTTCAGAAATAAAACAGCAAATATTGTACTTAAGAAAATCAAATTTAAAAAAAATCTTAAAAAGATTGTTAAAAATATACTTTACAAAGTTCTTGTAAAAAATATACTTTACAAAGTTCTTGTAAAAATTATGCTTTACAAAGTTCTTGTAAAAAAATATGCTTTACAAAATTCTTCCTTTTCACTACTATCTGTTTGGTCATCAAGGAAAATACAAAATTATCATTTTTGTTTTTCTGGGTGCCTCGATTATTCTTCTTCTTCTTCTTCTTTCCTTCCTTATTTGCCTTTCAGAAGGAGATATAATTTGCGGTCTTTTGCTCTTCTGTTCGCCTCTGCTGTTGTTATATTTCCTATTGCTTCTAATATTCCTTTGATCCATCTTTTTCGTGGTCAACCCTATGGTCTGGTGGTCTCTCAACGTCTATTGAGGGCTTGTTGTGTTGTGTTTTGATTACTCTGCCTTGTCACGTGGCCAAACCATTTTATATGTTGTTTCTTTATATATTCTCGACTATTGTTAAATAAACATAAAATTGTATCTAGCAGCTAAATTACTTGACAGATGAGACAAACAACGATCTTTCAGCAAAAACCTTCATCAGGTACAAAACAAAAAAAATATACAAAGATCGACACGATAGGGAAATACTATTCTAAAATAAACAAAGAAATATAAATACAAAAGCCAAACACAACTTATCTCTCTACTAGTTTAGCTGCTAGATACAATTTTATGTTTATTTTACATGTTTTCTCCAGCTCTACTTGCGTCTCGGCCTAATATTTTATATTTGTGCTTATCTCAGCTATTGTTGTATGGTGCTGTTTCCTTGATGCTGTGTCTCAGTTTAACTCAGGGTTTGCCTCAGATTGCTTTCCTCTTTTTATGTATGCCTCCTTGGTATGTAACCGCCAGGCATCTTCCCCAGTACAATCCATCTTAAGTTTTGTTTTTTTTTGTGTATTTCAAAACTGAATCTATACAAACTCTTTTGTTTATGGTCTCATTCCTAATTTTGTCCATTCTGATCGCTCCCACTGCATTTCTTAAACACGTATTTTCTGAGGTGATTAAATTTCATTTCTGTTTCCAGCTTGTTGTAAATGGTTTACTGTTAAACAAAATTTTATTTATTTATTTTAAAAAAATACTTTAAATATCTGTAAAAAAATCTATCTACTCAACTTTATAAAATCAACTATAAAAGTCGTACTTTAAGATGGTCTCTAATATAAGAAAAAAAATAGCTGTAATAATGTTATTTTAGAAAGATGAACTTTTGAAAAGCAGCTTAAAATAACAATTGCACAAAATCAATTATTCAGGTTACTTGAATAAAAATATATGCTAGATGATCTAAACTGTGATGTGTATCTTCAGTAGGCCCACTGTAGAAAAATAAACATTTAAGTGCAAGTAAACTGTTTTGCACATGGGTTAACTTTCAAATGTAAAGTGCAAAAAACAGCTAAAATCTTTGTTAGAAAAATTAAGTCTAGAAAGTCAACTCAAGAAATAGACTTTAATGTTACTCAATCACTTACCAGTGTCTCTATGTATGGTTAAAACAGAAAAATTAATTCTCAAAAGTCAACTCTAGAAATAGACTTTAATGTTACTCAATCACTTACCAGTGTCTCTATGTATGGTTAAAACAGAAAAATTAATTCTCAAAAGTCAACTCAAGAAATAGACTTTAATGTTACTCGATCACTTACCAGTGTCTCTATGTATGGTTAAAACAGAAAAATTAATTCTCAAAAGTCAACTCTAGAAATAGACTTTAATGTTACTCAATCACTTACCTGTGTCTCTATGTATGGTTAAAAATTAAAAAAAAAACATAATCACTTTACTTTAAACAAATTCACAAACTGGAAAAAAAATTTTTAATAATCACTTTACTTTAAACAAATTCACAAACTGGAAAAAATTTTTAAAACAATCACTTCACTTTGAACAAATTCACAAACTGGAAAAAAATTTTTAAAACAATCACTTCACTTTGAACAAATTCACAAACTGGCTTATTTAAATCTCACTAGTGATGGTGAAGCTCTGCCTGCAATTGGTACATGTAGCTCACCACTAATTGTGCATGAACTTGAATATTAAAATTAACCAGTTTATGCTTCATTTGTCTGCATTTGTTAGTTGTAGATCAAGCCATGTTGCTCCAAATGAAAGCTGCAGTTAAATCTGAAACTTGAAAGCTGTAGTTTAATCTGAAACTTGAAAGCTTCATTTTTTTATTTTTTTTTATGTCTGCGTTTACCTGATCCCCTCAATGCTGAAAGGCAGATAAGGAAGGAGAGAAGAAGAAGAAGATTTACCTGATGCTATTCCCTGTCCTTATCAGCTCATAAAAGACACTTAAATGGGTGTAGATTGTGCAATGCCATGGCTTACAATAATGTTAATATATCTACACCCTTCAGCCCAGTATATTTGATTTCATCACTGAATTTTAATGTTCCAGCTTTGTCTTTCCTCTTCACCTTCTAATCCAGGGGGTGGCCAACTTAAGGTTGACCAAGGGTTGGATTATAGCCAAGGCTGGGAACACAGGACCTAACTTAGAGTATCGTCAAACATGACATGATGTGATTTAATCATAAATAATAATGCTTGCACGCTATCACGTGACACTGACAGAAAAGTAACTTTGTAGCGACAACTGTAAACAAAGCCTTTGATTGTTGTTGACATCAATAAGTGTTTTTGGTTTAACCAACTGCAACTTTGGTTTTTATTTATAGATATTAATTATAATTGTTTCTGTGGTTGCTTCAAGGGTCAAGAAAAATAGACTGGTGGGCCGGATCTGGCCTGTGGGCCACCATTTGACCACCACTGGTCTAATTATTTGGTTAAGCTAGTTAACTCTTTCCGTACATTTCGCCACACTGTGCGCCATGATGATTTCGGCCACGTACGTTTCGTCGCATAGTGCGCCACTTTCAATTTCATTAGTGTGAACTGTCATCAAACCATATTCTTTTTACATTTCTTGTCTCATCTTGGTATTGGTGAAATCTAATACCTTGTTCAATTATCTAACAATTCATATATAATATGTTATATGTTAGATAAATATAAATGTGTAGATTTATTCTTAAAACCATGAGGAATTTTGTCTCTGAAATATCTCCCATTCCATTGATAAAAAGCTTCCATACGAAAAGAGTTAATGTGACTTTGTCACAGTCACTGACCCCATTTCTCTCTTTGTAGCATCCACCTGTTAAGTGATGTATTGTGTCACTAGTTTATGTCAAAACACAATATCTGCGCTTTTCAGCTTGACACATCTGTCTTTGACATTGATTTTGACTTGAGTCCCCTTAACTCTGAGCTAGTTGCACTTTACACCTTGTGTTGCTGTAACAAAGTTACATGTCTTTTTTAACTGTTCTGTGGGTCTGAAAAGTGTATTGTCAGTGTTTCAACATGGATAGATTTGCTTATTAACAATTTTACCTGGATAGCGGCCATTTTAGCCTACTCTTTTTTTACTTTTAACTGTCAAAAGTTCTTTAATGTGCACATGAGCACTTCTGTTTTTGCTATTATCCAAGACAACTGGACATCAGATCTCAATACCCAATGACAAGGGGAGGGTAAAGACATGAAGAAAGCGCTGATTTTAAGTGAGAAATTCCCACACCTTCTGTCGCGAATTTGAACCTCAACCTTCTGTCCAAAGGCCGATGTCTTACCTCCAGACCATGTAGTCTCCATACTGATAACTTTCAAGTAATGCATTTACTTGAAATAATGATGATGATGAATGAAAAACAAACTGACCAGATTAACTTTCATAAATGAGCAAAATATGATTCTTTCATTGGCGGCTGGTACTATTAAAAAAGATTTTGCATTTCAAACATTTTGTGATAAATAATCAGTTATATTAAATAATATTCAATAATATTAACAATATATAAATTAAAAATTAGTCACAAGCAGTTATATTCCCTTTGGACAGCTTCTAAAGTGTACAGTCATGTTTTTAACATATAGTGAAGGACAGATGTTTGATGATTTCATTATGTTTGCTGATTAAACATAACATACATCTTATTCACATCCTCGGTCATCCATTTCTATCCATGCTGTATTTTTATAGAAGAAACAATAAGTATTTTAACATTATATTGAATCATATTTGTTCAGGACTTATAAGTGAACATATGACTTTGTCAGGACTTATAAGTGAACATATGACTTTGTCAGGACTTATAAGTGAACATATGACTTTGTCAGGACTTATAAGTGAACATATGACTATGTCAGGATTACCTCAAGGAGACAGAGTAAGATCTTGGTCTGGCTTCAGTTATGGCTACATACTTCCATATGTTTTTTGTTTCCCCTCAGTAGTTGGATATCATAAAAACATAACATCCACAAAGGCTTAATATTTTTAGCACATAAACAAATGTTTACAGGATAGTGTTAATTCTGTCCTCATTTATCACCTGATATATCTTACCAAGGAATCAGAGTTTCTATCTATTGATCAACCCATAGAACCATAACCAGTCCATATGGCATAGACTCAGATACTCTTTCCATAACCAGTCCATATGGCATAGACTCAGATACTCTTTCCCTGTTTCAAAATTTTCTTCCTGGTATTTTCAGTCCTTGCAAAGATCTTTTATAAAATCTCGCCATTTGTTTCTGTTCCATACAAGCATCTCAATCTTTTTGAGGGAGTTGATTCCTGCTGCCTTTGCCTCTCTGGTCAATGTTCTTCTTAGTGTTTCTCTGAGTCTATCTCTTTTCCTCCAACCTATTGTTTCCCACTTGAGGGTTTGCTTTGCTATTCGGTTATTATCTCCTCTCATCACATGTCCAACATGTCCATCATCTTTTCTTGATTACTGATGATATTAGTGGTAGATTGGCAATTGCTCTAATTTCTTCATTTGTTTAAATTAGAGTTTACCCAACTTATAATTCATTTTATGATCTTAACTCTCACGAGGGTATGGTCTGTATATGATCAGTAGAAAAACCACAAATGTAAAAGGTTTGGGAACCACTGTATTAAAGTAATAAAAAAAAGGTGTGCCTGCAGATTTAACTCTTTACCAGCAAGAGGTGAGCACAAGGGGAAATCAATCTGAGGATAGTCAAAAAGAAATAATGCACAAGAACAAGTTATTTATCTAGCAACCTATGAGCCCTGCCCTTTGACTCTGTAATTCTGTGGTATTTGTGGATTTCCTATCAAATCTGGTCTGGAACAACCAGCGAATCAGTTCAGAGGAAAAGGTATGTCTACAGCACTTGGAAAAAATGACAAATAATCAACAACAAAATAAAGAAAACAAAGAACAATATATGGTCCTAAGCAGGATCGACCCATACTCCAAGCGAGGCAAAGCGCTGTGCCAAGGAGTACAGGTTCGATCCTACTTAGGACCATATATTATTCTTTGCTATTTTTCTGTTGTTTATTTGTCATTATTTTCCTAATGCTGTAAACATAACTCTTCCTCTGATTCACTGAATATCCCCTCGGAAGTTTCCCTCTAGAATAATATTCATTTATTATTATTTGTCTCCAGCCTGGAACAACCAAAGGACTGTCATATTAATGTCAGATAGAAGTTAGTGATTGCACTCTTTTCTCAGGTTTACCATTATGGTAGGGTCAAAAAGTCTCTTTTTTTTCCTTTTAGAGTAAAATATAAACTCTGGTTTGTTCATCTTTTCAAATGCTCCATTCAAATAACCACAAGTTTAAGACATAGAGACCATCACTACCCTGATGCTTCTGCACTTGGTTTCAATCTAAAAAAAAACAATACAGCTTGTCTTCATAATTTCAGTTCTGTGTGTAGTACAGTCCAATTTTGTTCCAAACAGTAAAGAAAGCAAATACTTCCTCAGTATTCAATTTCCCATGCTCAGCAGATTGCACAAGAAAGATGAGCCACCTATAGGGATTTAGTCATTAGCAACAAGTCGCACATACAAGAAAGATGAGCCACCTATAGGGATTTAGTCATTAGCAACAAGTCGCACATACAAGAAAGATGAGCCACCTATAGGGATTTAGTCATTAGCAACAAGTCGCACATACAAGAAAGATGAGCCACCTATAGGGATTTAGTCATTAGCAACAAGTCGCACATACAAGAAAGATGAGCCACCTATAGGGATTTAGTCATTAGCAACAAGTCGCACATGTACTGTAGATTGCTGTCAGTACCTGTGGGTGAAGTCCTTCAAAGTTTGAGGGACCAATACTGCACCTGCTTGGTGATGATCCAGTAGGGCAGTCTCATCCCACAGTGTAGTGTAGTGTAGTGTAGTGTAGTGTAGTGTAGTGTAGTGTAGTGCAGTGCAGTGGAGTGGAGTGGAGTGTAGTGGAGTGGAGTGTATTGGAGTGTAGTGTGGTGTAGTGTAGTGTAGTGTAGTGTAGTCTTGTGTTGTGTTGTATTGTGTTGTGTTGTGTTGTGTTGTGTAGCGTAGCATTGTGTTGTGTAGCATAGCGTAGCGTAGCGGAGTGCAGTGCAGTGCAGTGTGGTGTTATTGAGTTATTGAGTTATTTGCGGGTCATCATCATTGCACTCCGAACATGTCCATAGGTGCTCAGATCCCCTCCTCAGCAATTCCCTCAGTGTCCAACGACTGACGACTCCAGTTCTATGTTGGTTGATAAGTCTTCTTACACGGCCACCAAGTTTCTCATTTCTGGCTGTGCCCATCTTAACTCCCATTTCCATCATCCGAAGAAGCGACGTTGATCTGTGTTTGTCGAAGTCCTGTGCTCTTCCCACATCTCGGAGTGCATTGATGACGTCCGCCCGATCCATCGGTTGCCCGTCCTCAACGACAGCGCAGCTAGCCAACCTGTCCGCTCTCTCATTTCCCCGTACTCCCGCATGTCCAGGGACATAGACAAAGGTGACCTTACGTATTTTGGATTTCTGCAACGACTCTACCCATTGCATGCGTACAAAGCCCGCCTCCACTTTTTTTATCATGCTCATCGAATCACTCAGTATACATGCGTGGATGTAGTCTTGTGACTCTAACCATTTGAATGCCTTGGTCACTGCCATCACCTCCATTGTCATGCTACTCGTGGTCATGGCGTATGCACCACTGTCTTCCTTGGCTATTCTGCCTGCCGAACGTGCTGTAAATGCCCATGCACTTTTTTCGTGTCGTCTTACAGATCCGTCTGTATAGATGACTGCATCTTTCTCATCGGTGTTATCGCAGATGAGACCGTTGACCTCAGCATTAACCACGACTGGGTTCTGTTCCCTACTTTTCCTGTCGAGTGTGACAATACATGAGAAAGTCCCCTTGAATGACGTAGGCACCGGTATCCACTCCTCACCAACGCTGATATTGGTAATCCCACAGACCTGTTTGATGACATCTTCTGCTCGGCCCACCCATGATTTGCCTCTTTTTAGCCTGGTACCTTTCTCTGTGTTGAGCACGTGGTGCAATGGATGCTCTGTATCTGTACTAATCTTCAGGTATGCTCGTGCTCTCCAGATCTTGATTCTGTCATCCATGGTTGGAAAGTCAAGAAGATACCTCATTGCCACACAGGGAGTGTCCCTCGTACATCCCAGGATAATGCGCATGGCTTCATTTTGTATTTTCTCCAGCCTATCAATTTGAGTCGTACTGACAGTAAGAATGGCCAGGGCATACTCGATTGGTGCGAGGACTAATCCCTGGAACAGAAGAGTAAGTAGCCTCTGCTCGATGTTGGCAGCTGCCATGACCTTCAAGGCGGCTAATCCTTTGCGGGATTTTGTTATCACATGGTCAACGTCTTCCCGAAAACACAGGCTGCGATCAAACTTAACTCCGAGGTATGTCATCAACTTGTCCCTGGTCACCTCATCAGCTCCCATTCGTACTACCGGTGTGGTCGTATTAACGATATGATTGTTAAGGGAGAACCATGAAACTGATGCTTTATTAGGATTAACCAAGGCACCTGAAACCCCACACCAGGATTAAATGCGATCGAGTTCGTCTTGCATTGTGGAGGCGATTCCCCGTCTGTCTCTTCCCTGTCGATATACCAGAATATCATCAGCAAAAGTCATAGTTCTTCCCCTCGCATCCAGCTGTTGGGCCGTGATCGTTATTGTGTACACATTAAATAGAACTGGTGACAATGGTGTAGTGTGGTGTAGTTTAATCGATGGGTCATTCTCTTTACACATCGGGCAGGCACTAAAACTCTTTTATTGAGAAAGGATGTTTTATTGTTGTTTTTTTTAATTTCTAGTAAACAATAGCCAATGCTGCTTTTTTCTTGCATTAGGGATTAATTGTTTAGTTGAGTGGCTGTTGTTCAAGCAGTTCTTTGGCCCAAAGTTCGCTCAGCGGCTATTAGTTATATTTGGTTTGTTATTGTGTATTTAATTTATCTGGATACAGAAAAAAAAAAAGTAATTTAATCAAATTCTGGCACTTGCGAGGATAGAATTCACAGTACACTACATGTGCTCTTTACTGAAAGTGATTGTTAAACCCTTGTTATGTTGAGAGTAAAAGTGAAAAAAATGATGGTCTAAGACTTTATTAGATAACATTACTTTTAACATCACCCATATGTGTCTCCCTCTAGTGAGCTATTGTAAGAGATAATTTATTCAAAACATCAACACTGCTGTTTATGAACATATTTAGTTATTTCCAGTCTTTGTGATGATTTTCATGTATGCGTTTTGTAGTTAAATGTAAATACCTTGAACATAGTATTGTTGTTTATTTTTCATGAGAATCTTCGCTGAGCTGAGAATGTTCACTGAGCTGAGCTGAGTGGTAAAAATGGCTGATTAAGTGTGTAGGTGAAAACATTTGTATTTTCATTATTTTTACAGCTTTTAGGACTCCAAGAATCTGTGCCACTGCTAATGAGTTCATATATTGTTTATAGCTTATGTGGGTGATCAGGAAAAAGATGAATGCACTAATGAATGCTGTTCAAGTACACAAATGGTGGTTCTATATATAAAAAGCAAGAATATATTTTCAATTTTATCATTTCCATCAGTTTATATCCATTAACATCCAAGTATTGGCAGATGTGTTTCAATTATAAGTCAATGTATTGTGATTCTGAAAGATTGCACCAACAGATTTGTACTTTCTGAAGTAGAATTGGATGGAAAGAAAAGAAAACAAACGATGAAGTTTTAAAACAACTAAAAATGAAAAGAGAACTACTAAACACAATTAGAACAAGACAAATGCAATTTTTGGGCCATGTTAAAAGACACAACAGCCTACTAAAAGTAATCTTGGAGAGGAAAATACAAGGTAAAAGAGGCAGAGGCAGACCAAGACTAGCATGGACGAGTAACATCAAAAGATAAACAAATCAACCTATAACAACCTGCACCATCAAAGCAAGAAACAGAGCAGAATGGCGCTTCATGTTAGCCAACCTTCGATGCGGAGACGACACTCAATGATGATGATGATGAAAAGGATGCTGATTCAGCATATCTTCTTCTTCTTCTACCTTTCAGCTCCCTGTGGAGCTTAGGTCTTCAACAAACACTTTCCAAGTCATTCTGTTTTTTGCCATTCTTTTAAGATCATTCCACGTCTTCCCCATCATCTTTATCTCTGCTTCTATCTGTCTTCTCCAAGAATTCCTTGGTCTTCCTCTTTGTCTTTTCCCCTGGGGATTCCAAAAAAGGGCCTGTTGTGTAATACTCTCAGTTGGCTTCTATGTGTCCTATCCAGCGTCATTGTCTTCGCTGTATCTCTTTATCCACTGTGTTTGACTGGTACATTTCCATAATTCTATGTTAGTGATTTTGTCCTGCCATTTCCATCCTTTTATTCTGCGTAAGCATCCATTAATGAAAGTCTGTATCTTCATGATTGCCTTTTTAATTGTTCTCCATCTTTCACAGCCATATAATAAGACTGACTTAACATTGGAGTTGAACATTTTTATTTTAGTATTTAACCTAATTTTTTTGGACTTCCATATGTTTCCCAGTACAACAAACGCTCCTCTTGCTTTTTATATCCTTATTTTGATATCATTTTCTGTTCCTCCCTCTTTGTCTATATTACTGACCAGATATATGTAATATTGTACGTCTAGTGTGTTACATATTGTACATCCTCCCGTGTGTTACCGGGGCCTCATTATGTGGGTAGTAAAGAATAGTGACACTGTCATCTTCCAGGCATGCCGTAAGAGGTGACTAAGGAGATTGATCAATGGCTTGACAAGCTGTCATTGTAAAAAGCATTGTTATGGAAACAGAACCATAGATTTTAGAAACAGTGATCTCTGCAATATGTGCCATTTTGACATGCAAGGTTTCTGTTTTTGAGATTGTCGTTCTACCCCATGTGCCGTCTTCGGCTTGAAAGGACAATAGATAGATAGAAAAGGTATTTCTCCTACTTTTATTTGGTTATTGCCAACTGCATTAATTCTAATAATTTTGGTCTTATCTCTATTTATTTTCGGTCCCATCTGTTGTGATCTCTCATCAAGTATGCTCGT
Source organism: Megaustenia siamemsis (assembly GCA_032433765.1). Lineage (NCBI taxonomy): Eukaryota > Metazoa > Mollusca > Gastropoda > Stylommatophora > Ariophantidae > Megaustenia > Megaustenia siamemsis. The sequence continues at coordinate 2,771,888 of JAVIAB010000047.1, read as the reverse complement.
TTTATCCTGCATCTGTTGATGGCTGTGTGAAAGGAGAGCTATGTCATCAGCAAAGTCTAAATCATCAAGTTGTTTGGTCAGTGACCACTGGATCCCATTTCTGTTGTTTTGAGTTATTTTCATAATCCATTCTATGGCCAGTAGAAAGAGAAATGGGGACAGAAGGCATCCCTGCCTTACTTCTGTTCTTATTTCAAATGCTTCTGTAAGCTGTCCTTCATGCACCACATTACATTTCGTTCCTTCATACATTGTTTTTATCAGGTTAATAAAATTTGTTGGGATTCCGTAATGACTCAGCAATTTCCAAAGCATTCTTCTATCTAAACTATCAAATGCCTTTTCATAATCTATGAATCCAATATAAAGTGGAGATTTTAGTTCTAAACTTTGTTCAACTATTATACGTAGAGTAGTTATTTGATCAGTACATGATCTGTTCTTTCTAAAACCTGCTTGTTCATCTCTCAAATGTTTTCCTATGGCCTATTTTTAGTCTCTCCAGAATGATTCTGCTTAATATTTTTCCTGGCACTGATAGTAGCATAATTCCCCTATAATTTGTGCGCTCCTGTAAACATCCTTTTTTTGGTAGTTTGATCATATAACCTTTTTTCCAGTTTTTAGGTATTTCTTACTTCTCCCAAATTTTACCTAATAGATTATGTAACATCTTGGTAGAGGTGTTAATATCTGCTTTGATGGCTTCCAAAGGAATTTCATCTGGTCCTGTGGCTTTACATTTTTTAAAAGCTTGATGGCTCTCATTATTTCTTCCTTGCTTGGTTTTCCACAGTTAACGTGTAACCCTTCTTCTGCTGGTAGTATATCTGGAGGATTATTTGGGTCTGTTCAAAAGTTCTTCAAAGTGCTCTTTCCATTTGTTCCCTTATATTACTAAGCAGATTTCCTTTATCTTTAATAAAGGTATTGATCTGTTTGTATTTTCCACTTAATTTCTTTGTGCTCTATCGAACAGTTCTTTCATATTCCTTTTATTTGCTACTTCCTCCGCCTCTTTAGCTAGTTCATCTATATATTTCCTCTTATCCCTTTTAATGCATCTTCTTACTTCTGTGTTCACCTCTGTATAGACATCCTGTGTCTTGGCTTTAGTACTTCTCGTTTTGCTTTTATTTATGTCTGCTTTCTTATTCTTTCTTTCTTTAATTTTTAAAAGGCTGTTATCCATGCCTTATTCTGGCTTTCTCTTTTCCCGAGCGTTTCTGCTCATGTCTCTTTCCATACATTCTTTACCTGTTTCCAATGATCTTCTATATTTATTGTATTTTCTAGTTGTTGCAGGACTTGATATTTGTTTGAAATTGTGACTGCAAATTTATCCTTAATTTCTTGTTCATTAAGAAACCCTACATTGAAATACTTTCTACCCTTATTCGTGTAAGTATATCTTTTTAGTTTAAGTTTAAATTTGGCTAGCAGAAGATGATGATCTGAAGCCACATCTGCTCCTCTATATACTTTTACATCCTGTAAGGATGACTTACAGAACATTGATCAGAGAGGCAAGGGCAGCAGGAATCGGCTCCCTCAATGAGATAGTTGCTTGCATGAAACAGAGACAAATGGCGAGATTTGATCAAATATCTTTAGAAGGATTGAAAACTGCTAAAATAAAAATTTAGATAAGAAAAAGAGTATCTGGGTCTATGCCCTATGGGCCGGCTACGGCTCAAAAGGTCAATAGATAGATAGATAGAAGGATGACTTAAGCTTATTATTAATACATATGTGATCAATTTGATTATCCCTTCTATGATCTGGTGACACCCATGTAGCTTTGTGTATTCTTTTATGTTGGAATATTGTTCCTCCTAGGCTCACTTGATTAAGAGCACAGAAGTTCACAAATATCTCTCCATTCTCATTTATATCTCCAAGTCCATAAAAAAAAAAGTACCCCCGTCACGTCAAGTGGCGTATAGGGAAATATGGTGTTAGTGACCCTATATTTTACAGACCTTCAGCACATGATTTTTGGGGTAATGTGGTCAGTATTACGCCCGTGCTGCTTTACTTTCCCAGAAAAAAATCCGGTACCCATTTAAGGCTGGGTGAACCCGGAGCCGTCGGTTGGGATCGAACCCTACCCCTTGTCCGTGGTAGTCCAGTTCACTAACCACTGAGCTATCGCGGCTCACTCTCCAAGTCCATGTTTTCCCATAATCTCTTCGAAGCCTCTGTTGTCCAAATCTGCTTTTGCATTTAGATCTCCCATCAAGATTATAATATCCTTGACTCGCCTTTCATCCATCTGACATTGCAACTGTTTATAGAATTCATCTTTAACTAAATCATCCTTATCATTGGTTGGTGCATAGCTTTGAATAATGTGTAGCATAATAATAATGTGTTATTTTGTTTTTTGTTGTTTTAAATGTTGCTCTCACTAGTCTTGGCCCTACTGCTTCACATTCTATCAGTGTCTTCTGTGCATTCCTTGATAACATTATGGCTACCCCTTCACTACGTTGTGCTCCAAGTTCCAGACGATGAAATTATTTCTCCTGTATTTAGTTTAATCCTTTCTGTTCCTAGCCATCTTGTTTCGCACATTCCCAGAATATCTATTTTGTAATTTCCCATTTCTGCTGCTACCTGTGCGGCTTTTCCTTGTTCATTTAGGGTACTTACGTTGCAGGTGCCAATTCTGGAGGATTTCCTGGTAGAATAAAGGTGAGTTGGCAACCCAAAATCCTTACGGCTTTCTCCGGATTACGTCATACATCTCTTAGACAGAGAGTCTTTATCTTTCCTGGATGGCGGATTTATTTTTATTCTTTTTTTTTACTTGTCCATGTTTGTGAAGTTTTTTTGGCTTATTTTTTTTACAGTACAGGATAGCCAGTCCCATGCCCAACCCTCCTTAGTCGCCTCTTATGAACAAGCCTGGTAGGGTACAGCGCTGCTATTCTTTACTCCCCTTTCAAGCCCCGGCAGCACGCAGCAGTGATTCAGCATATGATAAACCGATACAATTTGTAGTGGAGAAATATGACAAGGAACCTGAATATCATAAACATATATAACTTGTAGTGTAAAAATATGACAAGGAACCTGAATATCATAAACATATATAACTTGTAGTGTAGAAATATGACAAGGAACCTGAATATCATAAACATATACAACTTGTAGTGTAGAAATATGACAAGGAACCTGAATATTATAAACATAAACAACTTGTAGTGTAGAAATATGACAAGGAAACTGAATATCATAAACATAAACAACTTGTAGTGTAGAAATATGACAAGGAACCTGAATATCATAAACAGATACAACTTGAAGTGTAGAAATATGACAAGGAGCCTGAATATCATAAACAGATACAACTTGTAGTGTAGAAGTATGATAAGGAAACAGTATATCATAGAGAGATAAATTTAAAAAGTTCAGATGTTCGACAAAGAAATACTGCACTACGGGAATACTAATGGCTGGAAAACCAAGAGCCTTGTGACAAAAATTAGGATGGAAAGCAGGAAGACCTAGTGTAAACAAGAAAGTTGCAGGAGGGTTTTACAGGGCATGAGTATCAGAGAAAATGCAGAGGTTAAAAGTTTGGTATAAAATGACAAGTAGTTGAAAGATCATGTAATGCATTCAAAAATATAGAATATTTTTATGGATTTGGTCTTCAATATCTCAAAGCATTATATGTAGTGGTGATGATGCTGTTGAATGGTGATAGTGGTGGTGATGCTGTTGAATGGTGATAGTGGTGGTGATGGTGCTGTTGAATGGTGATAGTGGTGATGATGCTGTTGAATGGTGATAATGGTGATGTTGAATGGTGATAGTGGTGATGATGCTGTTGAATGGTGATAGTGGTGAAGGTGATGTTGAATGGTGATAGTGGTGATGATGCTGTTGAATGGTGATAGTGGTGATGGTGATGTTGAATGGTGATAGTGGTGATGATGCTGTTGAATGGTGATAGTGGTGATGGTGATGTTGAGTGATGATGATGATGATGATGATGTTGATTGTGATTTAGAGAATGTGCTACTAAACTTTTTGATTAACAAAAGACAAAGTTAGAAAATAGACTACTACAAGATAAATTAGAAATAATCTTGAACTGTATTCAGAGACAACAAATAAAATAGTTTGTCCCCCTGGACAGGAATAGTTTGTGGTTCAATATCATACCAGGCACATATAAAATGAGGAAAATGAGCAGAAGGTAAAGCAGACAAGACTAAGGTAACAGCATAAAATGACAATGGCTGCCAAAAGAGTAAGAACTTTCACTGTGTATTCTTGAATGTTACCATAGAAGAACAATTTGCATTTTATATTTCTGACAAGAAACAAATGAGAAAGACAAACTAAAAAATCGTTATCAAACAAATGTGATGTAAGACAGACGCATCACCCAAAAGACCAATGATGACAAGAATATTGACATTAACAACATTTCCTATAAGCCAGTTGACATGACAGGAGTTCTCTCTCTTTTAGTTCTTTCTTGCAAAAGACTGTGCTCTACTCTACAAGAAGATGAAAGGTTGAAGCTATGATCAATTGCTAACATAATTTTTTATAATTTCTCCAGCTTGAATTAATAATTACATTCCTGAGATTTTATTTATAATTACTTCAAATTGAGGGAACCTCGGTGGTCGATTGCTTGGTGTATTAGCTTCCTGATCAAAAAGGTCTGGATTTGATTCCCGGAAGTGATGAATTTTGTTCAGACAGACAAGGCACCAGTGTTCATCATCATCAGGTGACATATCAGTTGGCATAGGCGATCATCTCTCAACATCTCTCCGTCCTTCGTACATGTCATAATTTCAGTCGATGATCTTTTGTTATGCATTTAGATAAGCTGTTCAATATTTGTTCTCTTGGTTTTCCTCTGCTCTTCTTTCCATTCATTCTGCCCATTGTTACAAGATTCACCAAGCCTATAAATATGGGAACTAGTGATTTTTCTGGGAAGTAGAGGTGGTCACATCACCCAAAAATGTGGTGTGGTCAAAGAAAAATATGGTCACTAACACTATATTCACCCATATGCTTAGCAAGGCAGTGGAGGGAACTTGACTTACTTCAGACTAATGTTTGTTTCTTTAATGTTACTTTGAATCATAATGATCCTATTTGATTATTTACATCTTGAAAGTGAGCAAGGAAGTAAACAAATGCTGCATTAAATGTGAAGATACTGATAGTAAATGTGAAGATACTGATAGTAAATGTGAAGATACTGATAGTAACTTTGAGGATACTGATAGAAATGTGAAGATACTGGAAAGTACAATGCTGTGATAGATAGACAACGAATATTATATACCTCATCACTACTCTTGTTCTTAGTTTGGTTGTGATGTTGTGTGTTTCATACGTATAGAATAGTAATTAAGCATGGTAGATGACATATGTGTCTTTATATATAGAAAATGGAAAATGTGTTGCATTAGAAATTAGAAAATGAGAAAATATTGCAAATAATGTATAATGCTCAATTAACAAGGAAATATAAGTGTTTCTCATGTTGAAGATCAATATATTTCCTTGTTTAGATTAAAGAACTAGAACTTTTCTACTGTGTTGTGAAAGTCATTTATTATGTGTAATCGACATGGACACTAAAGTCTGTCTTTTTTTGTCTATGTTTGGTAGTAGAAAAAGTTTAGACAGCAATTGTGTCTATAAGATTTGTTCCATAATTAATACACTGCTGAAAGCTGCAGTGCATTGTGTCTGAAATAGACAAATATTTTTTTAAAAATTAAAATGATTGCTATCATACACTCCTTTATTTTTAAAATTACATATCATCTGTCACATTTTTTTAAAAATAAACTAAATTAAACTTAATTTTCACATACAATTTTGGAACGAAAGAAATTGAACAAATAATTATGGCAAAAATATTTATCAATCATTTTGATAAATTTGAATGAGTTAATTTTACAGAGTCCAATAAGTTAATTAGGTTGAGTCCAATGAGTTAATTTTACAGAGTCCAATAAGTTAATTAGGTTGAGTCCAATGAGTTAATTGGATTGAGTCAAATGAATTAATTGGATTAAGTCCAATGAGTTAATTGGGTTGAGTCCAATGAGTTACTTGGATTGAGTTCAATGAGTTACTTGGATTGAGTCCAATGAGTTACTTGGATTGAGTCCAATGAGTTACTTGGATTGAGTTCAATGAGTTACTTGGATTGAGTCCAATGAGTTACTTGGATTGAGTCCAATGAGTTACTTGGATTGAGTTCAATGAGTTACTTAGATTGAGTTCAATGAGTTACTTGGATTCAGTCCAATGAGTTACTTGGATTGAGTCCAATGAATTAACTGGGTTGAAGGGCCCCATGTGTGGGAAGACAAGAATAGAGCCACTGTTATCTGCTATGCATATCGTAAGAAGCGACTTAGGAGGTTTGAAATCGTTTTCTGTGCTGTCGATTAGGACGTGCAAGGAGCGATCTTGTCTACAGAATTTACTAATGCATTTTGGGAGATGCTATGACAAGTGGTGAAGCGAGCATAGATAATTCTTGACTGCGATAAAACTGGTGCCATGAATAGAATAGAAAAGAGGTCGAGTCCTTCCTATAAGTTAATTGGGTTGAGCCCAATGATTTAATTGGATTGAGTTAATTAGTTTGAGTCCATTACCATAATCATTTGGAGTGAGTGAATGATTAAAGCCATGCTGCATCGTTGTTGTTCCAAAGTCTGGATTTGTTAAGTTTATTTCTAGCTAGTCCTACAGCAAGGTGCTGTTTTGTTGGGTGTTCCATAGAGTGTTCCATTTCATGCTTTTTTTTCATGCTTTAGTGTTTGTTTTTCCATGTGATAATTCATTGTATGAATCAGTTTACTAATCCAACTCTCATTGGTCACTTCACCTCAGTAAACCTGGGTTAGATGTAATAATATTCATTGCATTGTTTCTGGTATACATATTCCTTATGCATACCATTGGCATATATTAAATAAATATATATATATATATATATATATAACCATTGTAAATATAATTTTTGCAGCTGGCATGCAAAGTAATTGCTTAAAACTGTGCATGTGCAAAGATGCAGCAAATAGAGCACAATGAGATGACAATTGAAACCAAAGGTTTTAATCATTTTTGAATTTGCATCAAACTTTTTCCATTACCACCGAGGCATTGAGAAGATAAAATATTGTTTCATTATGTACTGACCTCATTATTTTATGCTGGCCCTTATCTGTCATAACTTATTAATATGCATGCTATTTAAACTGCTTTAATTTGTCATGAGGTATCCAGGTCCTGCTTTTTCCTATCAACTGTCATGTTTAAGGACAAAACGTGTGTGTAAAAGAACAGTAGAAATCAGTGAGAGAATAGTGACATGTGAAAGAATTTAAATGGTTTAAATTCATTACAAAATGTGGTCTTTTAGATCTGGTCTACAGTTACGAGGTTACGTCTATTCATTTTTTGAAAGCACATTTAAATATATTGTATCCTGGTGTCTATGTTTTCATTAATAAGAAATTAATGTTTAATTTTGGCATGTGGATATTAGAAGAATAAATGTCAGTTAAAACATTCATATGAACACTGTAATGAAATGTTGTCACTGGATATGATCTATTGACCTTTCGAGCCGTAACCAGCCCATAGGGCATAGACCAAGATACACCTTCTCCTATATGAATTTTTTGTTCTAGCAGTTTTCTTTTAAAGATATTTTATCAAATCTCGCCATCTGTCTCTGTTCTGTGCAAGCAGTTCTATCTCATTGAGGGAGCCGGTTCCTGCTGCTCTTGCCTCTCTCATCAATGTTCTTCTCAGTGTCTCCCTGGGTCTTCCTCTTTTTCTTTTACCTGTTGTTTCCCATATGAGGGCTTGCTTTGCTATTCGATTATTATCTCTTCTCATCACATGTCCAACGTATGACCATCGTCTTTTCTTTATTACTGAAGATATTAGTGGTTGATTGGCGATTTCTCTAATTTCCTCGTTTATTTTGAATTAGTTCCATTCTATACCAAGTATTTTCCTTAGACATTTATTTTCGAATGCGTTCAACTTTGTTTCTATATCTCTTGTTGTTTTCCAGCTTTCACACGCATACGTAAGGGTTGATAGTACATTTGATTTGAATAGCCTAAGTTTTGTGTTTGAGCTGATGAGTTTTGATTTCGACAGCTTTTCAAGGCTTCTGAAAGACATTGCTGCTTTAGCCATTCTGATTCTAATTTCTTTGCTCGTATCCCCTTCTCGATCAATGTGACTTCCAAGATAGATAAAGTGATCGATCTCTTCTACTGGTTTGTTTTCCATGTATATTTTGTCACTTGTTGGAATTAAACTTTTCATGACTTTAGTCTTTTCATGATTGACCTCAAGCCCAATTTTGCTGGCTATTGATGATAGTTCATTTGTGTTTTCCTGCATCGTTTTTATCTGACTGCTGATGAGAACTATGTCATCAGCAAAGTCGAGGTCCTCCAAATGGTCTCCTTGTATCCATTCGATGCCTTTATTACCAGTGCAGCATTTCTTCATTATGAAGTCCATAACAATTCCAAATAACAAGGGCGATAAAATACATCCTTGTTTAACCCCAGTTTCTATTGGGAAACATTCGCTCAGTCCTTCCTCTGTTCGAACTGCACAGGATATGATCTACATTAAGAAATTTGTAAAAATCAACAAAAGTGTAAAAACAAAAGTCTTGTTTGGAATCAACAAAGAAAATGGAAGGACAGAAAATAAGTGTAAAAGACACTTAAAAGCAAGTTACAAAAATATCCTTTTACCAAAAACATATCCTAAAGGAAATGCAGCCTAATCCACTGATGTAGTAAAGCGGTGTGCTGTCTTAGTTGCATGATCAGTAATCCCTGGACAGTGAAAGTAACAAACAATGAAGTGCTGGATCGTGCTCAGGTAACAAGCAAGTTCACTATGCTCCAGTAGTATCATCTAAGATGGCCACCGAATGCAGGATGGACCAATCCTCAAAGACATCCTATATGGGAAGACGGCCATTAGTAAAAGATAAAAAAATACACCTTCTACACTACCAAGACGTCTGTAAATGTGAAATTAGGATATGCATATAATTGACTGGGTGGAGTTCACCATAAACAGATCCAAAAAGAGCCAGATGGAAGGTACTAGAATGAAAGCAGCCAAAATTAATTTAATAAAAGCTGCCAACTCTAGATGGGCACAGAGGAAGAATATGCAAACTCAAAAATGATTTGAAAACGCAAACTCAAAAATGATTTGAATAAGCGAACTCAAAAATGATTTGAATAAGCAAACTCAAAAATGATTTGAATAAGCAACTCAAAAATGATTTGAATACGCAAACTCAAAAATGATTTGAATAAGCAAACTCAAAAATGATTTGAATAAGCAAACTCAAAAATGATTTGAATACGCAAACTCAAAAATGATTTGAATAAGCAAACTCAAAAATGATTTGTACTAGGGAGTAAATCCACCATCCCTACAAACCAAATAAGATCCTACAACTACTCATAGTTAAACAATAATAACTTGTCAGATACCTAGAACAAGTTCTGCATGTTGAGCATATTTACATCATGCACATTTATTCAATTATACTGAAAAGTGCTTAATACATAAAGAGCCCAAGAAATATAAAATATTTTAGATAATTACTGTGCACAAACACATGGCAGTAAATGTCAATTACTTCAACATAATTTTGTTAATAAAATTTTTGTTAATTGTAATTTTATTACATGAAAGTAATTTTAAATTACTTTTAAATTTGCAGCCTGTAAACATGCAACGTATAACTTTTGTGTTTGCCAGTTTTAAAAGAAGATTTAATTTAGTACATAGTTATTTTAAATTTATTTATACATTTGCTATTTTAAACCAATATATAAATGACTCATCCATACAACTGTATGCCTACCCTGATTGCTGTAGATATCTACTCTGGAAATAAACTTATTTTAAAAATGTGACCTCACTTTACTTAAAAAAAAATAGAATGTATCTTTCCCTTTACTATGAGTTTTGTTTTGTTACATTTTTTTTGACAAATGATAATGCAAATATTACCTTCCGTTGTTGTAATGAAAGTTATATATTGCATTCATGTTGAAGTTTCAACAAGAGGAATAAGTGAAACAAATATATAAAATTAAGAGTTTTGGTTATATGTTTATGGTAAAATATGACAACACAAAACAGTGCTTTTCATGGCAACATTATGGCAGTAAACATTAAAATCATCATTAACTATTTCACTTTTAAATTGTTTTTGGCTTTTAGTGCTGAAGTAGAATTTTGTTAATTTTTAGCAGTAGGTGTCAAAACCTGTTTTGTTGAGCAGCTTCTCTCATGATTGTGTCTGACAATAAATTTAAATGACAGATTCAGTGTCAACATGGCAAACTTTGTTGTAAGATCTTTTTCTCTTGTATTTTGTATCTTCTAACTTTTACTTCATTTTCAAGGATTGCTGCATTATTTCTTATATTTGCTTTTGATGAGCCACAATTTTCTGGCACATTCTCCCAGGCTTTTCACTTTGAAAAAGTAATCCAGCATGGCTTTGAAGGCATCTTGCTATATAATTCTTGGTCTACCTGTTGATCTTTTATAAGATGTCCTTACAATACTTTCATGGAGACTTGATTGTTGTCTATTATTTTAACATGCCCCTTGTCCATTATTTTAATGTGTCCCTTGTCCATTATTTTAATATGTTCCAGGCAATTTAATCTTCAGCTCCTGAATGTTAACATAAATGATGGAAGCCTTGAGTCCTGCAAGTTGTATGAGTTATTTCATCCTTATGTGAAACTTGATGAATTGTACGTATATTAAATTAACTTGGAAATGTTGCACACAAACAAATCTTTGTTGGGACATAATCATTCAGGTTTAATCATTTCAAAGATTGATAGAGGGTAGAGAGAAAGTGATAATCATAACCTAAACAGGAATGCACCAAAATAGTATTACAGACTATATATTTATCAAGAGAAGAGAGAAATTAGAATACTTGCTTACAAATGGCAAAATACAAGGAAATAGTGATTGGAAATGACAAAGAGAAAAGATACTAGATAACTTGGTTTCATGGAATGATAAACAGTCAACAACAAAATTGTTTGTTTGAATTCACCAATTTTATATCTCTAGTGAAGTCCCAGTTGACTTAATTTTATGTGAATATCACTATTTTCTTATTTTTCACACTGCACCAATTGTGTGCTCAGGTGTTCCCCACCATACAGGTAGATATTCTCTAACTTCAGAGGTACTCTCATTTTTTTTTTCCATTGAGAGTTTTAAATGTTTTGCGTTTCCTATTAATTTTGGCTGGGCAGTGGCCATTTTGGCCTACTCTTTTCCATTTCCAACTGCCAATGGTTTTTTAACATTTGCAGATTTGCACACAGGTCCTGTTTTTTTGCCATTATCCAAGATGAGAGCTAGACACTCACCACCCAGAGACCAGGGGAGGATAAAGCCATGAAGCAACCACAGATTCCATTTTTTTAAATTTTCCACCACCTATGGTGGGAATTGAACCTGGGACCTTCTTGTCCAGAGGCCAAAGTCTTTACTTTAGACCACCCAATCCCCTAAACAATAGAATTGATACGATGCACTGTGGTCAGTAATCTATGGAAGACATGATTGTCTATGCCAAGTGGTGTGGCACATTTTGATATATTTATATTAGAGCATCATTAGTATAGTGGTGGTTAGTACATTGACTTGGTGATGAAGTGAACTTGGAGGTTAATCAAAGATGTATGCTCTCCAATCAGTCTACTCAAACAAAAATATACACCTGGCTCACTTAGCTTTAGAATATATAAACAGCATAGAATAGCACTGGTCTCCTCACTTTCAAATGCTGTGGTGAAGTTTAATACTTTATTCCCTTATGACATATTTCACAAGACACTCTTTATATCTGCATAAGTGTATATGTACCCGTGATATGTCTTTATCACTTTTCCCTCTAGATCTTTAATTGTTGTTGTTGTTGCGATCGTTGTGGGCAGCTTGAGCCGTCATATGGTAGATGTTTTGCGTGATTCGCACGCTGTGTCAATATATCGATCGTTACTTTGTTTACTTTACTGAAGGCCTTCACCCACCTGTCAGTCTCTCGCTTGATTGACCTCTGCTGGAATGCTCTGCTCATGATTTTGCTTGAGACAACATGTCTCCGTGCCCACTGGGCGTTCGTCTCAGCCTGACCTTGTTTGCTCACCATGTGGTACTTCTGGTTTGTTGTTAAGATAACTGTTTCATGTTGTGATTCCGCGACAACTTTATTGCTGTTATGATTCGTCCCCAAGGGTTGATGCTAGGAAGATAAATATAACTGTGTAACACATAACAACGCATTGGTCATCAGAATTGGTTCTGACTTTTAATACTGTCACATCTGACTCTCGTTACACACTGGATATGGCAGGTCACACACTTAAAGCGCACTCTTACAATTCTTTGATCTATCGCCCTCACACTTATCTCTGGGCTCTAGCGCATTCATACTCGCATCTCAACTACTTTTGGACCGTCCCCATTGACGGCCCGCCCTAGACTATCTAACTTCTACCGACCTTGTGGTCTCTTGGCAACTGCTACTAACTGTCTCTTAATAGTGCCACTTACTAATCTGCATCACTTAAATATTCTTCACTAGTCTCTGCATCTCCTAACTATCACGTTTTCTTCTGCCGGTTAAATGTCTATTACACTTTCTTAGTGTCTTTATTCTAACTCACTTGCTAATCTACATCGCGTCTAATTCTACTGGGCTAAGGTTAGCCCCTCTATGGGCCGACCCACATGGTCGCCCGTCTCCTAACTGGCGTGTGTGCTCCTGCCGACTACATTTCTCCAAGTGTTCAGTATAAAGTGATCTCGATTTAGTGTTTACCTCTTAAATTTGGATCTTATCAGCCAATCAAAATTGACTTCCTATGCGTCTGTCTGCCCACTCACTTCTGGACATGACTTTCACGTTTTGCAAGTGAATTTCGACCCATAGTCTCCTTATTTTTTTCTCGTGACTTCGTCTTAATGTCTTTGTCCTTTTTCTCCTTGACCTTGTTTTCTCGTCTTTGTTTATTCAATTACTCTCTCCACTCCTCCCCCGTCTACATATACTATAAATGTCCAACTATTGCTAATTTTCTGCTACTTCAGCATTAAGCTGATGGTGACTTCTCTTTATTGTCAATTCATAAAGGGGCATTAAATGAGTATGGATATGTTGTGTTACTATTTTATGCCATAGCTGCAATTTTTGCACCTTTTGGCCAATACATCCGTCTTTGGCATGTCATTTTTGGGTACCAGGTTGCTATCCAATTTTGATTCCTACTCAGTCAGACTGGTTAATCTCTTCCTAGTGGCAGCACTGGAAGGTGATGTAGGATCTATTTCAGCTCATCTTCTCGCAGCACTGGAAGGTGATGTAGGATCTATTTCAGCTCATCTTCTCGCAGCACTGTAAGGTGATGTAGGATCTATTTCAGCTCATCTTCTCGCAGCACTGGAAGGTGATGTAGGATCTATTTCAGCTCATCTTCTCGCAGCACTGGAAGGTGATGTAGGATCTATTTCAGCTCATCTTCTCGCAGCACTGGAAGGTGATGTAGGATCTATTTCAGCTCATCTTCTCGCAGCACTGGAAGGTGATGTAGGATCTATTTCAGCTCATCTTCTCGCAGCACTGGAAGGTGATGTAGGATCTATTTCAGCTCATTTTCTCACAGATCCTGACTGACACAATCAGCTGTGAGTTGCTGACAGATCTCAACTCTGTTTCTGTTCAGTGTGTTCTTTTTCTACCTTTCAACTTCCTGATGAGCATAGGTCTTCAACAAACATTTTCTAAGCCGTTCTTTTTCTTGCCATTTTTTTAAGATCGTTCCATATCTTCCCCATCATCTTCATCTCTGCTTCCATCTGTCTTCTCCAAGAATATTTTAGTCTTCCTCTTTGTCTTTTTCCTCGGGGATTCCAAAAAAAGGCCTGTTGTGTAATAATCTCAGTTGGCTTCCACAGTGTGTGTCCTATCCAGTGCCATTGTCTTCATTGTATCTCTTTATCTACTCGTATTTGACTGGTACTTTTCCATAATTCTATGTTAGTGATTTTGTCCTGCCATTTCCATCTTTTTATTCTGAACAAGCATCCATTAATGGTATTGTATCCTCATGTTTGTCATTTTTGTTGTTCTCCATTTTTCACATGCATATAAAAGGACTGACTTAACATTGGAGTTATTGCTACTGTGTTATTGTACCCCATTTTTAATTTGAAAGTAAAACTAATAAACCTTATTTCAGTATCCTATGCATAAATCATTCCATTTAATTTATTTTGATTTTAATTAAACCAGCCAAAACAAAATACATATAAACAAATTATTGCTGAAAGACTGTTTTAAAATTAATAATTAATTAGTTTAAAATTATTAAATTAATTTAGTGGCTTAAAGTTGAGGCTAATTGTTTATTTGTTTCATTTAATTTTAAATTGTAGATTTAGAGCAACCATCTATTTACTGGATAGCAGGCGGCTGAAAGTAAAACCAGTGTCGTTCTTCAGATTTGGTGGTCACAATATTACTCACTGGCTGCACTGTGACCTTTGCTCACCTGCACATGGGCACGAACCTGAAGTAGTTTCCACTTTCATTTTTGGTTGACAATTGTGGTCTAATATAACCTAAAAGATGTAGTCTGAGGTTGAATGGGGCGTGCCTCACCAAGAAGTAGGCATAGCCCCATGCAAGACTAGATAAGAATTAGATGGACATGGGCTTGAAACACAGTAGTGTGATAAAGCTTTTTTTTTTTAAAACGAGGGGTGTGTGAGATAAATACTCTGATCCAAATACCTTGTGGCGACTGCACTGGAGATGTGGCCTTTATTCTACAGCCCTACAGTTTCCCCAGCAGACCCCAAAAACGGGATAAATGCTGTAATGATAATCTATTTACCCAGGATAAAATCTCACAGTGCTATATTTTACATTTACTTTATCCTCATATTAATGTTATCCTTGCAGGGGATTTGTTTCATTCAACTTCCGGTGTGTCTAATACAATTTTGTTCTTGTATTTGAAAAAATGCAACTAACATCACATTTATATGTACAAATATCACTACACTATCCCTTTATTCCAAATTATATTCAGTTGAAGAGTGTGTGGATTCAAGCAAGTAACAATAATTGAGTATTTTGTGACACAAAATATTAATTAATTCTATTGTATATGAGACATAAGACATATTATTTGTGTACAGCTTTGCCCCAGTGTACAGCAGGACTGTATTATATGTACTCTTTGGCCTATGTACTCTTTGGCCTATGTACTCTTATGTATATATGTACTTTTTTTTAGCTTAGCACATCTTGATTCCAGTAGTTAGTTTATTTGACACACAATTATACTTATAGAATAGAAATTCTCTATTTTTTCAGAGTTGAACCAACCGTTGTAATCATTTTAAATCCATGTTGTAGAGAAAGAAAAGCTCTCAAAACAAATCTCCGCCTTGGAATTTGTTAAATACCAAAATTAAACCAGCAAATTGTTATTTTTGTACTTTCTGGAACCCATTAAAAAAATTTTTATATTATGTTTTTATCCTTTCTATATTTAAAATTACCCATTTACATATTTTTGCTTTCAGAAAAATAGTTTCCAGCTTTACTGTAGACACTCATACTTTTATTTGTTTCATTATCTTATATTTCATTTTATTATCCAAAAGTTCATATTTTTTGCTTATCTTTTATTCAGACTGAAAGATTCCATTTTCCCATTCTCTTCCTTGTAGCCTTTGCCAGAATATGTATACATTCTCCTCAACTGCCTTGTGTCTCCACATAGAATACCAGTATTAGAGGCCAGGCTTGGAGAATGTTGCAATGTCCACAAGTCTCCATAATGAAGGCAGCTGATGAGAAGTTAGTTTCCCTGGCACTTTCATATAAAAATGTATATATTTATATATCTATATAACTAACACATATTAACTTCTATGTGCACAGTCAATTTAAAATATAATATCTCCATTAACTACTTATCTTGTTGAAACATTGATGTAACAAGATAATAATGAAATCTGCTGCCATTTTAATTATAATTTGTTATGTAATTATTTTTAATTGTAAATAATCTTGATTTAATTAATTATTTATGTCAAATAATTAATATTTTACAGTATACTGCATGTATTAATAGCCTGACCAATCATAGTATATGAAGCAAATGTAAGCATGTGTGGCTATATTACTGGTACTTCTTAATCTTTGTGTATGACTGAAAAAGCGAAACTATATATAATTGCCAAAAGTGTACATGAAACAGGGTTTAAGTCTGAGTAGTGATGATCACTTGGCATGAATGCTTATAGCGTACACAGACTTCAAATTCCTGGAAATTCTCACAAATTCCTGGAAATATGTTCACAGAAGATGTTTGAATGAAATATAGCAATATATTAACAATTTTCAAAAAGTCAATTTAGTGACTTACTGGTTGATGATCTAGCATTTCATTTTGTATTTAATTCAGTGTTTATATTTAGTTAAATAAACTGAGATATGCCTCATACACCCATACATTTTTTTATATTTGGGGGATATATTTGGTTTTGTTAACCTTTCTGGGCTGAATTTTTATCAAATGGTTTAGATAAAGCTTTGTGTACTGTGATAATACAGTCATCTGAAACAGTATATGGCGCTCATGTTTTATTTTGCCTAGACATTTAATAAATTAGAGAATGTATGTACCAGAGATTTAAACCTTTCAAAATGTTACATTCATTATTTTTCACCAAACATGAAGACATTTCAATATGTTTTATAAATGACTTGCATTAAATGAAAAGTATGTTACATAATCATAAGGTTTAGTTGAATTGTACTGTGAGATGAAAAAATAAAATGAGATAAAGGTGAGGTAGATTAAACAATGTGGACATATAATGAAATAAATTAAATAATAGGAATATGTAAAGAGCCATGATTCTACACTGACAATCCTACTGCAGGAAAAAATTGAAGACAAACTGGCAAGGAGACAAGAGTCTATCAAAGAGGCAAAATGACTTACTTGCAGCTTGTATCAACAGTGTAGCAGTAGACAATGTTGAGAATCATTTGGCTTAAACATCATTAATGAGAAGACAGCACATGATATCATAAACACTGACAGAAACTGAATATCAACCAATATGTCTTTCATTGTAATATTCATTATCAATTTTGGAGACTTCTATCTCTAAACCTCTACAGCTAGCAGATTTTCATCTCATAAATTGTGGAAATGTTATATTATTATTATTACTGCAACTACTAACTGTTATACCTACCTAAGATTAATTTGTTTTCTTAAAACTGACAATATTTTTAACATCATTTTTTAATTCTTGTCTTTCTTTCTTTTTGGCTTGTGGCAATTATTTGTGGAAGTAGTCAAGTGATTAATGTGTTGGCTTTGAATCAAACAGTTCAGGAGTTTGAATACTCAACTGTAAATGGATAACCTGATTACCTGACAATCTTATCTTTAAATAGTAAGGTTTCATGGTGCTAAAGGTTGCCTCTATATTCACCTCTATATGTTTGAATAAATAACTTATCAGATTATCTTTATCGCACATCGAACGACTGTCCATAAGTGCTCAGATTCCCTCCACAGCAAATCTGGCAGCCTTAAATAACTGAACAATAAACTATGATGGTACACAAGTCTCTGTACTCCCTGTAGCTCTCTTGAATTTAATCAACATCCCTCTTAACTTGAAGATCAGTGGGTTGCACCAGGGCTGCAGATTTACAAAAATCACTGAAATCTACTTTGTTCTACTAATCTACATCTTGCCCTACTTTATTTTAAAGCAATTGGAATAAATGATCTGTCCATTATATGGCAACATAAAAAAAAAAAAAACCATGACTTAGTATACAATGGATGCACCTACAACACTTGATTCACTGAAAAATCGCAGCCAGGTGCATGAAAACCATAGCACTGGCACCAAAAAAAAAAATCTGTGGAATCTTCAGTTAACTTGTCACAGCGATCCATATGGAAGAAGCTGGAAGTGATCAACTACTTAACAAACCCTACAGAAGTTAAAGAACAGCTTTCAAACTCTTGGTATGCACAAATATGCAATGTTTGAGTATTTTCCTGAAATGCCCGTAATTTATTAAACTTGTTATTTATTTGTATATTTATATTAACTCCATTAACCTTCGTTGCGGAGACAGCACTCGATGATGATGATGATATTAACTATGTTTTTAAGGACTAGCTTGAACTAGGCTTTTTTATGTTTTTTATATATTTGTCTTCTTTCTCTGTCCTCTTCTTTCTTTTAATTAGCATTAATCAAGATATTCTCTTCTTATCATCATAAAAACTTTTACTTCCATATGTAGTCTGTATCATCAACAAACCCTTTCAATTTGTAATAATATTTTCTTCACTGGAGATGGCTGTTGAGTTATGTATTTGACAAAATGAACAACAAACCGATGTAACTTCAAAACTGCAGGTCAAAGTTTAGTTCTGCCAATGTTTAGAGGAAATAATGGTCATATATAATGCTTTAAAAGTGTTACATATTTTAGGGTCAATGCAAAGAAATTTATATAAAGGCATCAAAATGTGAAGCTGCAGTGAAGCTAATTGTGAGGAGAAATGAAAAAATATAGAAAAAAATAATATGGTTAAAGCTACGTATTTTACCCTGGCCACAATAATTTGGAGATAAAGAAGGGATCAAGTTCTCTTTCTGATAGTTATTATCTTCCCAAACTGTAAGGTTTTTTCTTTGGTTATACTAGGTAGCGTTATTCACATATCCACTCTGCTCTCCTTTCCAATAGCTTGTGCAAGGTGTGTACACTGGTATCCCTGTTTCATCCTGATTGTAACTTATTCTCTGAAAACTTGTAAATCAAGCAATGAGTGGTGCATATCATTTCCTGTAAGAATTGTTAACTCTTGCAGGTCAGGTACCCATTATTTGACTACTGGATGTTTCCAAAGAACAAAACAGCAATTACTGCATTGTGAAGCCAAAGCATTAATCACCTGTCAAACTAAATAACAAAACAATGAGAAATGTGAACATATTTGTACATGCTTTTGTAATTTATTATGATACTAGCAAATGATTAACAGGCCAAGCAAATTATGTGAACTTGAAACAATATGTTTGTGTATGCCTTTGTATGAGAGCTGAATATACTTATTGTGTGTTAGAACAATATTTTGCACAGCTAATAATATAATAACATGAAATAATAAAACATAATTTATACTCAAATATTATCTTGTTATTTGCATTTTTCTTCCTGTTTTTAATTTTGACATGATTCTAAGTTAACTAGTTCTAATATCTATCTATCTATTGACTTTTCGAGCCGTGGCCGGCTCCCAGATACTCTTCCTCTTTTTCTAAATTTTCTTTCTAGCAGTTTCAATTCTTTCAAAGGACTTTTATCAAATCTTGCCATGAACAATAACAATAGTAATTTCGACTAAGAATTGCCAACTCTGCTGGTCAGGTACCCATTATATGACTGCTGGATGTTTCCAGGGAACAAAGCAGCAAGCAGTTCTAAAATATGCATCATGTTATTTGAGAGTTCACATAACAGCTCACCGTCACTCAAAATAGTTTATTCTTGAATTGAAAGACTGAGATCTGAGTGGATGGAGTATACACAAGCTTCATACATTCAAACGTGTATTTTGATATATTGTTCTGGACTTGAGTGAATGAAGTATCTATAGATGCTTTATAAGCAGTTTCCTTAACATGAGTGATAGATACTTTCTTTAAGCGTTTTACTTTCAAAGACTTTTGTAAATTTGCTATCATCAAAGACATGCAAGTGTTCAAATAAAATAAAAACATCATCTGGTCAAAATTTGATATGCCAGAAAAGAGACCAAAAGACACAGAAGAAAAACAAATCAATACAGAACTGTAATCATGTCTTCACACACTAAGGGACATACTGGGGAGGAGATTTTAGCACTTATGGACATTTCTGATATACAATGAGTTTGATGTGTTGCCTTAACTAAACTAAAAAAAACTGGAAAGTTAGCTGGAAGGATATTTGTGGTTAGAACATTCATCGAGCTCTTGCAAAACATGTCAGGTTTTTTATTGACTAAAATTTAGATGCGATGTGAATACAGCAAAAAGTGATGCTACTGATTTATTTGCGGGTCATCATCATTGCACTCCGAACATGTCCATAGGTGCTCAGATCCCATCCTCAGCAAGTCCTGCAGTGTCCAGCGACTGACGACTCCAGTTCTGTGTTGGTTGATAAGTCTTCTTACATGCCCACTAAGTTTCTCATTTCTGACTGTGCCCATCTTAACTCCCATCTCTATCATCTGAAGGAGTAAATTGGATTTGTGTTTGTCAAAGTCCTGTGCTCTTCCCACATCTCGGAGGGATGTCCACCCGATCCATTGGTTGACCATCCTCAACGACAGCGCAGCTAGCCAATCTGTCCACTCTTTCATTTGCCCGTACTCCCGCATGTCCAGGGACATAGACAAAGGTGACCTTATGTATTTTGACTTCTGCAATGACTCTAACAATTGCATGTACAGAGTCCGCCACCACTTTTTTTATCATGCTCATCGAATCACTCAGTATACAGGCATGGGTGTAGTCTTGTGACTCTAACCAGTTGAATGCCCTGGTCACTGCCATCACCTCCATCATCATGCTACTCATGGTCATGACGTATGCACCACTGTCTTCTTTTACTATTCTGCCTGCTGAGCGTGCTGTAAATGCCCATGCACTTCTTTGGTGTCATATTACAGATCCATCTGTATAGATGACTGCATCTTTCTCATTGGTGTTGTCGCAGATGAGACCGTTGACTTTTGCATTGACCATGACTGTGTTTGGTTGCCTACTTTTCCTGTCAAGTGTGACAATACACGAGAATGTCCCATGGATGACATAGAAAGTGATGCCATGATCTTGAAACTGCAGGAATTTTGAATAAAACGTGGCATCAACATAAGATGTTATTGATAGATGAGATATAAAATGTGCTCAACCAGTCAGCGAAAACAACCTTTATTATTTGTATCCTTTGTGGCAACTACTAAAAATACTGAAAGAAACTGAACACAATAGGGACTACCCAGAATGCAACATAACAATTTCTGTAAACCAACAGCTAATTATTTTAAGAATGTCAACACTACAGAAACTCTCCAACCCAAATTGTTAGTTTTCCTGTGTCGGTAGGCAGACCTAGACTAATTAACTGGTGCTGTATGCGAACATGTTTCTAACCACTAAACCAAAGCATCACAACTAATTACTGTTTTCTGTAATCCATCTGAATATCCATTTTATTGCAGAAGTCAAAAATAATTATTGGATCACCTTTTGTCTATGTCCCTGGACATGTGGGGGTACAAGAAAATGAAAAAGCAGACAGGTTGGCTAGCTCCACTGTTGTTGAAGAGAGTCAACCAATGGATTGGGTGGACATCATCAATGCTTGTTTACGATGAATGATGATATCGTATGACAGGGAACAGTTGGCTGTGTTCACTTTCTGCGCGGTTTCGCCTTATGTCTTTTGGCGTGTGCTGAGACTGCTACGATGGGGACTACAGTTACCTTTCTTTGTTTGGGAGATGAGTTACTAATTCGGATGATTCCACTGGCACGGGCGGTTGAGCAATTATGGATTTTAATTCGTTTGCTGTGATACCGAGGCCTTCCATAACCAATAACCATCAATGCCCTCCAAGATGTGGGAAGGGCACAGGACTTAGACAACCATAAGTCCATGTCACTCCTTTGGATGAAAAAAGATGGGAGTTAAGATGGGCACAGCCAGAAATGAGAAACTTAGTGGGGGTGTAAGAAGATTTATCAAGCAACACAGAACTGGAGTGGTTAGTCATTGGACACTGTGGGACTTGCTGAGTAGGGGATCTGAGCACCTATTGACATGTTCAGAGTGCAATGATGAAATAACTCAATCCACTTTATGTAGTTTTATTTTTATGGAAGCAAATTTAGGAAGGTTGGATTCTATCAACAGTTTGTATAAGTTTTGTGAACAAGTAGAAAGTAATGAGTACTAGCAGAAGTTGTTATAAAGTTGAGTTTTTATATTTGGCTTTAGTTTGTTAATAAGGACATAGAAAACACTTCTTCTTCCCATTAACCAGGGCTTCACTGGGTCACCACTGACAGACATGGTCTTCTTCTTCTTCTTCTACATTTTTAGCTCCCAGTGGAGCATAGGTCTTCAACAAACACTTTCCAAGTCGTTCTGTTTTTTGCCATTCTTTTAAGATCATTCCATGTTTTCCCCATCATCTTCATCTCTGCTTCTATCTGTCTTCTCCAAGAATTCCTTGGTCTTCCTCTTTGTCTTTTCCCCTGGGGATTCAAAAAAAGGGCCTGTTGTTTAATACTCTCAGTTGGCTTCCGTAGTGTGTGTCCTATCCGGCGCCATCGTCTTCGCTGTATCTCTTTATCCACTGGTGTTTGACTGGTACATTACCATAATTCTATGTTAGTGATTTTGTCCTGCCATTTCATCTTTTTATTCTGCGTAAGCATCCATTAATGAAAGTCTGTATCTTCATAAGTGTCAATTTTGTTGTTCTCCATGTTTCACAGCCAGCCATATAATAGGACCGCCTTAACATTTGAGTTGAAAATTTTTATTTTTATATTTAACCTAATTTCTTTGGATTTCCATATGTTTCTCAGTGCAATGAAAGCTCCTCTTGCTTTTGATATCCTTATTTTGATATCCTTATTTTGGTATCATTTTCTGTTCATTATCTATCTATCGACCTTTCAAGCCCTGGCCCATAGGGCATAGACATAGATACTCTTTCCCTTTTTTGAAAATTATTCTTTATAGCAGTCTTAGTCCATGCAAAGATCTTTTATCAAATCTCGCTATTTGTCTCTGTTCTGTGCAAGCATCTCAATCCATGCAAAGATCTTTTATCAAATCTCGCTATTTGTCTCTGTTCTGTGCAAGCATCTCATTCCATGCAAAGATCTTTTATCAAATCTCGCTATTTGTCTCTGTTCTGTGCAAGCATCTCTATCCATGCAAAGATCTTTTATCAAATCTCGCTATTTGTCTCTGTTCTGTGCAAGCATCTCAATCCATGCAAAGATCTTTTATCAAATCTCGCTATTTGTCTCTGTTCTGTGCAAGCATCTCAATCCATGCAAAGATCATTTATCAAATCTCGCTATTTGTCTCTGTTCTGTGCAAGCATCTCAATCCATGCAAAGATCTTTTATCAAATCTCGCTAATTGTCTCTGTTCTGTGCAAGAATCTCAATCCATGCAAAGATCTTTTATCAAATCTCGCTATTTCTCTCTGTTCTGTGCAAGCATCTCAATCCATGCAAAGATCTTTTATCAAATCTCGCTATTTGTCTCTGTTCTGTGCAAGCATCTCAATCCATGCAAAGATCTTTTATCAAATCTCGCTATTTGTCTCTGTTCTGTGCAAGCATCTCAATCCAAGCAAAGGAATGCACATAAATGCATCAAAATGCAATGTTGTACAGTTCCGTTATTTCAGTAGAAAGATTCTTCTTAGATCATACAGGGAACTTGTTATTAACATTTTATTCTCCTTTACTTTTAATTTCTCTTTCTAGCTTGATTTTTTAATTATTTTTTTTTTTAAATACCTATTTGTACATGTGTTGTATGTTTGTTCCTGTTGAAGGCCTTTGCACTGAAACGTTGTTCTGATTTGTGGTGTCCACTTCTTACGTGAAGTTTTAACCATACCATTTTTTCTGCTATATTTTTTTCATTTCTCCTGGCTGGTTAGATCTCTGATCAACAGTTTTTTGCCAAGCAGAAGAAAAACAACTCTCCATCTTGGATTGACACAGGAAAAAAAAATGTAACTTGTAAATGTAGCAAAATATAACTTAATGTAGCATTGTTACCTATATGGTTATAAAATACAACATAAAGTAGCATTTTTACCTGTATGGCTATAAAATGTAAATTAAAGTAGCATTGTTACCTGTGCTATAACTTATAGTAGCATTGCCCATACGTGTATCTATTCCTAAACAACAAATGTGCACATTTATAAAGTAGGCATATTATAACACATACAAATATATATTTGTATTTTACACTTGCAAAACAAATATACATATAAGTATTTTTAAATCAACAAATCTTATGGTGCCTGAAATATGTGATGGCAGTGCCAACATTCTCCAGAACCATCATCACTTTTATGAGTTATGTGAAGGACAATATGCCAGATTGCCCTGCTTTCACAAAGAAAATCTTTAGTACTCATTCAGAAGCTGAGTAAACCTGAAGTTTTGGCATTCACAAAGATTTATCATATTTTGGAATTTAACTTAACCATGTTGATCAGTAATTTTTTTTTTTTTTTTGCCAGCTTTTACCTCTGACGAAGTCCCTAGAGACTAGGAACTGAATTTTGCGTGTTAATTCATTTTTCCCTGGCAGCCATGTGCACAGGGGTCCCTCACCGCACAGGCAGATAACTCCAACTTTGGAGATACTCATATTTTTTCCATCCATGAGTAATTGACGTTTCAAGCCGGGCCTCGCTGATGAGACCAGGGGTGGTTGCTACAGAGAGAAATCATAAATAAAAATCCCAACCGGTGTAGCCAGGATTTGAACCCACAACCTCTCTGTCTCGAGGCCGGCATCTTGCCTCGTTTTTCATCATCCATCTCTATTCTTGATGAGATGTTCGATCTTATTTAATAAGTCTATGCCCGCTAAGTTTGCTTCTGTTAGTATCTCTATTTTTAGTGTCTCTATAGGTCTTCAACTTTGTCTGCATTCTGATGTTTCCCATATAAGAGCCTGTTTTGGAATTCTCTTATCTCTTCTCAAAACATGTTCATCATATGTCCATCTTCTCTTCCTAATTGTAGATAAGATCACTAGTTGCATGGCCATTTCTCTTATCTCTTCTCAAAACATGTTCATCATATGTCCATCTTCTCTTCCTAATTGTAGATAAGATCACTAGTTGCATGGCCATATCTCTTATCTCTTCTCAAAACATGTTCATCATATGTCCATCTTCTCTTCCTAATTGTAGATAAGATCACTAGTTGCATGGCCATTTCTCTTATCTCTTCTCAAAACTTGTTCATCATATGTCCATCTTCTCTTCCTAATTGTAGATAAGATCACTAGTTGCATGGCCATTTCTCTTATCTCTTCTCAAAACATGTTCATCATATGTCCATCTTCTCTTCCTAATTGTAGATAAGATCACTAGTTGCATGGCCATTTCTCTTATCTCTTCTCAAAACATGTTCATCATATGTCCATCTTCTCTTCCTAATTGTAGATGAGATCACTAGTTGCATGGCCATTTCTCTTATCTCTATATTAGTCTTAAATTCATTCCATTGTACACAGAGTATTCTTCGTAGGCATTTGTCTTCAAAAGCGCTTAGTTTTATCTCAATCTCTTTTCTTGTTTTCCAGCTATCACATGCAAGGTCTAGTGCCGGCTCAAGCTACCAGCAACTCTGGCAGTTGCCTGGGGAGTGCTGTGTGCTTAGACAAGCCATCAAGTTTTTCCTTGTGAAAATTGTTAGAATTGAACTTAAAAATGGCACCAAAGTTCAACTTGCTCAGGGTGCCAACAACCACAAAGTCAGTTTTGTCAGGGGTAAGGGTTGTTAATACATTGGTCCAGATTTTGTGTATATATAAACATACAAGTAGAGCCAGTCTTAACATATGGATGTGAATCATGGACAATAGGACAACAGACAAGAAAATCACTGGAGGCTGTAGAAATGTGGTTTTACAGAAGAATGTTGAGAATACCATGGACAGCTAAAAAGAGTAATGAAAATGTTCTGAAAGAGGCCAAAGCAAAAAAAAAAGAGCTAATTTCCAATATTAGGAAGAAACAATCATCATTTTTCGGCCATGTAATGAGAAGAGAACAGCTGGAATATAATGTGACAACTGGGAAAATTGAGGGACGAAGAGATAGAGGGAAATAAAGAGAAACGATAACAGACAACTTAAGAGGATGGCTTGGCAGAAGGTCAACAACAGAAATGATAAATAACTGTCGAGATCAAAATTTGTAGAGAGGCATGATCACCTACGCCAGCAGGCATGGTACTTCATGATGATGATAAATATACATAATAAAAATGCAAAATGTACATAGAGCTGTGTGGATTTATAAAGAAACAGTTATATCAGTTAAGTTTATAGGCATCCATTTATGTAAGGGATTTGTGTTTCCAAGATTAAAGTGGACTGATAATACCAAAAGGTAGACAGGTGAACTTATGACTATGTGAACTATCAAGACAAAATCAGAGTAAAATCACGCTCCATGCTAGCCAACCTTCAATGTGGAAACGCCAATCAGTGAATGAATGAGTTTGTGTTGAAAGAATGAATGTTTGTATGTATGAATTGTCTCTGTGAGTGAAATGTACACCTCTTTTAGGTAATTATATGTTTCCTGTCTGAGTTAATTGTATGTTTCCTGTCAAGGTTAATTGTATGTTTCCTGTCTGATTGTATGTTTCCTGTCTGAGTTAATTGTATGTTTCCTGTCTGATTGTATCTTTCCTGTCTGAGTTAATTGTATGTTTCCTGTCTGAGTTAATTATATGTTTCCTGTCTGAGTTAATTATATGTTTCCTGTCTAATTGTATGTTTCCTGACTGAGTTAATTGTATGTTTCCTGTCTGATTGTATCTTTCCTGTCTGAGTTAATTGTATGTTTCCTGTCTGAGTTAATTATATGTTTCCTGCCTGAGTTAATTATATGTTTCCTGTCTGAGTTAATTGTATGTTTCCTGTCTGATTGTATCTTTCCTGTCTGAGTTAATTGTATGTTTCCTGTCTGAGTTAATTATATGTTTCCTGCCTGAGTTAATTGTATGTTTCCTGTCTAATTGTATGTTTCCTGTCTGAGTTAATTGTATGTTTCCTGTCTGATTGTATCTTTCCTGTCTGAGTTAATTGTATGTTTCCTGTCTGAGTTAATTATATGTTTCCTGCCTGAGTTAATTATATGTTTCCTGTCTGAGTTAATTGTATGTTTCCTGTCTGATTGTATCTTTCCTGTCTGAGTTAATTGTATGTTTCCTGTCTGAGTTAATTATATGTTTCCTGCCTGAGTTAATTGTATGTTTCCTGTCTAATTGTATGTTTCCTGTCTGAGTTAATTGTATGTTTCCTGTCTGATTGTATCTTTCCTGTCTGAGTTAATTGTATGTTTCCTGTCTGAGTTAATTATATGTTTCCTGTCTGAGTTAATTATGTTTCCTGTCTAAGTTAATTATATGTTTCCTGTCCGATTGTATGTTTTCTTTCTGAGTTAATTATATGTTTCCTGTCTGAGTTAATTGTATGTTTCCTGTCTGATTGTATGTTTTCTGTCTGAGTTAATTGTATGTTTCCTGTCTGAGTTAATTATATGTTTCCTGTCTGATTGTATGTTTCCTGTCTGAGTTAATTATGTTTCCTGTCTGATTGTATGTTTCCTATCTGATTTAATTGTATGTTTCCTGTCTGAGTTAATTGTATGCTTCCTGTCTGAGTTAATTGTACATCTGTGAGAGTGAAATATCTTTCTGTATGTATGTGGTTATATTTATCTGTCGTTGTGATTGTGTCCATGTGAATACATGTATCGATTCTTGTGAGTGTTTATGCATGAATGTGTGTATTTCTGTCAATGTATGTTTTTTTTAAAGTATTTAACCAAATTTGAATGAGCTACAAGTATCATTTAATTATTAAAATAAGAAAAAAGGCAACAAGAACAACTCTAATCATAAGAACTAATCTATCAAAGAACAAAACACATGATTTATTACAGTGGATTTTTTCAAGGAATATCACACAGCTTTACTCATACATTGACACAGGCATAAATATCAACCACATTACCCCAACAATAATATGCAAAAGGTCTATTAAAAATATGAACACTAACGCCAAAATTCCGATAGGCCATGCAGTGTGACAGGGCTCTTTACTTTTTTTTTTATTTTACTCATACATGGTCAAGTATGATCCTGACTGACAGCTCCACGGTTCAACCCCAACTTTAAATAGGTACTACATTTTTCTCGGAAAGAAGGGCAGCCTGGCATACCCATAAAATGAATATGCTGAGGTCAATAAAAAACGTAAAAAGACAAATCAGCGGACCTAATCTATGATAAAGAGATATTTGTAAATCATCTCTGAATGGTTTCTCCATCTGTGAAAATGATTGAGAACATCTGGCAAGTGACTATACATCATTTGAGGCTGTGCCATGGCAAAACATGGAAGATAAAAGACTCATGAAAAAGATGGAAAACCCTGTGGATCATAGGGCCTGACTTGTTTATTCTGTGGCTGTGTGTGTTTGTTAAACATTGGTAGAATTAGCCATGAGAGAAGCTGTTCAGCAAAAACAAAACCTAAAAAAAAATACACAATAACCTCCACTAAACCATCTGACAAGATGAAAAGGGCCATATATATAAGGTCATTATAAATATATATAAGGTCATGACACAAACTCCATATTCCCTGTATGCTTTATGGTGTGGAGGTAATCACTTTTACTTTACTTTTTTTATTCATACACATACACAACTCATACATTTTCTCTTCAGAAAAATAATACATAACATTAAGTAATAATAATGTTATAAAATAATAAGTCAGTCAGTGAGGTATGGAGGAAAGCTCTCATATTTTGCTTATAATCCACCAGGTTTTAATCTTGCATGATCTAAATATGGTTTTAATCTTGCATGATCTAAATATAGTTTTAATCTTGCATGATCTAAATATGGTTTTAATCTTGCATGATCTAAATATGGTTTTAATCTTGCATGATCTAAATATGGTTTTTTCCAGAAATTTCTGATCTCAGGAAAGATGAGATTAGGTGCTTAAATCTTTTTTTTCAAGGTTATTTACCACGCTTGGACAGAATTATCTGAAATGGAAATGGGAACTACATAACATTAGCAAGTTCAAACTTGTGTAAAAATGTAGTTCCACTTTAAAACTTGTCAAAATATAAATCTAAACAAAAACAGAATGTTGTTCCACCTTAAAACTTGTCAAAATATAAATCTAAACAAAGACAGAATGTTGTTCCACCTTAAAACTTGTCAAAATATAAATCTAACCAAAGACAGAATGTTGTTCCACCTTAAAACTTGTCAAAATATAAATCTAAACAAAGACAGAATGTTGTTCCACCTTAAAACTTGTCAAAATATAAATCTAACCAAAGACAGAATGTTTTTCCACCTTAAAACTTGTCAAAATATAAATCTAAACAAAGACAGAATGTTTTTCCACCTTAAAACTTGTCAAAATATAAGTATAATTAAAGGCAGAATGTAGTTCCACTTTAAAACTTGTCAAAATAAAAATCTAATCAAGGACAGAATTTTGTTCCACTTTAAAAACTTGTTAAAAAATAAATCAAATCAAGGACAGAATGTTAGACAACGTGAAAATACAGTTAAGAGGGCATACTAATATTTGGACATATTATTTTAGAACTGACAGTAGTATTGAGGACCGGAACTTTGTATTTCCCTCGACACTTAAATGGGTACAAGAGGAAGTGAAGAGGGAGAGAGTACTGTTGTTTGGAGATTAAGTTTATCCAATCAGAGGTGGACAACATGTTTGAGTTAAGCACATAAAAGAGTCTTTTCCATATGAACATAAAAAAAGAGTTGAATGTACCTTATTCAGACAAAAATCTGAAAAACAAATAATAATTTCTGGTAAATCCTCCATCTGATTTCATAAGTTGATAAATCTGATGAGATTAGGAAACAGGCCTCAGCAAAAGTGGAAATCCTCCCAAATCCAGATTAAATGTTTACACATTCTCTGTGGTTGGAAAAGAAACCTGGATGATTAGAAAATCTACAGACTCTCCATTATTAAATTTCAATGGGCCAAAAGCATATACGCTGCTGGATCAATAACAATGACAATATTAGAACACAGTTTGTAAATTACTGACTGAATATATTTGATGTCAAATATAACATAATGAGGTACTGAACTGCTGTGACATCCCTCTATTATGTGATTGCATAAGCTGGTCTGTTGTGTTTTGTGGCAGCACTCTATCCTGTGATTTCATAAGCTGGTCTGTTGTGTTTTGCAACATATTGAGTTGTGGCAACACTTTTTCATGTGATTTCATAAACCGGTCTGTTGTGTTTCTCAACATACTGAGTTGTGACAACACTTCTTCATGTGATATCATAAATCGTTCTGTTACATCTTCCAGTGTATAAAGCCGAGACATGACTTCTGCTAAATTTTTCTTGAGCATGAACACATGCGGACTTTGCTCCTGTATTTCTTGCATTTGAATTTTAAGGGTATTAATATTTGAACTATGCTGCTCTGTACTGGCATAACGATTATAAATCATTTGCTGCATTTTGGCATCCAAATTATCAATTTCAAAAGAAACTAGACTATGTAATGTTTCTCCAACTGTTGATATTGCATTTTGTTGATTATCTCGTGCTAACAACAACTGGTCAGTTTTCCATTCAACTTGGTTCAAGCGTGTGGACATAGCCATCACATGGTCATCCATGTGACTGGCCAGTTTGGAGATTTCTGTAAAGATAAAAAAGTGGTGCCAGATACAAAAAATGCAAACAATGACATACTTAGACTTGCTATACACCATGTTCAAGTTTGGATGTTCAACACCTGGTAGGTACAACAATGAGAGAACTCAACACTGACAGCTAAAATAATGACAGGCTTAAAACATTTACAGGTGAAATAATGGTTATGGTTAGTCGAAGGCCCCAGTATCACTGCAAATGAATTAAAGTCCAAATTGCTCAACTGCCCATGCCAGTGGAATCATCTGAATTAGAACTCATCTCTTTTAAGAATCCAAACAAAGAAAGGCAGCTGCTGTCCCCATCACAGCAGCTACAACATATGCCAAAAGACATAAGGCCAAGCGGCATCGAAAATGAACTCAGTTGAACTGTCCTTCATCATACAATATCATCATTCATCGTAAACAATTGGAATATCAAAACACGATCCGGATGAAAAACACAGTTCGCTGTGTGCACTGAGCACTAAACTCAATAGCTCCTGCAGCAAGCCGGACTTGGAATATGAGGAAACTGCAATAAGGAACACTTTTCAGACTGAGCCCTAGTGGTTCCTGACACCTACCAACCATATTGACCGGAAGTCACCGGAAGGTGAAATAATATGATGCTGGGACATTGATGGTAATGATAATGTGTTTGAATAGTAATGATTTAAATAATTTGTTCTTTAAACAGGAAATAATATGAGGAATGAATAAAGTCTGGTTTAATTGTATGAGATTAAAACTTACAGGTGAGGTAATACTATTGGTTTGTTCAATAATGTGTGAATGGAATGCAGACATGAGTAATTATGTACATTTAGAATTACATTTAGAATACTGACATGAGTAATTATGTACATTTAGAATATTGACCGACATGAATAATTATGTCCATTTATAGTATTGACTGATATGAGTAATTATGTCCATTTATAATATTGACTGACAGGAGTAATGATGTACATTTAGAATATTGACTGACAGGAGTAATGATGTACATTTATAATATTGACTGACAGGAGTAATCATGTACATTTAGAATACTGACAGGAGTAATTATGTCCATTTATAATATTGACTGACAGGAGTAATTATGTACATTTAGAATATTGACTGACAGGAGTAATTATGTACATTTATAATATTGACTGACAGAAGCAACGATGTACATTTAGAATATTGACTGACAGGAGTAATTATGTACATTTAGAATATTGACTGACAGAAGCAATGATGTACATTTATAATATTGACTGACAGGAGTAATGATGTACATTTAGAATATTGACTGACAGGAGTAATGATGTACATTTATAATATTGACTGACAGGAATAATGATGCACATTTAGAATACTGACAGGAGTAATTTTGTATATTTAGAATACTGACAGGAGTAATGATGTACATTTAGAATATTGACTGACAGGAGTAATGATTTACATTTATAATATTGACTGACAGGAATAATGATGCACATTTAGAATACTGACAGGAGTAATTTTGTACATTTAGAATACTGACAGGAGTAATTATGTACATTTATAATATTGACTGACAGAAGCAATGATGTAAATTTAGAATATTGGCTGACAGAAGTAATGATGCACATTTAGAATATTGACTGACAGAAGCAATGATGTACATTTATAATATTGACTGACAGGAGTAATGATGCACATTTAGAATATTGACTGACAGAAGCAATGATGTACATTTATAATATTGACTGACATGAGTAATGATGTACATTTATAATATTGACTGACAGGAATAATGTTGTACATTTATAATATTGACTGACAGGAATAATGATGTACATTTAGAATATTGACTGACGCATGTAATATTGTGAGGGTTAGCTTGAGCAGATGCACCAGCGTGAGGTTACAATACTGACAGGTATCCTCTTTCAGGCACACACTCACTGATTACTGAAAGAATGAATAAACCTTTTTGTCATCAACATTTAAAAAGATGTTATGAGGACATAAATGGATTGTAGACCCAACACATCCGACTTCAGCAAAACATTTTTTAGTACTCTTTTCAATTCCTACTCGCTTGGCCAGACTTGATTTTCCAGTAGCACCGTTGAGAGGTGGAGGAAGGTCTTGCTCAGTTCTGTTGTTTGCCAATCCTAACGTGTAGTTTAAGCTGAGCTTTGCTGGCCACACTTAGCTCAATTGGTAGATGGGCACCTTGGCACCCATTTATAGGTATTATATGTCAGGTTATGATAATAAATAATTATATACAAATCTAATGCTCCTGTAATGCTAAATATACTGTCATATTTGAACTTTAACAATGTGCTAATGTCAGAAAGGAGCGCCACATAGGAAGACACAGAAGAATAACAAATCAACACAGAAATTGAGTCATCAGTCTCCACACACTGAGGGACATACTGGGGAGGAGATCTGAGCACTTATGGTCATGTTTAATGTGCAACGAGGATGATCTGTTGACTAAACTAAACTAATGTAAGATCTCTACAATAACAGATGCACTAACTGTAAATTTTAAACTATGATAGTGCTATAGCAATATCTATAAGTTTAGCATCATACTCTGTTCAGAGTAATCTCCCCATGGCCTTTACTCAGTCGTTCTCTAATCAGTCATTAGAAGACCCCCTATGTTAGGAATACCTTAAACCCAACCCTAACCCTAACCTTAAACCCAACCCTAACCTTAAACCCAACCCTAACCCTAACCTAACCCTAACCCTAACCTTAAACCCAACCCTAACCCTAACCTTAAACCCAACCCTAACCATAAATCTTGTTGAAAAAATATAAATAAATGCACAAAACCTAGAAGCAGTTGATACACTCAAATATGTGCATTCAATCAGAGGAGATCACTCATTTCGCAGAAATAGAGTTTGATGCTAACTAGTAATTTACTTAAAATCTCAGTACTTACTGTGCATATCATCATTTTTGACCACTAAAAACTCCAGAACTGTGTCTAGTACAGTAATTATTTCTTCAAAAATCATACAGTCCCCTCCATTGGCCACATCATTTGCCTCCTGTTTTGAATAAACATAGAGCCAAATTGAGACTTTTATTGGCCATTGACACTTTTCTTCTGTAGGCCTCTAGTTAAAATAACATTATAAGTATGGCTGATTTGAAGCTTTTTTTATGTTCATATATTGTTCTATATACTCATTTATGAATGTTATATATTTATGCATATGTTTTCATACCTTACAGTTCTCTCATCTATGTTTTTATTGTCACAGACATTTTAAAATGAATTTGTTCCCCCTTACATGTAAAATGTCACATTATAATTTGGAGACAAGACCCCCAACAGGAACAGAACTGAAAGCTGACAAATACCCAATTCTGATGGCTTGTGCCAGGATCGATGAACCAGAACCATCCAAACATTACTTCACCTCTTCGCGGTGCCTTTAGTAACAGATTAACCAGTCTAGGGGAGTCAGGACAACATCTATGTGAACAATTTTGTGAGCAACTTTGTGATGTTTAACTGAAGACTGGCAGTCCAGTGTTGTCCCATTTAAATTTCCCAGACCATAGTGGTAAACCTGACATGCAAGTCACTGACATTGTCTCATGTTTCTCCAGCAATCATAACCAGTTGAACCTTGAGAATCGTCTCAGAGTCCAGTTGGGTTCGCTGTCCCCACAAGGCATGAACATATCGTTCTCATACACATAGGATACCTGCTACACATTTCTTACCCTCACGTGAAACCACACCTATACATGTGTGTTCATTTAGGGTTAGGGTCTGCCTGTGTACTGGCATATTTAGGTACCTATGGTGTTTTTTAATGTGGTTTTTGATAATATATACTGGCATATGCGTTTATGAATGTATGGTTATGAACGCATACATTTGTGCACATCTGTTTGGTGTGCACACCCATAGTTGCAGATGTACACAGATTTATGTGTCCGCTTGGGTACGTAAAAAAATGTTCCACATGGATAAACTTATTAGGAATCAACACATATAATACATTATATATTTCCAGTAATAGTAGAGTATGTGATCTTGTACCTACCTCCACATATTTTTAGAACCCTTCCTTGTCAACCAGTCATATCAATTTCAGCCCAGTCGAGGCCTGACCAAGCTCCGGACCATAGGAAAGTGATTTATTTTCCTTTTTTGAGAGTCTATCATATTATCGTCATGTAGATAGATTTCTGTGCATATCCTTATATATTTTTGTGTTCTTGTCTACTGTTCCGGCTGAAGGCCATCTTGGTAGAAACGTCGCTCTATTTTTGTTTTCTTTCTCACCTACTTAAAGCTGTTACCCATCCCACTTTTTCCCATTTTTTTTTATTTTGACTAACCAGTCTAGTCTGGTCAAGCAAGCAGGGAAGCAAAGCAGTACTAAAAAATATGCTGCTGAAGTCAGGTGTGTTGAGCAGCCAAAAAGTCAAATAAACCACAACATAACTCATCTACATCCACTTAACTCTTTCTATACTTTTCGATGCACTGTGCGTCCATACTTTTCGACGCACTGTGCGTCATGCCGTTTTTTTTTTACATGTCTTGTATCATCTTGGTATTGGTGAAATCTAATACCTTGTTCAATTATCTAAACATTCATATATTATATGTTAGATAAATTGTGGATTGGTTCTTAAAACCATGAAAAATATTGTCTCTGGAATCACTTCCGTTGCGTTGATAAAAAGCTTCCGTACGGAAAGAGTTAACAATCTTTAAAGGGCAAATGACAAAGAGGTCTATCCATTTTCTTGAGTAGCCATTGGGTTATTGCCAGAAAATGAAATAAAATAATATTATAATTCCCCAAAAATGAAGTCCTGGCCACTTTGAAATGTACGGATGTCATACCTGTCAATAACTGAATTCAGATTTCCTACAAGAGATTCTGATTTTGACTTGATCAACTCTAGTTTTGCTCTCAGAATGTCTAGTTGTGCTTGTGCCATCTTAATATCTGTAAGGATAGCAGAAAGAAATGAGTTGTCAAGAATCAAAAATGAAATAATTATTCATATAAATTGTATCTGGGATAAAACTGTAAAAAGTAAATTGTATATAATATAAGATTTGAGATAATAATATTCTAAATAGTAAATATATATAACATCTGGGATAATAATATCTATCTATCTATTGACCTTTCGAGCCGTAACCGGCCCATAGGGCGTAGACCAAGATACACCTTCTCCTATATGAATTTTTGTTCTAGCAGTTTTCTTTTAAAGATATTTTATCAAATCTCGCCATCTGTCTCTGTTCTGTGCAAGCAGTTCTATCTCATTGAGGGAGCCGATTCCTGCTGCTCTTGCCTCTCTCATCAATGTTCTTCTCAGTGTCTCCCTGGGTCTTCCTCTTTTTCTTTTACCTGTTGTTTCCCATATGAGGGCTTGCTTTGCTATTCGATTATTATCTCTTCTCATCACATGTCCAACGTATGACCATCGTCTTTTCTTTATTACTGAAGATATTAGTGGTTGATTGGCGATTTCTCTAATTTCCTCGTTTGTTTTGAATTCGTTCCATTCTATACCAAGTATTTTCCTTAGACATTTATTTTCGAATGCGTTCAACTTTGTTTCTATATCTCTTGTTGTTTTCCAGCTTTCACACGCATACGTAAGGGTTGATAGTACATTTGATTTGAATAGCCTAAGTTTTGTGTATAATAATATGATTAAGTAATTAATTGTGCAAAGATAAAGCCTAGAATAGAATATTAATAATCAAGAGTGTAAAGGTAAAGAATAATAAGTCTGTGAGTAGTAAATTTTGGGTAAAGATAAAAATAGTAACACAGTACCTAGTGCTGTAAAAATTATCATCATCATCAAGTACCATGTCTGCTGGCGTAGATGATCATGTCTCTCCACAACTTTCAATCTCGTCAGTTATTTATCATTTCTGTTGTTGACCTTCTGCCAAGCCATTCTCTTAAGCTGCCTGGTATCTTTTCTCTTTGCTTCCCTCTATCTCTTCA
This sequence comes from Megaustenia siamemsis, assembly GCA_032433765.1. Taxonomy (NCBI): domain Eukaryota; kingdom Metazoa; phylum Mollusca; class Gastropoda; order Stylommatophora; family Ariophantidae; genus Megaustenia; species Megaustenia siamemsis. The sequence continues at coordinate 2,735,152 of JAVIAB010000047.1, read as the reverse complement.
TCCCTCAATTTTCCCAGTTGTTACAATACATTCCAGCTGTTCCCTTCTCACTACATGGCTAAAAAATTATGTTTGTTTCTTCCTAATATATGATATTAGCTCTCTCTTTGCTTTGGCTTCTTTCAGAACGTTTTCATTACTCTTCTTAGCTGCCCATGGTATTCTCAACATTCTTCTGTAAAAACCACATTTCTACAGCCTTTAGTGATTTTCTTGTCTGTTGTCATACTATCCATGATTCATATCTATATGTTAAGACTGGCTCTACATAACATTTAAGAAATATATTTTTTACCCACGGATACATAAGCAAAACCTTCTTTCTACTCATAACTTCTTTATTTGACAAAAGTCAAACTCTTATTACAACTGTGGCTATGCAATTGCCAACAATAACAAATAATATGGACTCAATATATCACAGGCCAACTTGGTATCATAGCAAAGAATGAGTGGTAAATCAGACAGGACAGATAAACCAGATTAGCTGCTATGGGAGCTCAGTTTCACATGTATAAGTATATATGGCTTATATTGTCCTACTGTCAGTATATTATATTATTTTACTATATTATTATTATATATTATATTATTATATTATTTTATCAGTCTTACCCCAAACTTGTGACATCTTCAGCTATGTTAGCTATAGACGTCTGACGTCATTTTACCCACAACCGTACATGCTCGCAATGCTGAAAACATCACAACTTTTGGTTGGTCCCCCTCAACGGGTAGGCAATTAATATAAGTGGCAATGGACAGTAACTAGTTGTGCTAAAGGAAAGACTTTTAGCTAACACCAAATGTTTTTTGTTTATTTCTTAGTAACATAACAATACTAGTAACAGTGAAAGTTACAAAATAAATAATATGATGATAATGACATGGCCATTAAATGTTCAGTAAAACGGTATGAGGAAAAACATGGGTAAATATCTATTAAAGATTTTACAGTAGGCTATCATTTATTCATGTAATTTATGTCAATAGAAGTGAGAAAGAGAGTTCATCGGTCCTATATAGAGCCAATTCGGATCTATGGAAGCGAATCATGGACCGTAAACAAACAAATGAAAAGACGATTAGAGGTCGCAGAGATGGGATTTCTCAGAAAAATGTTGAAAGTTCCCTGTACGGCTAAAAAGACCAATGAGGAAGTTCTAAAAGAGGCCAACACAAAAAGGGAGCTCTTAAAAAACATCAGAAAGAAGCAATCAACATTTTTCGGGCACATCATGAGAAGAGGAAAGTTGGAATACTTGGTTACAACTGGCAAAATAAAAGGAAGAGAGATCGCGGACGACAAAGAGAGAAAATACTGGATAGCTTGGTGTCATGGCATGGAAAACAGTCAACATCAGAACTGATACGATGCACTGTAGATAAAAGATTGTGGGAGGACATGATCGCCTTTGCCAACCGGTATGGCACATGATGATGATGATAATAATAATAATAATAATAATAATAATAATAATAATAATAATAATAATAATAATAACAGTGAAAGTTACACAATAAATAAAGGAATACTATGACAGCAACAGTAATGATAATTAATGACATGGTCATTAAATTAAAACGTCGTTTCCGTTTTAATAAACGATGTGTTGAGAAAACGGCATGGAAGAAAAAATACGTAAAATAAGTATTTAAGATTTTACAGTTGGCTATCATTAATTTATCACTTGCTGTTGTTACTATTAAATTTATTAAGCAAGAGACATCGCATGAATTCATCAATATAAAACACTAAACATAATATTACAATGAACAACCAAATAGCCTTACCTTTGACTCCTTTCCTTATTCACAACAAACACCACCACGCCCACTTTTAGCAGTACAGTAATAATTCTACCTAGGTTGAACTTAAATACTTGTCCTTTTAAAATGTAATGTATTACATTGACAATGCTATCCACAATGACCTTAATTTTAACAATTATTATATATGTAGGAATGTAGGTATACCTGACAGTTCTGGTAACAGTTATGACTAAATATTATTTGTTTGTTTTCAGTTTCGTTTATGAATTTTGTCTCAGAAAAAGTTTCGGGTCTAATTTTAGCTCATTACGTGGAATGTTATTTTTCGGGGGGAAAATCCGAATTATGGGTATTCCCCTAGAAACTTTTAGTCTATAGCCAACTATATAGATGATCCGTGGGCAGAAAGTCTGAAAACACACCAACTAGAGTGACGTATTCAGCTATAGGAGCTAAAGACGGCCGACGTCACTCTACCCATAACAGTCTCTCCCCCCTCCCTCCCCCCCCCCCACCGCTCACACATTCTGAAAACGTCATGCTAGTTGGAGTCTTCTCCGATTGTATTTTCTGCCCGCGAACCTTCTCTATAGCAGGCTGTATTTGGACAATGATCATTGTATTATTATTGTACTGGATAATAAGTTGGCGGTCATTTGTTACAGTTTTGTATTCACGATGTTGTATTATAATTTACACCAATTGACCCGATGAGAGAGACAGACAGAGAGAGATTAATAGGGGGTCTTTTTCCTTAGTGGATCGCCACGTACCCGCCAGGCAAAGGTGTCTCAGCCTTGACCTTGACTTTAGAAGATGTAATAAAGTTCCTGGTTAACAAACATGTAACAATAATAATGAATTCTTCTTCTACAGAAAAAGTTTACGCAACTCTGTCCTTCCATCCCATAAAATGACAAAAATAATCGTAACTCGTCAGTCACGTGAAGATCTCATTGACTTGTGTTATCATCGGCGACTATCTTAACAAGAATGTAAGATTGATAATGTAACGACATTTCTAGTTGACAATACAAAACTTATTTTGGTTATGTTCGTTTACCTTTACGTGGTCCAGCTGAGAAAAGAAACCCTAACAATAATTACAATCCCTAATGGAAGGTTATTTGCTGCAAGTAATAATTTATATCAAATAATAAATAAACTATAGATGTTCATGGATGGACACACCTACTAAAGCTATTGAGTTATTTGCGGGTCATCATCATTGCACTCCGAACATGTCCATAGGTGCTCAGATCCCCTCTTCAGCAATTCCGTCAGTGTCCAGCGACTGACGACTCCAGTTCTATGTTGGTTGATAAGTCTTCTTATACGGCCACTAAGTTTCTCATTTATGGCTGTGCCCATCTCAACTCCCATTTCCATCATCCGAAGAAGTGACATAGATCTGTGTTTGTCGAAGTCCTGTGCTCTTTCCACATCCTGGAGGGCATTGATGATGTCCGCCCGATCCATTGGTTGCCCGTCCTCAACGACAGTGCAGCTAGCCAACCTGTCCGCTCTCTCATTTCCCCGGACTAATGCTAATGCCTGCCGTGTAGACTAACTCTGCTAATGGGTGACCTGACAGTTTTGGTTCAATGACTGAACTAAGTAAACAGAGATATTATATTGGGAATGTCCATTTGTTATCGTTGACGGTTTGGCGAAGACTGATATTGAATGTGTATCAGAACCGTAAACGATCGATAATTCCGTTGGCGAAACAAAACAAAGTATGTGTAACGCATGAGACATACTGGGATTGTCTGAAACAGGCAATAATGTGGATTGACACCGGAGAGGAAACTAAAGCCTTCACCATCATCATGCGTCATACAGGTTGGCATAGGCGATCATGTCCCTCCACAATCTTCTATCTACAGCGCATCGTATCAGTTCTGTTGTTGACTGTTTTCCATGCCATGACACCATGCTATCCAGTATTTTCTCTCTTTGTCGTCCGCGATCTCTCTTTCCCTGTATTTTGCCAATTGTAACCAAGTATTCCAACTTTCCTCTTCTCATGTGTCCGAAAAATGTTGATTGCTTCTTTCTGATGTTTCTTATGTGTTCACTTTTTGTGTTGGCCGCTTTGAGAACTTCCTCGTTGGTCTTTTTAGCTCTCCAGGGAACTTTCAACATTCTTCTGAGAAATCCCATCTCTGTGGCCTCTAATCGTCTTTTCATTTGTTTGTTTACTGTCCATGTTTCACTTCCATATGTCAGAATTGGTTCCATATAGCACCGATGAACTCTCTTTCTCACTTCTATTGACAAATTTGTTATCGTTTGTCACGGTGCCTTGGCAACCTTCTTTCAATTTATGTGTCTGATGTGATCTATATATCAAATGTCCAGAATCTAACACAAGCAGCTCATCTCAAAAGCTTGTATTTTCCGATGTAGTTTTGCTGTAAAATGTCAGTTTTCTAGAAATAGCGAAACATGGACACAAGGGAGAGCATATGATAGAATGAAGCATTGTAACCGGCTTCTCTCCCTGCACAGTACTCTGCAGACTAGATGCATCCCTGTGGAAATTCCGGCTCTGTGGTTCTGGACATTATACAACGTAATTTTCACATTTTTGGATGGCCATTGCAGTCTAAGAATTATGAGAATATTTTTTAATGCACAATAACAGCCATTGGAGGATGACACCACGAGTCTTCAACAGAAAACACAAAATAAACTAACAAATAAAAAAGAATAATTCGATGACAAAATAAACATTAAAATGTATGCCAATTTATGTTTATTGTGTATATTCTCTGCAGCTATACTTATGGCTCCACATAGTATGTCATATTTGGTATATTTGATATTTGTGCTCACCTACAGTTAAAATAGTACACTGTTACATGTGTTCTACCTCTTCTCAAATTACCACATTTATTGCAGCTTGTGAAACTTAATGGCTATTTCCTCAACAAATTTGAGTAATAATTCTCAAAAATATAACTTTATACAGCTAGATAGCATGATGAATATCTGGTCAAATCAGCCACAAAGCTAAAGAACAACATGGATGTGATGTTATTAAAGGAAGAATTCTTCAGCCCTTTGTGAATGCATGTTAAAACCACTGTTTTATGAGCCCATTTTCTCAACTCAACATTTTTTAAAATATGACAGATTTAATGATACATTTGTTTCTTTTCATTGGTCAATCCTGTCTTGTATATCAATCTTGTCTTGTATATCAATCATGTCTTGTATATCAATCTTGTCCTATATATCAATCATGTCTTGTATATCAATCTTGTCTTCTATGCCAATCATGTCTTGTATATCATTCTTGTCTTGTATATCAATCTTGTCTTATATGTCAATCATGTCTTGTATGTCAACCATGCCCTGTACATCAATCCTGTCTTGTATATCAATCCTGTCTTGTACATCAATCCTGTCTTGTATATCAATCTTGTCCTATATATCAATCATGTCTTGTCTTCTATATCAATCCTGTCTTGTATATCAATCCTGTCTTGTACATCAATCATGTCTTGTACATCAATCCTGTCTTGTATATCAATCTTGTCCTATATATCAATCATGTCTTGTCTTCTATATCAATCCTGTCTTGTATATCAATCCTGTCTTGTACATCAATCATGTCTTGTACATCAATCCTGTCTTGTATATCAATCTTGTCCTATATATCAATCATGTCTTGTCTTCTATATCAATCATGTCTTGTATATCAATCCTGTCTTGTATATCAATCTTGTCCTATATATCAATCATGTCTTGTCTTCTATAACAATCCTGTCTTGTATATCAATCCTGTCTTGTATATCAATCTTGTCCTATATATCAATCATGTCTTGCATATCAATCTTGTCTTCTATGTCAATCATGTCTTGTATATCATTCTTGTCTTGTATATCAATCTTGTCTTCTATGTGACTCCTGTCTTGTATATCATTCTTGTCTTATATGTCAATCCTGTCTTGTATATCAATCTTGTCTTCTATGTCAATCATGTCTTGTATATCATTCTTGTCTTGTATATCAATCTTGTCTTCTATGTCAATCCTGTCTTGTATATCATTCTTGTCTTATATGTCAATCCTGTCTTGTATATCAATCCTGTCTTGTATATCAATCTTGTCTTCTATGTCAATCATGTCTTGTATATCATTCTTGTCTTGTATATCAATCTTGTCTTCTATGTCAATCCTGTCTTGTATATAAATCCTGCCTTGTATATCAATCTTGTCTTCTATGTCAATCCTGTCTTGTATATCAATCCTGTCTTGTATATCAATCTTGTTCTATATATCAATCATGTCTTGTATATCAATCTTGTCTTCTATGTCAATCATGTCTTGTATATCATTCTTGTCTTGTATATCAATCCTGTCTTGTATATCAATCTTGTCCTATATATATATCAATCATGTCTTGTACATCAATCCTGTCTTGTATATCAATCTTGTCCTATATATCAATCATGTCTTGTATATCAATCTTGTCCTATATCTTAATCATGTCTTGTAAATCAATCATGTCTTGTGTATCAATCTTGTCCTATACATGTATATCAATCCTGTCTTGTATATCAATCTTGTCCTATATATCAATCATGTCTTGTACATCAATCATGCCTTGTAAATCAATCATGTCTTGTGTACATCAATCATGTCTTGAACATCAATCATGTCTTGTATATCAATCCTGTCTTGTATATAAATCTTGTCCTATATATCAATCTTTTCCTATATATCAATCATGTCTTGTATATCAATCTTGTCCTATATATCAATCATGTCTTGTATATCAATCCTGTCTTGTATATCAATCTTTTCCTATATATCAATCATGTCTTGTACATCAATCATGTCTTGTATATCAATCCTGTCTTGTATATCAATCTTTTCCTATATATCAATCATGTCTTGAAATCAATCATGTCTTGTGTATCAATCTTGTCCTATATATCAATCCTGTCTTGTATATCAATCTTGTCCTATTTATCAATCATGTCTTGTACATCAATCATGTCTTGTATATCAATCTTGTCCTATATATCAATCATGTCTTGTATATCAATCTTGTCCTATATATCAATCATGTCTTGTATATCAATCCTGTCTTGTATATCAATCTTTTCCTATATATCAATCATGTCTTGTACATCAATCATGTCTTGTATATCAATCCTGTCTTGTATATCAATCTTTTCCTATATATCAATCATGTCTTTAAATCAATCATGTCTTGTATATCAATCATGTCTTGTATATAAATCTTGTCCTATATATCAATCTTTTCCTATATATCAATCATGTCTTGTATATCAATCTTGTCCTATATATCAATCATGTCTTGTATATCAATCCTGTCTTGTATATCAATCTTTTCCTATATATCAATCATGTCTTGTACATCAATCATGTCTTGTATATCAATCCTGTCTTGTATATCAATCTTTTCCTATATATCAATCATGTCTTGAAATCAATCATGTCTTGTGTATCAATCTTGTCCTATATATCAATCCTGTCTTGTATATCAATCTTGTCCTATTTATCAATCATGTCTTGTACATCAATCATGCCTTGTATATCAATCATGTCCTATATATCCATCATGTCTTGTATATCAATGTTGTTAAAAAAAGCTATCATCTTTTTGCTTGCATTGATATCAAATGTTTGTAAAATAACAAAAACATACAATTGTTAATTTGTCCATTTCCTCAAACAAACCCAATGCAACAGTAATGTTCAAAATGGTCTTCTTTTCTCAGTCTATCCATTGAGACACAACTCTGGTGAACTTTGTGACACCTCTCTCTACCTTTTTAGCTCCCAGTGGAGCATAGGTCTTCAACAAACACTTTCCAAGTTGTTCTGTTTTTTGCCATTCTTTTGAGATCGTTCCATGTCTTCCCCATCATCTTCATCTCTGCTTCTATCTGTCTTCTCCAAGAATTCCTTAGTCTTCCTCTTTGTCTTTTCCCCTGGGGATTCCAAAAAAGGGCCTTTTGTGTAATACTCTCAGTTGGCTTCCGCAGTGTGTGTCCTATCCAGCGCCATCGTCTTCGCTGTATCTCTTTATCCACTGGTATTTGACTGGTAAATTTCCATAATTCTACGTCAGTGATTTTGTCCTGCCATTTCCATCCTTTTATTCTGCGTAAGCATCCATTAATGAAAGTCTGTATCTTCATGATTATCAATTTTGTTGTTCTCCATGTTTCACAGCCATATAATAGGACCAACTTAACATTTGAGTTGAAAATTTTTATTTTTGTATTTAACCTAATTTCTTTGGATTTCCATATGTTTCTCAGTGCAATGAAAGCTCCTCTTGCTATTGTTATCCTTATTTTGGTATCATTTTCTGTTCCTCCCTCTTTATCAATATTACTGCCCAGATATATGTAAGATTGTACGTCTAGTCGAGGTATTTCTCCTAATTTTATTTGGTTATTGCCAACTGCATTAATTCTCATAATGTTAGTCTTATCTCTATTAATCTTCAGTCCTAGCTGTTGTGATCTCTCATCAAATATGCTCATTTTATCCTGCATCTGTTGATGGCTGTGTGATAGGAGAGCTATGAGCAAGTCATCTACTAAGGACTAATAATCTTTACCAATCATCTCTGTAGCAATGTGGTCCTGTAGAACTATTCTCTCATTTGGAAAAAATAGTTCTTGATCTGATGGCTCTGCTGATTTTGTCACAGAAAGTGCAAGATATAGGCAACCCTCCCTGTGGTCTGTCCCACTCATGCTGTCTTGTCTTTCACCAAGTCACTTCTGTTTCGGACAACCAGTGTTCGATTCCTGCTGGAAGCAGTGGGAATTGTACTCGTGGTTGGAAAAAAAAAATATCCCCGCAGTCGACCCAGCCGCTGGCAGAAATGGGTACCACGGTATTACTCTGGAAAGGTGAGAAATGCCGCCTCGCATCGTGAGTTTCAATACTTGAAGCGAATAATGTTAGTTATCGGACTGTATCTCTACCAGCTTTGTCAGGGCTACACATATTTTTCATGTCTATTCTCTTATAAGAAACAGCTTTATGACACTGGGGCATAACAATCTATGACAATCTTCCAACTGGTGTGGCAGGCTAAGATGGCCGCTTAGTTGAATCGGGTTCAGGACTAGTGGCATTTTTGTTGCAGTGTGGTTTCAAATGATTCTTTCCAGTTTGGATGTTTGTTTGTGGAGACAGCCTTAGTCTGGTTGCGGATTTACTTTTTCTCTCTTTGACTTGTCCATGTTTGTGAAGTTTTTTTGGCTTATTTTTTTACACTATGGGATAGTCAGTCCCATGCCCAACCCTCTTTTCTTGTCTCTTACGAACATGCCTGGTAGGGTACAGCGCCACTATTCTTTACTCCCCTTTCGGGCACCGGCAACACACAGGCTCTTTTTCAAATTCCTCTATCTTTTATAAGATAAAGCAAGTGAAACTTCATCACTCTTGAGATCAGTAAACAAACAAAGAGGCTAAAGTAAATGAAATATTAGATATCAGCAAATGCAAAAAACTACACCGATATTAAAACACACAAACTCATAACATGATCACACATTCCATAACATTCAAATCAACCAATCAGAATGCAGGAAAAGCTTGAATAGAATGACAGTCTTGGTTTACACTCAATCCCAATGACTTTAACAAGAAGGCTATCACCAGCCTTCATCCATACCACACCAGTGTCACAACAGCTAGCATTATCTACAGACGTCATTAATTTACAAACAATCCTTTTTGATTTTGTGACCAAATGTTTGGACCGAACCAGCTGTACTTGAGCCTCTATTTTCCCAACATCTCTCTGTCTCAAAGTCAACGATGTTAAGTACAGGCCATTGTAGGGGGCAGTAAAATGGCCAGTGGTATTGCTGTAGCAGTTACCCTCATTACATAAAACATCAGAGAAAATGAGATTGGCGTCTCCGTTGATTTGATTACAGTTACCCCAGTAGGCTGTGAACCCTACAGGGACTCGTTGTCTCTTGGAACCTGAAAAAGAATTAAAACTTCTGAACTAGGCTAAGGTAGTCCCATATCACAAACTCCTCCTCTGCCACGAGGGCATTTATTGATTCATAATTTAAAGCATACATCTATCTATCTATTGACCTTTTGAGCCGTAGCCGGCCCATAGGGTTTAGTCCAAGATACTCCTTCTCTTATCTGAATTTTTGTTCTAGCAGTTTTCAATTCTTTTAAAGATATTTTATCAAATCTCACCATTTGTCTCTGTTCTGTGCAAGCAGCTCTATCTCATTGAGGGAGCCGATTCCTGCTGCTCTTGCCTCTCTCATCAATATACTTCTCAGTGTCTCTCTGGGTCTTCCTCTTTTTCTTTTACCTGTTGTTTCCCACATGAGGGCTTGCTTTGCTATTCGGTTATTATCTCTTCTCATCACATGTCCAACACATGACAGCAAAAAACAGGTGGTCCTGTTTGTGCTTACATGGTAAAGAACCTTTGGCAGTTATCATCATCATCGAGTGCCGTCTCCGCAACGAAGGTTGGCTACCACGGAGCGCCATTCTGCTCTGTCTCTTGCTTTGATGGTACAGGTTGTCATGGGCTGATTTGTCCATCTTTTGATGTTACTCGTCCATATTAGTCTTGGTCTGCCTCTGCCTCTTTTACTTTGTATTTTCCCCTCCAAGATTACTTTTAGCTGGCTGTTGTGTCTTTTAACATGACCTAAAAATCGCATTTGTCTTGTTTGAATTGTGTTTAGTAGTTCTCTTCTCATTTTTAGTTGCTTTAGGACTTCATCATTTCTTTCCATCCATTCACTTCATTATCACTGCACTTTAACAGACATCCATGGGTATACCGATCTTCTTCTTGAAATACTGAAAACCTATGAGGTGAACCCTGACTAAGATGCATGAACTATGTTGCACTGCCTTATGGCCTACTCTTTTTTTACTTTTAACTGCCAAACTGACTTTAGAACAATAAGCCTAATGAGCCATGTTACAAAAATCTTGCTAAAAGTTATACAAGGAAGGATTCAGAATAAAATCAATACTGAATTATATGAGCAGCAATTTGGATTTAGGAAAAATAGCAAGACAAAAGAAGCCATATTCTGCATGAGAACATTAATCGAAAAGTACACAGAAGTAAACAAACCAATATATGCCTGCTTCATAGACTACACCAAAGCTTTTGATAGAGTACACCACAAACAACTTATAGAATACCTAAAAGAGATACATCTAGATGACATGGACATACGACTAATATGTAATCTATACTGGGAGCAAACAGCAATAATAAAATATAACAAAGAGAACTCTACACCCATTGATATAAAAAGAGGAGTAAGACAGGGATGCATCCTATCACCAAGCTTGTTCAATCTATACACTGAGCAAATCTTTAAAAACATCATAGAGATGCCAGGCCTACAAATTAATGGAAAGATAATCAATAACCTAAGATATGCTGACGATACTGTACTACCAGCAGAAAATCCTAAAAATCTACAATTACTTAATGAAATAAACATGATAAGCAAAAAATATGGACTAGATATGAATATCAAAAAGACTAAAGCTATGATCATAAACAAAGGAAATACTCAAAACCCACAAATGGATATCAAAATTGAAGGAATAGACCTGGAGACAGTTCAGAACTACAACTACCTTGGACATACTATAACCAGTGATGGAAAATGTACAACTGAAATAAACAAAAGAATAGGAATGGCAAAAAGTAATTTTAATGCCATGAAGAACATACTAACATCAAAACAAATAACACCAGGGCTAAAACTAAGAATAGCAAAATGTTACATCTTCTCAATATTCCTATATGGTGCAGAAACATGGACATTAGACAAGAAAACAGAACAGAGAATTGAAGCCTTTGAAATGTGGATATATAGAAGAATAGGTAGAATTGGATGGAAGGAAAAGAAAACAAACGACAAAGTCTTAAAACAACTAAAAATGAAAAGAGAACTACTAAACACAATTCAAACAAGACAAATGCGATTTTTGGGCCATGTTAAAAGACACAACAGCCTACTAAAAGTAATCCTGAAGGGGAAAATACAAGGTAAAAGAGGCAGAGGCAGACCAAGACTAACATGGACGAGTAACATCAAAAGATGGACAAATCAGCCTATGACAACCTGTACCATCAAAGCAAGAGACAGAGCAGAATGGTGCTCCGTGGTAGCCAACCTTCGTTGCGGAGACGGCACTCGATGATGATGATGATAATTGCCAAAGGTTCTTTACCATGTAAGCACAAACAGGACCACCTGTTTTTTGCTGTAAACTGAGAGGGCATCAGATCTCAATGTTCAGAAACTGGGGAGGGTCAAGAGATGAAGAATCCCCAGATTTGGAAATCCACAGCCTGTGGCAGGATTCAAACCTGGGACCTTCTTTTTCAGAGACCAACATTGTACCTCATGACCACACAGAGCCTCGATCTCATTTTACTCAAAGTAAGTCTACAGGGGTGTCCGGTTAGCGCAATCGATAGGCGGTTGGCTTACCACGGCAACAGCCGGGGTTCGTAATCCTGGCGAGGACACCTGGGTTTTACTAATTCCCTAAAAATTAGTAGGAGCCGCGATAGCTCAGTGGTTAGTGAACTGGACTACTACGGACAAGGGGTAGGGTTCGATCCCAACCGACGGCTCCGGGTTCACCCAGCCTTAAATGGGTACCGGATTTTTTCTGGGAAAGTAAAAGCAGCACGGGCGTAATACCGACCACATTACCCCAAAAATCATGTGCTGAAGGTCTGTAAAATATAGGGTCACTAACACCATATTTCCCTATACGCCACTTGGCGTGACGGGGGGTACTTTACTTTACTTTTTTTAAGTCTACAGCCATTCAGTGCTTCTCAAAAGATGATGCTAAGTATGCCTGTCGAAATATCCTGTAGCTTACTGGTTATCCTGCTGATACATCTCCTCATCTGCTCCTTCATGTTTAAATCAGTTCTCAAAAGGCTCATAACTGCAACCTGATCAACTGCTCTGTTATCATTATCATGTGTCACCTCTGCAACGAAGACTTGTGACCATGTAGCACCATTCTTGTCCTAATGGTAAACTCTAAGATTGATTTCATAGTCCAGCAGCTCTTGATATTGTCAGTCCATTGTATCTTTGACTGCTTTGTTTCTTTTCCCCTATATTTTTTTTTCCATGATCACTTTTATTATGTTGTTGTCTTTTTACATGTCCAAAGTATCTCATCTGTCTTTCTCAAACTGCATTCAACATTTCTTAAACCTTTTTCTCACTGAAATCTCAATTCTTGTTTTCTTCTCCACCCATAAGATTCTTGTTATTCTCTGCAGAACTGCACTTCAAGAGCTTACTGGGATAAGATTTTCTTTTCTGATGTCTTATTTTTTAGTGTCTTTTTCTGCTCTATATAATTGTATTGAAAAGCTATAACATTTCACTATTCTTAGTTTTAGATTTGGTGGTGTTTGTTTAGATGAAACTCTTTAAACTTGTCTTCATTTACTTTGATACTGACTTGCATATTCTGTTTGTTTACTACCATCATTTTAGTTCTCTTAGTACTTATTTTAAGATGTTAATCTCTGCTTTCCTTGTTGACTTCTGTGATTTCTTGTTTTATATCTTCTGGGCTTTGTACCAGTAATACTGAATCATCTGTACTGTATATCCTCACATGTTCTGAATATATGAAGTCTGTAATTGGAGTTACTTGCCCTTCGCTCCCTAACAATGTATGGATGAAGAGTCTAATGCAATAATTGATTTCTCAAAATGCGATTTACAAAAACATGAGGAAGATACTGTGCAATCCATTTTTGACAAATGAAAGAAGAAAAAGAGTTCTTAAATGTAATGTAGAATCAGTCGTAACACATGGATGTGAATCATGGACAATTAGGACAATAGACAAGAAAATCACTAGAAGCTGTAGAATTGTGGTTTTACAGAAGAATGTTGATAATGTCATGGACAGCTAAGAAGAATAATGAAAACGTTCTGAAATAGGCCAAAGTAAGAAGAGAGCTAATTTCCAATATTAAGAAGAAACAATCATCATTTGTTGGCCATGTAATGAGAAGAGAACAGCTGGAATATATTTTTAAAACTGGGAAAAATGAAGGATGAAGAGATAGAGGGAAGCAAAGAGAAAAGACACCAGATAGAGAACGGCTCGGCAGAAGGTCAACAACAGAAATGATAAATAACTGTCGAGATTGCGAGTTGTGGAGAGACATGATCACCTACGCCAAAGTACTTGATGATGATGATGTCATAGAAAGCACAGAGCAGCAGTAGCTATCTCAACCTTCATTCACAAGCTTAAGGTGGCAAACATAGATCAGTTCTGTTTTGTCTGGAGATTTTTACATCTCTCAGAGGAAAAAAATACCCACCTTTATTTCAGCTCTCTTCTCACAGACCCATCATTGTATACGTCTTCATGGTGAGAGTTACGTTGCACTATTATGTTAGGCATGTAGCCCAGTGCATCCTAATTAAATTTGTTTGTGTCTTGCCTTTCCTGGTCCCAACACTTTGACCAGTCCAGCTTGGATAATACCTTGGTAGCATTGTAAACACAAGAACAGCTCTTGGGGATATTAGCACATAGGCTCCTCTGCAACTTTGTGGTGGAGACACGTCAGAGGAGCAAATTTGTACAGATGCTCTACTGGTACAGTTTTAATACTTAAAACCTCTTTTGTAGTAGAACATCTATTGAGTTATAATGTTGCATGGTGTCAGATCTGATCAGTCATAGGTAAGGCAATCAAAGCTGGCTCAAGCCAAGTGTATACAACATCAACTTACTGATTACACCTTTGGAAAGTATGAATCCTCTCAGTGCTAAGTCACAACAAATGGCAGTAAGGCTATATAATGAGACAATCATAAATGGTTCCCCATGAGAGGTTGATCCTCTGTTGACATCATACTTATGGAACCCACTAAGGACTTTACTGGATTGAATTCTTTTCAGATCAGATGCTTTTGAAAACAAATGTCTCTTGAAAAAAACTTTGTATACAATGGGATGAATTAAAAAAGAGAAGTGGCTACACATTGGACAATATTATCTATAATAAAGAAAAGAAGGTATGCATGTGCTAGCCATGTGATGAGAAGAGACAAGAGAATCTCAAAGAATCTACTCAAGTGGGAAATGAGAACAAAAAGAAAACAGGCCCACCTAGAGAAACAGGAAAGAAAATATTGAGGTGAGAAGTAAAAATAGAGAGCATCGGCTCTTTTGTTAAAGGCGGAGAGGCGTGGCCAGGGACAAGTGACGAGATACAATGTGAGTGCCATGCCAAGACAGACACTAAATTGCAAAGATCGTTAGACACAGAGGGTATGGAATTTCTGCCTTATATGCCATCTTCGACTCAAAAGGACAATAGACAGAATCTTGTTGAAATGTCAGATGGATGTTCTTTACAGTCTATGCTACCCACTCAGGTAGATCAGTAACTGAGAAGAAACATCATTGGAAGAATTAATTCAACACAAAAGATGTGAATGTATTCGTAAATTACAAACATATTTATTTAAATATATTTATGGGACTTCCGTCTACAAGATGGCGGATCTAGTCCACCCCTCTCGATCGCTGCAGAAAATGCACCCAGGGTCTGATTAATTTCGGATCTTCTTTGCACTTTTCTGCGTTAAAGTCAAAATAATGATATGCTTGATACATCTGAGTTGATAAAGTGAGGAAACAGTCCGTTTTTGACGACTCAAGTGTTGTGAGTGAGACCTTCCACCATCTAGACTTGATCTGCACTTTACATCACACATTGGTGCTGTTCATGACCGTTGATGGTATTCTTTGACGCAAGTTATTTCCATGTACACATTAATGTAAACTACTTCGTCAGCCGCAGTTTTGTCTCTTTGGGGAATTTGCTTCATGTTTTGTTCATTGTAGGCTGCTTACACTAGAGTAATCACACAGAAATCTAAATGGAACGAGATTAAGTGTTCGGGGCGACATTTTTGTGTGCTACGTCATCGTAATGGTTCCCTAAACCAGTCGTGCGCAAATCTTACAATCTGCTCTTTGATGTGCGATGGGGATAATTGGACGACTGTCTGTGTGTCTATATGATCGGAATTGGAGTCATCAACGATGGCCTAACATCATCTAGTGCTACGACGATCATCATTTTCAAGAGGACGTGACTTACCGGTATATGGGGATAGGCGGCAGAACAATTGAAAGCTATGCATGAAAAGCGTTCCTTGTTGCAGTTATTTCACATTACAAGTCGCATGGCTGTGTTAGTCACCTCTAGTGACTCGGGCAGACGGTGCTCGTAAACCTGGGAAGGCCGACCGTCTAAGGGCAGAATCCCTCTACAGAAAAGCTCATCTGCTGCCTTGCAGGAAGATTGGGGACAATCAAAGGCTAAGAAAAGCAAACCTGAATAAAATGCTGGCTGAAATCGGATGCACTGGGCCACTGGCGCAGAACACAGTGCAATGTTTTAACGGGTGTTCAGTCGGAGTGGATATGGCAGACTCTAACTGTGATGTTCTGTCTGTGGGGGCGATCAACACACTTAGTCTGACAGCTGACTTCATGTGAGAGTCTGTGATCCTACTCTGTTTGAGTCCTGATCGCAGACAGACAGACAAATATATTTATATATGGTATGTTTAATCCTAGATTATGGCACCTTTGTTAAAATGACGACCTCAAAATACAAATTTGTGGATTTCAACAGTTTTCCATGGGCAAACATTTCCCCCTCCCTATACCTTCCTAATTTTTGCTTCTGGTGACCCCTGGGTGTTGGATTTTTTTTACCAATGTGCGCTTCGTAAAAAGTATGAATCTGTCATTATAGTATAGTTGTTTTTTTTTTTTATATAAATTTGGCCATTTTCAAGAAATTCATTTTATTTCTTTTTTTTTCTTATGACGAGGGAAATTCCTATGGCTGTTGGTGAGACATCAAATAACATTTGTAACGCAGGATAGGCAGCGAACGATGCTAAGAGGAAGCTGAACATATGGTTGGATTGATGGACTGATGGCTGACACATGTCAATAGACAATGTAACATCTCCAGTAGCCACCGTGCCATGGAGTTAAATTTCAGGCCATAAATCAAACCTAAGTCAGAAAATAATGACCACATCTGATTCCTGTGTCTCTCCTTAGGTAAACACACAGCTATGTAGCAAAAGTTCACAGAAAATCTTATTTTCCAAACTCCAAATATAATAATTATTGTTCGTCATTTTGATGAACGTGTCAGAAAAACGTGTTTCAGGAATAGGGGATGTAATCTAGAGTTAAATGGAGAAAAGTGGCCAAAATTGTTGTCTGGAGAGTTTCTTACCTAATTTACTAGCTCCTAGTGAACTATCACCAATGTCTGCAGATGTCGAAGAGGTCTGTGAATGAATGCAAATATCAGAACAATTAAACGTATGTGTTAAGATTTTCTCAAATTGTTGATGATGATTAATAGCATGAGGTTATCTTGTGATCTGAGCTGTGTGATCTTTTAATTCATTGATGTGACAGCTTACATTGGTTTTTCTGATTTCCAGGTTCTTGCTGTAGAAGTTGGTGCATGTAGGTCCTAGTGCTTTACCTATGGGTTTGTCCCAAGTACTGTGATGTCTACAGTAGCAATGTTTGTTCCTGCTGAAGGTCTATTGAGCCGAAACGTCGTTCGAATCTGTGTCGTCTACTAATCACGTAAAGCTTCTAACATACCATTTTTTCTTTTTTTTTTTCAATTTTTCCTTCCATAAATAATCAACAGCCTTCTATATTAGTAGATCCTACTACAATGAGGATCATCATCACCATGTTAGTCTGCAATCTATGATATACATTGTCTCGGTGAGTACAATAGTAGAAATAAAGCAGGGTTTTGATCAGCTTTGGGTTGGCTGACTTCTGTTCCCCTTCTAACATAGTTTTGATAAATGACACATGGTGATGCATCAATTATAAACAACAAAAGAGTAAAATTACCAGTCACACTTTGTAGTATTTGGGAGATGTTGATGTTAGTTAATTCAACTCCATTCTTTGGATTATGATCCTCTTTTTGAGGGACCGGGTGGTCTAGAGGTAAGACATTGGTCTCTGGCCAGGAAGGTTCCAGTTTCGAACCCTGCCATAGGTGGTTGGCATTTTTCACTTCGAATCCGTGGTTTCTTTGTGGCTTTTTCATCTCCTGATCTCTGGGTAGTGAGATCTGATGCTTAGCCCTCTTGTAAAATGACGAGAAACAGTAGGTCCCATGTGCATTCACATACATTAAGAACTTTTGGCTGATAAAAATACAATGAATAGGCAAAAATGTACACTGTCGAAGCAAAAAATTGTTAAGCAAATCTATCCAAACTTATAACAAATGTGTCATGCTGAAAGGCGTAGACATTGTGGCTTTGCTATAAACCAGCAATACAAGGCATCCAGCCCACAGGTAGTTGCTAAGAAGAAGAAGATCCTCTTTTAAATCCAAACAGGTTGTGCCCCAATTCTTCAAAGACATTGGCTGATTGGGTCAGTATTACATCTAGATACATCAGTTTAGAAACTTACTGCAGTTAGGGACTGAACTAAAGGTAATGGTCAAGTACGAGACTTAAATTGGCATCTTACTGCGTGAGTTTTCACCCATATGTGCTCGGCCGCCTATTCAGAAGTGTTCTGAGACTTCTGGGTAGTTTCACTTCAAGCATTGAAACTCATGATGTGAGGCGGCATTCCTCACCTTCCCAGAGAACTACCCCGGTACCATTTTTTCCAGTGGCTGGGTCGACCAAAGGGGTATTATTTTCAAACGATGAGTAAAATTCACACTGCTTCCAGCGGGAATCGAACATGAGTAGTCCAAACGTCGATAGCCTAGTCTGTTGATTTTCCCACCCAACTAGGCAAACAAGGCCCCCCTAAGGGACTGAACTCAAACCATCTAATCAGCAGGTGAATGCATTAACCACTTCACCATCTTCTCTCATGACCATGTTCTTCGTTTCTTTGACCTCACCGTCAAAGTAGGTCAGTGACCTACAAGCTTTATACAAAATTGTCTCCATTTTGTGCGGTCATTGGCCATTTTTTGCAGGGTACTCCAAGTCTGACTCACACTATTCATCTCTGTTTCTACTGTTCTCCATCAGGCTGTTATAGCTCAACCACTCACAAATACCACAATGCTTAAGAAGTAGTATTATTTATAGCACACTTTTCCTAGAACATCAGGTTGATCAAATTCTAGGAACAGTGATCTAGTAACAATGTACAGAGACTATAGCCCTCCACCTTCTATTATTTTCTGTTAATTTTAATTGTTTATTTCACCAAAGTTTAAATTCATATACCAACATCTATTTGTTCTTTATGTTTGTGTGTCTTGCCTTTCATCAAAGAAAAATAAAGAAGCCCCCATCATGCCCTGAGTGTAGTTTAAAGTAAAAATTGTTATTTATTTATTTGTGGGTTATTGCACTCTGAACATGTTCATAGATGCTCAGATCCCTTCCTCAGCAAGTCCCGTAGCATCCAGTGAGTGATGACTCTAGTTCTGTGTTGACTGATGAGTCCTCTTATGCGCCCTCTAAGTCTTGTTTCTAGTTGTGCCCATCTTAATACCAATCTCTTTCATTAGGAGTTTTTTTTTTCGTTTGCCAGCTTTTACCTCTAACAAAGTCCCTAGAGACTAAGTAACTGAATTTTGTGTGTTAATTCATTTTTCCCTGCCAGCCATGTGCACAGGGGTCCCTCGCCACACAGGCAGATAACTCCATCTTCAGAGGTACTCATATTTTTTCCATCCATGAGTAATTGCCATTTCAAACCAGGCCTCGCTGCTGAGACCAGGGGTGGTTGCCGCAGAGAGGAATTTGAACCCACAACTTCTCTGTCTTGAGGCAAGACGCCGACCAACCAGTCACCCTCATCAGGAGTGATCTGAACTCATGGTTGTCAAAGTCTTGTGTCCTTCCCGCATTCTTGGAGGGCATTGGTGACATCCACCAGATCCATTGGTTGGCCGTCTTCGGCAACAATATGGCTAGCCAACCTGTCCACTCTTCCATTTACCAATACTCCCACAAGTGCAGGGATGCAGACAAAGATGACTCTACCTATTGTTGATTTCTGCAATGACTCTATCTCTTGCCTACGTACAGAGTCCACCTCCACTTTTCTTATCATGCTCATTGAATCACATATGAAATATTGTGTTAATGTGCAAATTTGCTTACCAACTGCATGATTTTTGGGGGTCAATTTGGTCAGCTCTATACAAATTTGTATTTCTTTCTTAGAAAAAAATCACCAGAACCCGTTAAAGCCTGAGTCAACCTAGGATGAACAGGCCTCAGCAGACCAGTTATTAACCACTGCTCTACCATGGCTGCCATCTTGCTCCCAAGTTTTTTATTTTTATTTACTATCATTCGTCTTGCTTGTAAATTTGTATAACTCTTTGGCTTTTCCTTTTTGTTGTTATCTGTCATGTTATTAACTTGTTTTCTGTAACAGTCCTATCTCAACATCTCATAATTAAATGAGCACTGATCACATTGAAAACAGAAAACCAGAAATTTTGTAACAGTTTTTGTAATGCTGTTCTTTAGATCTCTGTGTTAGTCATCTCTAGTGACTCGGGCAGATGGTGCTCGTAAACCTGGGAGGGCCGACCATCTAAGGGCAGAATCCCCCTACAGAAAAGATCATCTGCTGCCTTGCAGGAAGATTGGGGAAAATCAAAGGCTAAGGAAAGCAAACCTGAATAAAATGCTGGCTGAAATCGGATGCACTGGGCCACTGGCGCAGAACACAGTGCAACATTTTAACGGGTGTTCAATCAGAGTGGATCTGACAGACTCTAATTGTTCTTTAGATGAAGACTGCAGAACAAATACAAAATATGAGGCAAAATAATTGGAGAAGAAAAACAGAACATGGCTGAGATTCTTCTTGTGATCACCACTCATTCAGACTGGGAATCTGGATTTTATGATGAAGTCTGCTGTCTGTTTCATGATCTCAGTTAAGCCAAAACAGTTTCTCTTTTAACCCTACAGTACAATACATATCTGTGAGTCACGTCTTCAAGATACCGTCATAAAAATTACTACCCCTTAATTCTTACATTTGGAGTTCCGATTATGTTAAGTAGCTTCTTTTCATTGCACCCAATTCTCCCCATTTTCCTATAGATCCACATTTCAAAGGCTTCATATTTCTGCTCTGTTTTAAACAAAATTAAAATCTGTTTATTAAAATTGTACAACCTTAACTTGTAGATATTGCTCCTGTCCATATTTTGTGATGATCACCAACATCATATTTACCTGTAAAGCTGCTTCTACTTGTAACTCTTTTGTCTGGTGATATTTAGTGAGGATATCTTTAAGATGTAACAGTGGTTTCACCTGGGATGCAATCATCTGACACACCTGATTGTACTGCAGATGATAACATTGAAATGTTATTTGAAATGTCTCCTAAATTAAAGAACTAGAATAAAATATATTAAAAAGTAAGGTCAATTTTTAGACATAAATAAGGATTCTAAAAGATGTAAGACTGAATGAACACAGACTAAAATAATTATTCAGTATTGATGTAATGATGCAATCTTCTTCTCCTTTTGTTCACTTGATGACTAAAGAAATAGCTATACCTCTTTGACATCCGTCCATAACAGAACTTCAAGTGGGTATAAATGCATTGTTGCCATTTGCAGTAACACTATATTTGCATGGGGGTTGGGTTGGGAATATCACCCAACTAGGCTACCGACGTTCAGACAACCCGTGTTTGATTCCCACTGGAAACAGTGTGAATTGTACTCATGGCTGGAAAAAAAAATAATATCCCCTTGGTCGACCCAGCCGCTGGCAGAAATGGGTACCAGGGTATTACTCTGGGAAGGTGAGGAATGCTGCTTCACATGGTGAATTTCAATGCTTGGAGTGACATTATCCAGAAGTCTCCAAACACTTCTGGATAGGCGGCCAATCACATATGGGTGAAAAATTGCGTGTTAAGATGCTGATTCAAGTCTTGTACTTTACCTTTATCTTACTATATTTGCATCTTTCTGTCAAAAACATCCGTCTTCAGTATGCCATTTTGAGTATGGGGTTGTTTTCCCTTAAATCCCCACTCACTTGGCCAGAATAGACTAGTTAATCTGTTACTAGGGGCACTGAGAAGAGGTGGAGTAGGGAATAGATAGTTCTAGTTCACCGATCCTTACACAAGCCATTCTCTGTAAGTCACTGGCTTCTTTAGGCACCTTTGCTCCCATGTTAATGTAATACCACGCGGAGTTTTATGAATGAACCTTGACATCAGTGATACCATTAGTGTTTGAGCTTTTCTTGATTTTCTGGTTTCTACTGTAGAGGTTGGAGCGGAAATAGGCACAACTATGTGATATCATGCAAGGCCATGATACAGCTGGACAGATTGGGGGGTGGGGGGGGGGGACAACAAAATTATATGTAATAGCCAGGTGGTGGGGTGTAACATACACACTTACAGAGTATGATGACAGCTTTACAAAAAATGACAATACAAAATATTTGATGTTTGAGCCTACATGTGGCCTTCTTCAGGAAAACAGGGACAACACAAACAGTAACAGACAACGAAATGAGAATATGCTCTACTATATGTTCTGAAATAATAAAACTAATACTAAAAAGAAGAAAGAGATAAAAAGATAAGAAAATATGTAAGGAGAATATACTATATTACATGTATAGTAGATAGTGAGTGAGTGAGTGAGAGAGAGAGAGAGAGAGAGAGAGAGAGAGAGAGAGGAGAAAGTTAATGTAAAATAAATGAGTCATTTAGCTGAACTGTCTCGTGTCCTGTCAAAAAGTGGGATATGGGAGATGTGAAGGAAAGAGGTGGAGAGAGGGACCAGGCAATGTGATGGGATGAAAAAAATCTGGCATGAGTGGTCAATAAGGGGAGGTAAGGTGACGAGGTGGACAGGGTCAAACACTAACACACTATATGTAATAGCTACGCTACTAAATGGCAGCTAATGTGCTATACAACAGTTTGTTGTATAATAATCATAATTAAGAACAAACTTGGCAATGTCATCTTAGTTCAGAGTCAGGTTGCACTCAGTGCAAGCAAGTCTATCTCTGATTTCATGTGAACCACAGTATGTTCTGGACAGTACATCCAAGTTAACACACTAACTTATAAGCACCTCCACCACAGGGCGTGCCAGAAAATAAAACAAATAAAAAAAACCTGTCATGCTTCAAGAATGGTGTATAAGAAATTTGATGTTAGAGTCCATGTTTGTTTTTATCACTGGCAAAGTTTTGGGTCATGTGACTGGACAGTATTACACCTGGCCATCCCTCTTTCTTAAAAGAACAAAATTCAGTATCAATCTAAAGTTGGAGAACTGTGAAGGGAATAAACTGAACCTCTTATCCCCAGCAGAACCTCTCACTCACCACTGAGATTGTACAAAACTTTAATAACCGTGTTTAGAATTAATTCATAGGTAAAAGACTGACAAATTTAAACTAGAAAAATATGTAGAGCTGAGAAGAACCACACAAGGCAAGATACAGGGATTGACTGTTCTAGACACAGCTGTTTGTCACTGACACTTTAGTTAATTTGCTCAGTGATGTCTTTCCAGGAAGAAAAAAAATGACACAAACTTCATCCAATATACAATCAAAGTGAAGCTGTTTCTCAAAATTAAAAATTAAAAATGTGTGATTAAAATTCATTAGTTCATCCTGAGAACTTTCAGAGTTTCTAGTCTTTGCTATTGTTTGTTATGAGCATTGCGTATGAACATATCATTCACATATAATTATTAACTTGAACTAATTATTTTATTTTTTGTGTCTGGTGTTACAAATACAAAAAAAAGAGAATTCTTAAATGTTATGTACAGCCAGTCTTAACACATGGATGTGAATCATGGACAATAGGGCAACAGACAAGAAAATGACTGGAGGCTGTAGAAATGTGGTTTTACAGAAGAATGTTGAGAATACCATGGACAGCTAAGAAGAGTAATGAAAACTTTCTGAAAGAGGCCAAAGCAAAAAGAGAGCTAATTTCCAATATTAGGAAGAAACAATTATCATTTTTTGGCCATGTTATGAAAAGGGAACCGCTGGAATATAATGTAACAACAGAGAAATTAAGGAAAGATAGAGGGAAGCAAAGAGAAAAGATACAAGACAGCTAAAGAGAATGGTTTGGCAGAAGGTTAACAACAGAAATATAAATAGTAACTCTCGAGATTGAAAGTTGTGGAGAGATATGATCACCTATGCCAGCAGGCTTGGTACTTGATGATGATGATGTTACAAATTAAAACCACTTCTACACGATAACAATTTTAAGAATGAGTGGCATGTTCTATGCTCAGAACATCTTCACCCATAAATGCTGCATATTTGTCAAGATTAGAATTAAAATACCACTTTCAGATGAAAACAAACAGCTGTGTAGGACTTACCAAACTCTCTACCTCCTGCAGCTTTTCTTGATAACAATGTAAGTCCTTGCTTCTCTGTTCCTCAACAACTTGGATTCTATCTTGTAGATTGGATAATTGAGTTTCTTCATTTAAGTGATATGCTGCATGATCATTCATTGTTAATTCCTGTGCACTGATTTTTGAGGACAAATTATCAAGTGATATCATAATATTGCCACAATGATGTTTGAATGTGTCAAGCTGGCTGGCCAAGTCAGCAGTTTTCTTCTTTAGATCTGTAGTTTCAATTTCATTCTTCTGTAATGAACTTTTGATATCACTGCATTCAGCCCCTAATTGTTGCATCATTTCTTCACTTTCTACAGATAAATTAGAACGCTGACTCACAATATGTTGCAAACAACCTTCTACCTTACTAATTCTCTCAGAACAATTCAACTTTTCACAAAATTGTTTTTCTTGTATATATTCGATCACTTTTGAAAAACTGTCCTTTGACACGTTTGTAAGATCAACTTTCAATTTTGTTATGTCTTCACTTATTCTGTGAAATTGTAATTCATTTTCTTCTAGATTTTGTTTAATTCTTGTAGCCACAAAATCTGCTGATTCAACAGGAGAATACACTTGAGGTATATCTGAAAATATTTTAATGAGAGATCACCTGTCAGAACAAACATGTTTCCACTATTAAGGCAAAGAATAAGAATGAAAAATGCTAAATTTGTTAATTTAATATTTTTTCCATTTTCTTTTTACATGGTTATGGTTATGAAAGGCCCCGGTATCACTGTAATGGTTATGGAAGGCCCCGGTATCACTGTTATGGTTATGGAAGGCCCCGTTACCACTGTTATGGTTATGAAAGGCCCCGGTATCACTGTTATGGTTATGGAAGGCCCCGGTATCACTGTTATGGTTATGGAAGGCCCCGGTATCACTGTTATGTGACTTAATTTGCTTATTCTTATAGTCTCTGTTTTTTCTGTGTTAATTTTCATACTGTAGTTTGTGCAGCTTTTGTCTAGAGATGTTAAATGCTTTTGTAGCAGGTTTTCATCCTCATATATTAGGCATTGGTCATCTGCGAAGAGTAGCTCATTGATGTTGGAGTTTTCTACCTCTATGTAGAGGATCTCACAGTAGCAATCTTGAATCCAGACGACATCACTCTTGACTAACATGAAACCCCGGGAGTCACACCGGGATTGCAAATTCATGGAAAAAACGCCGTCATTTTGCCTTTCATTATTAGCGTATGGCTCATGTAGGGATATACGATCAGCTATCATGATGATGTAGCACAAACAATGGATGCACCTATAAATTCCTGATTACTCTAGTGAATGCAGCCAACAATGCACGAAACACCGTGCAAAATTCCTAAAGTGAAACTTTCTGTTGATTTGACAAAGCAGTCCATATTAATGAGTTGTAACTTGTAAATAATTGTTATTTTTACATAAAAACATAAAACCCATATAACCCTCTTTCTATTACAGACAATCATTGGGAGACTACAGGACATCACATATTTACAAAATTATCATCCATTGGGAGACTAAAGAACATCACATTCTACAAAATTATCATCCATTGGGAGACTAAGATACATCACTTATCTACAAAATTATCATCCATTGGGAGACTAAGATACATCACTTATCTACAAAATTATCATCCATTGGGAGACTAAGATACATCACTTATCTACAAAATTATCATCCATTAGGAGACTAAGATACATCACTTATCTACAAAATTATCATCCATTGGGAGACTAAGATACATCACTTATCTACAAAATTATCATCCATTAGGAGACTAAGATACATCATTTATCTACAAAATTATCATCCATTAGGAGACTAAGATACATCACATTCTACAAAATTATCATCCATTGGGAGACTAAGATACATCACTTATCTACAAAATTATCATCCATTGGGAGACTAAGATACATCACTTATCTACACAATTATCATCCATTGGGAGACTAAGATACATCACTTATCTACAAAATTATCATCATTGGGAGACTAAGATACATCACTTATCTACAAAATTATCATCCATTAGGAGACTAAGATACATCACATTCTACAAAATTATCATCCATTGGGAGACTAAGATACATCACTTATCTACAAAATTATCATCCATTGGGAGACTAAGATACATCACTTATCTACAAAATTATCATCCATTAGGAGACTAAAGGCCATAACATATTTACAAAATTATCATCCATTGAGAGGCTAAAGAACATCTACAAAATTATCATCCAAGAGGACTTTTTTTAATGTCCTGATGCTTCTGTCATTTTACTGTAACAGCTTATATACCTTAGCAACTTTACCAGACTTACTGGGAATGCTGGGATTTACCGGCTGCTGCTGGCAGTTTACAGCTGATCCAGAAGTAAAATCTGATGGAAGCAAATACCATCAACATCAAATGCAGAAATGATAGTAAATATAAAAGTGTCATATAAAATAAATATTGGAAAATTCATTTTGTCTTTAAAGAAAGGAGCATGTACTTTCTTATTGGTGTTCACCAAATGACTACTATGGGAATTTATAGTCTTCTTGTTGTCCGTCCTCAAAAAGATATTAAGTGAGCGTAGATGCATTGTATTGTTTGCAGTAGAACTATGACCTTTGTACCTTTCAGACTAAAACATCTGACTTCAGCAAAGCATTTTTCAGTACAGGGTTGTCTCCCCTCTTAAAACACTACTCACTAGGCCAGACTAGACTGACTAATCTGTTTCTAGAGGCACTGCGAAGAGGTGGAGTAGGGTCTGGATGGTTCTGGTTCAAGCCATTAGCTATGAGTTGGTGACAGCTTCCAGCTCTGTTGCTGTCACCTTTGGAGAGGAGCATAAATTTGAATGAACATCTTTCAAAGAAAAAAGACCAATAATGCAGCCAGTGATCGACATGCTTTATAAAATCTTCTACAATAACAGCAAAGTTTCTCTACTTGTGTGGTCCATAGCCATAGCTCGCAGTAAAAGTAAAGAGGCCCGTCACACCAAGTGGCGTATAGGGAATATGGTGTTAATAACCATAATTTTTACAGACCTTTAGCACATGGTTTTTGAAGTAATGTGGTCGGTATTATGCCCGTGCCGCTTTACATTCCCAGAAAAAATCTGGTACCCATTTAAGGCTGGGTGAACCTGGAAGCCTGGATCAAGATCGAACCCGACCTCTTGTCCTTAGTAGTCCAGTTGACTAATTATTGAGCTTTCACTGCACCCTATTGTTCGCAGAGCACCCTAATTTTGATTCTAACTTCATCTCTCCCCCAACTGGTCTCAACCAGATTCCCATTGATTTGTCTATCTTTCACTTTCCCACAAAGCCCACAACATGTCAATTTTGTTATCTTCTGGATCAGTTCTGAGCACATGGTGTAATAGCCCCAATGATTATCTTCTTCTTCTTTTTTTCTCTTTTCACTGATACCTAAAAGGTGTCGTGGTTTATATCATTTGTCGTTCTTGAACTGCTCGAACTGTCTGAATTAGTGATTTTCCTTTGTTGTTACATGTCTCTGTCACTGCGTCTATCCATCTTCTTCTGGGTCTTCCTCTTGGTCTTTTTCCATGCATTCTCGAGAAGAACGCCCTTGATGGTGATTGGTAAGGGTTCATTCTGACCAGGTGGCCAAACCATTTAAGTTGTTGTTGTTCTATATATTCTTGGCGGGGTTTAGTTCCTACCATTTTTTTATGGTTTCAGAGTGATCATCTCTAATGATTATCAATGTGTGTATTTCATCTTAGTTGCATCCACTAAGAAGTTCTTGATTGCAATTTTTGAAATTTGTTTAATGTAAGGGTTGTAAGAAATGAGGATAGTCTTGATGCAGCCAAAGAAAAACAAATACCTTTCCATAGATAGTGTTAAGTTTTCAATAAATAAAAACATATGTAATCAAAATACTTTTTCATTTGTTTCAACTAAACATATATATGTTCACAAAATATATGTAATTAATTATGAAAGGTTGTAAAAACAAATAATGAAAGGATTAAAATAAAAGCAGCTTACTGTCTATTTCTGAACATTTTTCCAGCAAAAATGACAAAACAGCATCTAGTCTAGAATTGATTACTCTGATTGCACTTAGATCATGTTTTCCAGCATCTACAATAGATGCTGCTGCAATTTCCTGTGAATAAATCAAAACGACATTAACATTAACAAATAATGTTGTTAAGACTGGCTATATCAAGCAAGTACAGTGCATTGACAGTGCAGCACTGGGGAGAGTTACTTTGGTAATTATTTCTTAGCCACAAAACAGATCCTTCTATGCTGGAAACCTCCCTACCTTTTCAATGAAGCTATCCAGCACTCCACGAAGTTCCTCTGCTTGAGATTCAACTAACTTTATCTTACTTTTGATGATGCGATTTGGTGTTAGTTTCTGAGCCATCTAAGAATTCTAACATGTATGACGGAGTAGTCTCTTCAATTGACACTTTTTTATCTGTAAAGAAATTACATAATTAACCATTTTTTTTAAAGTTTTCATTGACAACAGTTTTATTTTACAAATTAGAAAATATCTGATTTGAATCTAGAAGCTCATGAAAGACTAGTGTGCTTGGGCAGAAGTGAAGCCAGAAATATGTGAGGCTGAAGGAACTTGTAGTGATGCCTTGAAATCGTTAGCCACCAAGAAACAATAAAATAACTTGATGTGAAGCCAGAAAAATGTGATGCTGAAGGAACTTAAAGTGATGCCTTGAAATCGTTAGCCACCAAGAAACAATGAAATAACTTGATGGGACCATAATGGCTGATGGGACCAAGATGGCTGATGGGACCAAGATGGCAGATGGGACCAAGATGGCTGACGGGCATTGGAAAAAGGTTTAATGACTCATAACTGACTGCTTGAGTTAGAATCAGTACACAGGGATGGCTCAAGATCATGCTCAACCTGTGTTCTTTGAAATAAACTAACCAGTCTGGCCAAGTAAGTAGAGATCAAAGAAGGCAGGATACTCAGTCTCCAAAAAATACCTTGCTGAAGATGCATGTGTTTGGCAAAAGGTGTTGGTACATCTTGCTTCACTACACAAAGTTACGATGCCATTTTAAAAGCTTCATGAGGTACCAACAAAAAGGAGCAACTGTCAAGCAAGAAATAACTTGATCATGATCTTATGTCATCTTCTTCATAAGTCATCTTCATCTCTGTTAACACATAACAAAGACAATAATTTTGACAAATTGCTGCAGAGATCCATAAGGTACTCTACTTCTTTTTCTGCGTACACCTCTTATCATCAATAATAATAAGTTTGAAGAGAGTGCTTGTCAGCTCAAGGTTGGTGACATCACCATACAGCTTGTCCCAGTATGATACCATGGATGGCAACAAGAGCCTTCTCTGTTCATCCTATTTTGGGCATGACTGTAGCAGATGTTCAGCAGTCACTTTTCCTGAGTCACAGTTGTATTCATCAGAGGCTACTATCCTCAAGCTATTGAAAAGGTGGTGGTAATTTAATCAGTTGTAGCCTGTTCCAAGTCTACAATTTATTACTTGTTTTTTTTTCTGTTGAGCTGGTGGTAGGCATCATTTTTCTGTTACTTCTGATATTCTTTTTATTCAAACTACTCAGTTTCTCTTTATTCAAACTACTCAGCTTCTCTTTATTCAAACTACTCAGTTTCTCTTTATTCAAACTACTCAGTTTCTCTTTATTCAAACTACTCAGTTTCTCTTTATTCAAACTACTCAGTTTCTCTTTATTCAAACTACTCAGCTTCTTTTTATTCAAACTACTCAGTTTCTCTTTATTCAAACTACTCAGCTTCTTTTTATTCAAACTACTCAGTTTCTCTTTATTCAAACTACTCAGTTTCTCTTTATTCAAACTACTCAGCTTCTTTTTATTCAAACTACTCAGCTTCTTTTTATTCAAACTACTCAGTTTCTCTTTATTCAAACTACTCAGTTTCTCTTTATTCAAACTACTCAGTTTCTCTTTATTCAAACTACTCAGTTTCTTTTTATTCAAACTACTCAGTTTCTCTTTATTCAAACTACTCAGTTTCTCTTTATTCAAACTACTCAGTTTCTCTTTATTCAAATTACTCAGTTTCTCTTTTCTCTGCAAATAAAAAAATACTTGTGCTAAAACAAATGTGCCCTACAGTTTCTGGAGCAGAAATGTGCTTAACAAATCCAGAAACACACACAAGAATTGCCATGCAATGGGCTTTCTGGGACCCTCCTACAACACAACAAACACCCCCCCCCCCCCAATAATTGGTAAATGCAGTAAAGGTAGTTTTTTTGTTTGTTTTTTTAAAACATTCTTTAATGAGATGATGATGAAGGGAAGCAGTTTTTTTGTCAACACAAAAGTAAATGTCAAAAATAGCCATTTTTAAATTTCATGCTTAAAAAATTTTATTTTCAGTGATTTCTGATCTTGGGGGTGGGTCAAATGCCAAATCTAGTCCAATATAAAAATGGACACTAAATTAAAAACCTAGGTATCTGGTTCGAGTACATAAAAGAATATTCAGAAGTTGAAAATTTAAAATTGCAGGTCATATGCAGCATTCAAGCAAAAATTAGAGTGAAGAAAAGAGTTCTTAAATGGTACATAGAGCCAGTCTTAAAATATGGATGTGAATCATGGGCAATTGGACAACCGACAAGGAAATCACTGGAGGCTGTAGAAATGGGGTTTTACAGAAGAATGTTGAGAATACCATGGACAGCTAAGAAGAGTAATGGAAAGGTTCTGAAAGAGGCCAAAGCAAAAAGAGAGCTAATTTCCAATATTAGGAAGAAATAATCATCATTGTGGCCATGTGATGAGAAGGGAACAGCTGGAATATATGAGATAACTAGGAAAATTGAAGGATGAAGAGATAGAGGGAAGCAAAGAGAAAAGATACCAGACAGCGCGAGAATGGCTTGACAGAAGGTCAACAACAGAAATGATAAATAACTGTCAAGATAGAAAGTTGTGGAGAGACATGATCACCTACGCCAGCAGGCATGGTACAGGATTATGATTTATTTAATAGTCGGCATAAAAAGTAAAAGGCAATCAGGACAAAATAAAGTACACTTAACTTTTAACTAGACTAGATAGTAAGAAGATACCGCGAGTAGTAAGTAAAATAAACTATATCTTAGTTAGACAGACAGACATATCTTAGTTAGACAGACAGACATATCTTAGTTAGACAGACAGATATATCTTAGTTAGACAGACAGACATGACATGACATATCTTAGTTAACTGAGTCAAGTCTACAATAGAAGACATCTTGTCTCTAGCTATGATTGCTATGTTTACTCACTGACTGACACATATTAATATACTTATATACTATCATATACGTACTACTCGGTGACATATAATGAATAATGCTGACCATTATATCATTATAAATAATTATTGAAATTACAAATTGGGATCCGAACTACGAACTAGACAAGACGTACGGTCGGGCGGTAATGTGTCATTGATTGTGTGTCCACTGTCCTCCTAGTGAAGTAGCAAGTCTAAAAGTACCAAAAGTGAGACCAAAATAAAACGTTTTTACTGGACTAATTTAATAGTTAGCGCCAGCCTGCTACAAAACACGGAGAATTAATATTAATTGCGACATTATAATTGTGTAACTTGAAAATTAAAAGACGTTCTTACACTTTAAACCACAAAAAGAGAAAAACGCGGAACTAAACTCGAAAGAACGCCGGCATCAGATGGAACTATACAGCCATTATCAGAGTTGTTCCCCTTGACAAGCAGAAGTCTAGAGCTATGTTCCAGCACTTGGACAAATAATCAACAACAGAAACAAATATGGACCAAAGCAGGATCGAACCCGTGATTGTCGCCTCGGAAGTTTCCCTCTATAATAACAATATTCATTTATTATTATTAATTGTCTCCAAGGAGTAGTCTAATTTCATTTTCGTAATGATGGACGTAAGACACGGAGACAGGGATGCATCCTATCACCAAGCTTGTTTAATCTATACACTGAGCAAATCTTTAAAATAAAAACATCATAGAGATGCCAGGCCTAAACATTAATGGAAAGATAATCAATAACCTAAGATATGCTGACGATACTGTACTACTAGCAGAAAATCTTAAAGATCTACAACAATTACTTAATGTAATAAACATGACAAGCAAAAAATATGGACTCGATATGAATATCAAAAAGACTAAAACTATGATCATAAACAAAGAAAATACTCAAAACTCACAAGTGGATATCAAAATAGAAGGAATAGACCTGGAGACAGTTCAGAACTACAACTACCTTGGACATACTATAACCAGTGATGGAAAATGTACAACTGAAATAAACAAAAGACTAGGAATGGCAAAAAGTAATTTTAATGGCATGAAGAACATACTAACATCAAAACAAATAACACCAGGGCTAAAACTAAGAATAGCAAAATGTTACATCTTCTCAATATTCCTATATGGTGCAGAAACATGGACATTAGACAAGAAAACAGAACAGAGAATTGAAGCCTTTGAAATGTGGATATATAGAAGAATAGGTAGAACTGGATGGAAGGAAAAGAAAACAAACAATGAAGTTTTAAAACAACTAAAAATGAAAAGAGAACTACTAAGCACAATTCAAACAAGACAAATGCGAATTTAGGCCATGTTAAAAGACACAATAGCCTACTAAAAGTAATCCTGGAGGGGAAAATACAAGGTAAAAGAGGCAGACCAAGACTAACATGGACGAGTAACATCAAAAGATGGACAAATCAGCCTATGACAACCTGCACCATCAAAGCGAGAGACAAAGCACAATGGCGCTCCATGGTAGCCAACCTTCGTTGCGGGGACGGCACTCGATGATGATGATGAATGATGGACACACCAAGATGGACGCTTGTTTACATTTGAACAAACCCCAACGGCCAAGATCTGAATTTGCAGAATTTCGTTCATTCTCAACGGCGGCCATTATAGTTTAGCTTTTACTAGCACAATGCCTGGATTATAAGCTCAGAACACAATCTTGTCGTGCTTTCTCCCTGCATCGAAGGTTGGCGACAATGGAGATTCATTTCACTCTGACTCTTGTGGACGCTGTCTTTAATGAACCAAATTAGTAAACAACCATGCGTCCACTAACGCAGGAGGAGATCAACACCTTCTTTGACAAACTGTCCAAATAGTAAATTACATATTTCATCATATATTCGTATATATCTGGTAGAACTTTTAGTTTAAAATACTTGTCATAACATGACTTGCCAGCATCGTTGAGACTCCCAGAAGTTCGTGATAGTTAGGAGAGCCTTATAGACTGTTGTTTGATGCGTGATGATGATGGTCTAATCACCAACTAATTACTACATCAAGCTTGGGCAGATGGTGCTCGTAAGCCCGGGAGGGCCGATCATCTAAGGGCAGAATCTACCTACAGAAAAGACAATCTGCTGCCTTGCAGGAAGATTGGGGATAATCAAAGGCTAAGGACAGCAAACCTGAATAAAATGCTGGCTGAAATCGGATGCACTGTGCCACTGGCGCAGAACACAGTGCAACGTTTTAACAAGTAATCAATCAGACTGGATCTAACAGACTCTAATTATGATAGAAACTACCGCTGACCAGAAAGGCTTCAAGAAACAGCTGAATATAATACACTGGAATGCGGAGGGCATATACCACAAAAAACAAGCTCTAACAATCAGACTAGCAGAGGAGGAGATAGACGTTGCCTGCATCCAGGAAACTCATCTTAATCCTCAGCACAGATTTATGATCAGGGGCTACCAAACATTTAGACAAAACAGGGAAGGTCACAAGGGTGGAATTCTTATAATTATTAAAAATTCAATCCCAGCAAAACTGATAGAGGTAGTCACAAACGGAGAGGCAGAGATCATTGGTACAGACCTATACATTACCTCCGCTAGTATATGGCCCTTTTCGTCTTGTCAGACGGTCTGGTGGAGGCTATTGCGTATTTTTTTGAGGTATTGTTTTTGCCGAACAGCTTCTCTCGTGGCTAATTCTACCAATGTTTGACAAACACACGCGGTCACATAATGAACAGGTCAGGCTCGCTGGTCCATAGGGTTTACCATCCTTTTTTATGAGTCTCTTCTCTTCTAAGTCCTGTCTTAGCACAGTCTCAAATGTTGTTATACCGTTCCTTATACGTGCTCTCCATGATGTGCGATCACTTGCCAGATGTTGCCAGTCGTTTTCACAGATGGAGAAGTCTTTCAGAGATGATTTGCAGATATCTCTATATCGTAGTTTAGGTCTGCCGATTTGTCGTTTTCCGTGTTTTAGCTCGCCATATAGTATTTGCCTAGGAATGCGTTTTTCTTCCATCCGTTGGACATGCCCCAGCCATCTTAGCCTTCGACTTCTGAGCATCGACATGATTGTTAGGGTCTTAGTAATTTCTTCCTCATTTCACTTTGCCTACTCTGCCTGGGCACAGGATATGGAGATAGTGCTTTACTCCGCTAGTATAAGGATATTTAATATATACTGTCCAAATGACAAATTACTGAAGCTGGAGTCAATGGAAATAACACCATAACATGAGGAGTCCAATGTTCGAGGTGAAGAAGTGGAAGAATGTGAAATAGACAACAACCTATTCCTCATAAACTCTAGGGAGGACAGTAGTATACAATGTTGTATTTGAGTATAATTGTGGCGCTAAATTAACAAAGATATATAGTGTGGCGCGCGGCGCGCATAAAGCGTGTGGCGCAGGGGGAGTTAACCGTGACATTTCGTGTCGAGGTATTGACCTCTAGTACCGGTGACCCGGAAGTGACGTGTTTATGTCTGGTGTGTGCTGACTTTGGAGTTCTTTATGTACTTGATCGTTAGTGATAGGTTAGTAGATTATACAACAGCATTGAAAAACAAGCAATATAAAACAAAAGACAAAAGATATATTTTATTCTTTTATTATCTCAATAGGTGTATAACATACAGTGGATATTATATAACATTACAAAAATATTCAGTACATTGAGTCAATATATAGTACATGGATAACATTTATTTATAGATAGGTAGTTGGATGTCTGCTTAGCTCTATGTCATAAATGAATCATAAGGGGTGAAACTGTTAGAGATTGCTGGGTAGTCTAAGCTGGTAGTGTAAAGAGTTAAATATCTAGAGGAGTTGTCGAGACGTTATCATCAGCTACCTTTCTTTTTATATAGAAATAGGAAAGAGCATTTCTTGTTTGACTGTAGGAAAATATGGAATTATTTAAGACTTTGAAACCTACATTTTTCCCACCCTTAGCCTTTTGCGTAGCGAGAACCTCTAAAAACATATCTTTATCTAATTTGTTGTGTTGCTTGCTTAGCCCTTTACAACTGATTTTATCGTAATCCCCACTACAATGGTACGTCTTACTACATAAGCTAACAAGAGCTGTCCCTTCGTACTCTAGTTTAAAAAGCCGGGCGTTCGTTTGGTGTATGCTTTAACACCCTTACAGTTTATACAGTCTGTCTTGCTAGTATGTTCAGCGCAAAACTCGGCAGGAAACCAGTCTTTATATACACTATTAAACTCATCCCGCAGACCTGACTTAACTATATCCTCTAGCTTAGGTGCACTTAAAGCCAAGTATAAACTATCAGTATCTGTTTCACATAACTGAAAGTTGGACCTATCTACAAACTTATCTAAGAACTCGAAATAAAAATCTAACATACGAAGTTTTGCGTACTGGTAGACGAAGAAACCGATTTGTAGGGGTAAATCCCAAACAGTTTTCTTTTTCTCCATCTCAATTTCAAAAAGATCCTCCCCTATTTCAGTCATCTTTTTAAACCGGGAACTATTAATCATTTTCGATATCTCATCCCCCTGAACGTACGAGACAGCGCTATGATTGGCCTTATTGGTTAGAGTCTTCCCGTAGGCTGAGTTTCCTAAGAGCTTCATCGTATCGCTTACTATAGATTGACTTTCGTCTAGATCACCAGCCCTCCTAGCGTCAGAAACCATTTCGCCAAACTTTTTAAAACAACTAGACGGTTGATATTCTATCACTTGATAAATTTTTGTTACCACCAATCCATGGTCTAAATACCATTTTAACAGTGGCGTTGCCAACAAAATTTTTTCACCGACATAACTACCTATTAGGGTGCGACGAGGGGTTGACAACAAGTTATGTTTGAGGGCATATTCATCCATAAACGGTCCAATATCATCACGCGTGACGTCAATATTTTTGAAAATTGGAGTCATCTCACTGAAATGTTCCTTCAGGCGGTCGGGGACGTGTAGATCACATTCCACTAAACCAAAACATGTCCCATCTGAAACAGAAGTCAGAATCTGTTTATCACTGAGAGGGAGCCCTTCTTTAGAGTAAGAGGGTCTAGCTCGGGGGATGGCTTTAGAAAGGAAAGCCCTAATGTTTGGGTCAGACTTTTTCAGAGCCTGCCACTCCCATTCCCACATAACTTCTACTGGGACTTTGACCTCCTCAGTTAGATAGGTGTGTATCTCACATGTTTTTTCAAACAGCTCGAACAAGGGCTTATTATTAACAGGGTTTCTATCTTTATCTTTGGTGAGGGGACAGTCTTTGTGACCATGGTACAAACAACCATGAAAATTATAGCCTCTTCTATTGGATTTATCCCACCCATCCACAGGGATATTTCTATCACCTAACCGAAACTCCCTCCCATTAAACTGAGTTTTCAACTCCACCCCTTTCTGGTGAGCGACCCACGTTAGCCACTCTCTACTTTGTTGGACATAATAGTTAGCTTTTTCGACCCTAAACCCGGTCTCCATTCTTCTAATAATTGGGTAATCTGTTGGCATTGGGTTCATCAGAGCCCAAAGATACAACGCGTTGGCATCGTAACCTTGGATGGATTTGACTACCTGTCCGCCCCTAATAAACGTTTTGCCTACCTCGTGATACCTATGGAAAATTATAGAGGGACCCCCGACAATATTATCTCTAATCATTTTGTGTAGACTCGCCTGTTTGCTGGAACATAAACTAAACATTACACCCCTATCAACGGTCTTAAAAAGATACTTTAAACAAACACCCGGAACCGAAATGGCGTCTTTAAAACAGTCTACACCCCGCTCCCCATAAAAGCGAACCTGCTGCTCCAAGGCTTCTAAAAAAGGGACTACATCTTTGTTGTTATACCACACCAAAAAGTCCCTAAGTGTGGTCATGTTATTGTCCTTCCAGACCTTTTGGCACAGGGCGTACTCCTCCTTGGAAATGTTGGCATTTGTTAACGACGAATAAAACGTTTCGTGTGGGGGGTAGTTCTGTCTCGTCCAACTTTTGGGGGTCGTCTATATATTCATAACAAAAGTAACCCTTTGTTTCACTAATCTTATAAGCCGCCAGATATTTACTATAGCTAAACCCGGGGCTAGATAGTTTACTATATCTAAGAATTTTAGATTCGGCGTTGCAATACACATAAAGTTATTGTTTCTTTTAACTATAAACTTGAACGGTTTTGGTACTTTGTAGTCTACGTCCATTTCATCTTCCTCTTCGTCGTTAGCAGCAGCGGCTTCTTCTTCCTCTGCCATACTATCACCTTCTTCGTCCACTTGTGGAGCGGCATCCATGAAGTGCTTTATTAAATAAGGTTTAATGACGTTGACGTCATATTTCCCCGAGTTAAACCCTATCACTGGAAGCTCTTTTAAATACTCATCAAAGCTAACTACTATCTTGTCTTTATTCAGTTCATGGAGTTGAGTAAAAATACTTTCAAACCGAGATCGCAATAACGAGTAGGCCTTATCAGCGACACTAGTGAGATAATCAAGCATCTGACTAACTAAAATTTGTGGGTCACCCTTGGTTATGAAGCATTTTGGGGCCTCCCACCCTGGGACATTTGACGCTATAGAGCAGGAAAGGGGTACGTGTTTAGCTACAAAGGTAGTCGAGTGCGTTTCTTGGGGAACATTCCCTTTATCAAAGTAACATTCATAATCGAATGTTGCCCTGAAGGGGTAAATAAAAGACTCTGGAGTACTTATCCCTTCAGCGCTGATCGCATCCCATACACTTTCAGGTGAAGAATAAACACCACCTTTATATGTCTCTACAGCCATATCCCCATTACAAGTTTTTTCATGCCTATCCATACGCCAAAACTTTTTCCACAATTTCCCACATTTTCCACAAGAAAAACTTTTACTGGCCCGGGAAAGATCGTTTATATAAAAGAAGTGATTTTTGTAAAGTAAAAGACGGAGAGTTTCACTATAACGACTGCCACTTCTCAGGACAATACGCAAGGCTTGTTCAGAATCAAACTCAAAAATATCTATGTTTATTGAAAAACAAGTTTCTAAGAGAGACATTTCAGCAAGAGTTACACCGTGAAAGCTACTTAACATTAGAGACGGGTTAAACTGTTTGAAAAGTAGTCTCGAAGCCTTCTTAACATCTTTAACAGAGGCACCTCTACGGATAGCTAAACAACGGAAGAAGCAGAGATTATCATTGTAAACTTTAGATTTGGAGTCGGTTTGAAGGGTATTAATACCGTGGTTCGATGCAATGTAGGGTGGGATATCTAGCAGACACCCTATAGGATAATCTTGGAGTTTATAAATATAAACACTCGTACTGACTAATGCTTCTAATGTATATTTGGTTGTCTCCCTGTTTTTATTTGCATACCCTAATATATCACTTTCATTTAAGCTATCAACAAACGTTTCAAAGTCATTTCTGTTGTTAACTAACAAGGGTTTGTCTAACCCTGTCGCGTTATTTGAGCTGGCGTGAAAGTAACGCAGCCCCTGTGTCTCCCTATGTCTTAAAACTAGGTGATGACTATAATTCACCTTGAAACGTTTTTTCTGGGCTAGAAAAATTGGGTTTACAAGGGTCTTCCAATCTATAGGAGTATCAGGCTGATGAAATATAGTGTACGTATCCATGTATTTGTTCCGACGTTCATGTGTTCTAATAGCTAACCAGTTGTTCTTATATATCTTCTTAACATCTTGAGGTAACTTGTTTAAAATGTCTATTTCATTAATAAGTCTTGCTCTCTTTGAGGGTTCTTGAGTCGA
The DNA here is from genome assembly GCA_032433765.1 of Megaustenia siamemsis. Classification (NCBI taxonomy): domain Eukaryota; kingdom Metazoa; phylum Mollusca; class Gastropoda; order Stylommatophora; family Ariophantidae; genus Megaustenia; species Megaustenia siamemsis. The sequence goes on along the minus strand of JAVIAB010000047.1, from coordinate 2,695,757 downwards.
ACTCTTTGCCACCCGTTTGCGTGAGGTTGTCGATACCAGGGGGTCTGCTGGAGTTGAGCGTGTTGAGGTGGCCACAGCTATGTCATGGTTAGCAAGATGCACTTGTAGGTTGCGTGCCCCAGTAAAGCTTTGTTGGCAGATATGGCAGATATGGCAGATATGTGGGGTAACACTGGTCTCTTTCGATGGTATATGATCGGCTGACACAGGAGTTGGTGATGCAGGAACTGCTGATACAAGAGATACAGGATGCTCTGTCCTGATATGTCTGGCAAGGCTGTCTACTCTTGTATATACTCGTTCACAAACATCACATTTGTATTCCTGATGCCCATGCACACTAGCAACGTGTCGTTTTAGGTCCCGGCTCCGGTTGAAAGTTTTGGAACAGATATGACAAGTGTTAGACATCTGTAGAAAAGAAATTGAAACATTACAACTAAAGAGTAAAGAACAGTAAACATTACAAGAAAAGTATATAACAAGATACACAACTTATCGAAATTAGGGCACAAAAGTAACACGTGGATACTAAACAACCAACTTATCGAAAACAGGTTACTAAAGTAACACGTGGAGACTAAACAACCAACTTATCGAAAATAGGTTACTAAAGTAACATACTATAACATTAAAGATCTAATATAACACTTACTTTTTATGTGTTTGAAGGTACAAGACACATCCGTCGGCAACAACTGTAAGCGAAAGTCTGATTACAAGCTTCAAAGTCGCGTTATATATACGCCAGAAACACCGGAAGTGTTACTAAAAATAGAACTGACCGCTGATGCAATACCGGAAGTGTTACTAAAAATAACTTTTGACTGCTGACGTGATGCCCGTGGAGTTTCTAAAAATAGATTTTGACCTATGATGCAATATAACCGCCAATAATGGGTACAGGGGTAGTAATGTCAAAAGTGATTTTTATGTAAATTCTTGATATGGGGATGCTTAATATAAAGTTTGGGGTATGTCTAGAGGTTAAATTTCCATTTTCTATCGATTTCATGGGCGTAACCGCCAAAAAATGGGTACAGGGGTAGTAATTTCAAAAGTGATTTTTATGTAAATTCTTGATATGGGGATGCTTAATATAAAGTTTGGGGTATGTCTAGGTGTTAAATTTCCATTTTCTATCGATTTCATGGGCGTAACCGTCAAAAATGGGTACAGGGGTAGTAATTTCAAACGTTGTTTTTATGTAAATTCTTGATATGGGGATGCTTAATATAAAGTTTGGGGTATGTCTATATGTTAAATTTACTATTTTTAACAGTTTCATGGGCGTAACCGCCAAAAATGGGTAAGGGGGCAACACTCATAAAAGTGGTTTTTTAGTAAATTTTTGCTATGGGGATGCTTAATATAAAGTTTGGAGTAACCCTAGAGTGTAAATTTACTATTTCTAACAGTTTCATGGGCGTAACCGCCAAAAATGGGTAAGGGGGCACCACTCATAAAAGTGGTTTTTTAGGAAATTTTTGCTATGGGGATGCTTAATATAAAGTTTGGAGTAACCCTAGAGTGTAAATTTACTATTTCTAACAGTTTCATGGGCGTAACCGCCAAAAATGGGTAAGGGGGCACCACTCATAAAAGTGTTTTTTTAGTAAATTTTTGCTATGGGGATGCTTAATATAAAGTTTGGAGTAACCCTAGAGTGTAAATTTACTATTTCTAACAGTTTCATGGGCGTCCCCTCATAAAGGGTCAAGGGGAAAAACTCCTATAAAGTCGCCTGGTATTGCATCATAGGTCAAAATCTATTTTTAGAAACTCCACGGGCATCACGTCAGCAGTCAAAAGTTATTTTTAGTAACACTTCCGGTATTGCATCAGCGGTCAGTTCTATTTTTAGTAACACTTCCGGTGTTTCTGGCGTATATATAACGCGACTTTGAAGCTTGTAATCAGACTTTCGCTTACAGTTGTTGCCGACGGATGTGTCTTGTACCTTCAAACACATAAAAAGTAAGTGTTATATTAGATCTTTAATGTTATAGTATGTTACTTTAGTAACCTATTTTCGATAAGTTGGTTGTTTAGTCTCCACGTGTTACTTTAGTAACCTGTTTTCGATAAGTTGGTTGTTTAGTATCCACGTGTTACTTTTGTGCCCTAATTTCGATAAGTTGTGTATCTTGTTATATACTTTTCTTGTAATGTTTACTGTTCTTTACTCTTTAGTTGTAATGTTTCAATTTCTTTTCTACAGATGTCTAACACTTGTCATATCTGTTCCAAAACTTTCACCCGGAGCCGGGACCTAAAACGACACGTTGCTAGTGTGCATGGGCATCAGGAATACAAATGTGATGTTTGTGAACGAGTATATACAAGAGTAGACAGCCTTGCCAGACATATCAGGACAGAGCATCCTGTATCTCTTGTATCAGCAGTTCCTGCATCACCAACTCCTGTGTCAGCCGATCATATACCATCGAAAGAGACCAGTGTTACCCCACATATCTGCCATATCTGCCATATCTGCCAACAAAGCTTTACTGGGGCACGCAACCTACAAGTGCATCTTGCTAACCATGACATAGCTGTGGCCACCTCAACACGCTCAACTCCAGCAGACCCCCTGGTATCGACAACCTCACGCAAACGGGTGGCAAAGAGTTCGACTCAAGAACCCTCAAAGAGAGCAAGACTTATTAATGAAATAGACATTTTAAACAAGTTACCTCAAGATGTTAAGAAGATATATAAGAACAACTGGTTAGCTATTAGAACACATGAACGTCGGAACAAATACATGGATACGTACACTATATTTCATCAGCCTGATACTCCTATAGATTGGAAGACCCTTGTAAACCCAATTTTTCTAGCCCAGAAAAAACGTTTCAAGGTGAATTATAGTCATCACCTAGTTTTAAGACATAGGGAGACACAGGGGCTGCGTTACTTTCACGCCAGCTCAAATAACGCGACAGGGTTAGACAAACCCTTGTTAGTTAACAACAGAAATGACTTTGAAACGTTTGTTGATAGCTTAAATGAAAGTGATATATTAGGGTATGCAAATAAAAACAGGGAGACAACCAAATATACATTAGAAGCATTAGTCAGTACGAGTGTTTATATTTATAAACTCCAAGATTATCCTATAGGGTGTCTGCTAGATATCCCACCCTACATTGCATCGAACCACGGTATTAATACCCTTCAAACCGACTCCAAATCTAAAGTTTACAATGATAATCTCTGCTTCTTCCGTTGTTTAGCTATCCGTAGAGGTGCCTCTGTTAAAGATGTTAAGAAGGCTTCGAGACTACTTTTCAAACAGTTTAACCCGTCTCTAATGTTAAGTAGCTTTCACGGTGTAACTCTTGCTGAAATGTCTCTCTTAGAAACTTGTTTTTCAATAAACATAGATATTTTTGAGTTTGATTCTGAACAAGCCTTGCGTATTGTCCTGAGAAGTGGCAGTCGTTATAGTGAAACTCTCCGTCTTTTACTTTACAAAAATCACTTCTTTTATATAAACGATCTTTCCCGGGCCAGTAAAAGTTTTTCTTGTGGAAAATGTGGGAAATTGTGGAAAAAGTTTTGGCGTATGGATAGGCATGAAAAAACTTGTAATGGGGATATGGCTGTAGAGACATATAAAGGTGGTGTTTATTCTTCACCTGAAAGTGTATGGGATGCGATCAGCGCTGAAGGGATAAGTACTCCAGAGTCTTTTATTTACCCCTTCAGGGCAACATTCGATTATGAATGTTACTTTGATAAAGGGAATGTTCCCCAAGAAACGCACTCGACTACCTTTGTAGCTAAACACGTACCCCTTTCCTGCTCTATAGCGTCAAATGTCCCAGGGTGGGAGGCCCCAAAATGCTTCATAACCAAGGGTGACCCACAAATTTTAGTTAGTCAGATGCTTGATTATCTCACTAGTGTCGCTGATAAGGCCTACTCGTTATTGCGATCTCGGTTTGAAAGTATTTTACTCAACTCCATGAACTGAATAAAGACAAGATAGTAGTTAGCTTTGATGAGTATTTAAAAGAGCTTCCAGTGATAGGGTTTAACTCGGGGAAATATGACGTCAACGTCATTAAACCTTATTTAATAAAGCACTTCATGGATGCCGCTCCACAAGTGGACGAAGAAGGTGATAGTATGGCAGAGGAAGAAGAAGCCGCTGCTGCTAACGACGAAGAGGAAGATGAAATGGACGTAGACTACAAAGTACCAAAACCGTTCAAGTTTATAGTTAAAAGAAACAATAACTTTATGTGTATTGCAACGCCGAATCTAAAATTCTTAGATATAGTAAACTATCTAGCCCCGGGTTTAGCTATAGTAAATATCTGGCGGCTTATAAGATTAGTGAAACAAAGGGTTACTTTTGTTATGAATATATAGACGACCCCCAAAAGTTGGACGAGACAGAACTACCCCCACACGAAACGTTTTATTCGTCGTTAAAAAATGCCAACATTTCCAAGGAGGAGTACGCCCTGTGCCAAAAGGTCTGGAAGGACAATAACATGACCACACTTAGGGACTTTTTGGTGTGGTATAACAACAAAGATGTAGTCCCTTTTTTAGAAGCCTTGGAGCAGCAGGTTCGCTTTTATGGGGAGCGGGGTGTAGACTGTTTTAAAGACGCCATTTCGGTTCCGGGTGTTTGTTTAAAGTATCTTTTTAAGACCGTTGATAGGGGTGTAATGTTTAGTTTATGTTCCAGCAAACAGGCGAGTCTACACAAAATGATTAGAGATAATATTGTCGGGGGTCCCTCTATAATTTTCCATAGGTATCACGAGGTAGGCAAAACGTTTATTAGGGGCGGACAGGTAGTCAAATCCATCCAAGGTTACGATGCCAACGCGTTGTATCTTTGGGCTCTGATGAACCCAATGCCAACAGATTACCCAATTATTAGAAGAATGGAGACCGGGTTTAGGGTCGAAAAAGCTAACTATTATGTCCAACAAAGTAGAGAGTGGCTAACGTGGGTCGCTCACCAGAAAGGGGTGGAGTTGAAAACTCAGTTTAATGGGAGGGAGTTTCGGTTAGGTGATAGAAATATCCCTGTGGATGGGTGGGATAAATCCAATAGAAGAGGCTATAATTTTCATGGTTGTTTGTACCATGGTCACAAAGACTGTCCCCTCACCAAAGATAAAGATAGAAACCCTGTTAATAATAAGCCCTTGTTCGAGCTGTTTGAAAAAACATGTGAGATACACACCTATCTAACTGAGGAGGTCAAAGTCCCAGTAGAAGTTATGTGGGAATGGGAGTGGCAGGCTCTGAAAAAGTCTGACCCAAACATTAGGGCTTTCCTTTCTAAAGCCATCCCCCGAGCTAGACCCTCTTACTCTAAAGAAGGGCTCCCTCTCAGTGATAAACAGATTCTGACTTCTGTTTCAGATGGGACATGTTTTGGTTTAGTGGAATGTGATCTACACGTCCCCGACCGCCTGAAGGAACATTTCAGTGAGATGACTCCAATTTTCAAAAATATTGACGTCACGCGTGATGATATTGGACCGTTTATGGATGAATATGCCCTCAAACATAACTTGTTGTCAACCCCTCGTCGCACCCTAATAGGTAGTTATGTCGGTGAAAAAATTTTGTTGGCAACGCCACTGTTAAAATGGTATTTAGACCATGGATTGGTGGTAACAAAAATTTATCAAGTGATAGAATATCAACCGTCTAGTTGTTTTAAAAAGTTTGGCGAAATGGTTTCTGACGCTAGGAGGGCTGGTGATCTAGACGAAAGTCAATCTATAGTAAGCGATACGATGAAGCTCTTAGGAAACTCAGCCTACGGGAAGACTCTAACCAATAAGGCCAATCATAGCGCTGTCTCGTACGTTCAGGGGGATGAGATATCGAAAATGATTAATAGTTCCCGGTTTAAAAAGATGACTGAAATAGGGGAGGATCTTTTTGAAATTGAGATGGAGAAAAAGAAAACTGTTTGGGATTTACCCCTACAAATCGGTTTCTTCGTCTACCAGTACGCAAAACTTCGTATGTTAGATTTTTATTTCGAGTTCTTAGATAAGTTTGTAGATAGGTCCAACTTTCAGTTATGTGAAACAGATACTGATAGTTTATACTTGGCTTTAAGTGCACCTAAGCTAGAGGATATAGTTAAGTCAGGTCTGCGGGATGAGTTTAATAGTGTATATAAAGACTGGTTTCCTGCCGAGTTTTGCGCTGAACATACTAGCAAGACAGACTGTATAAACTGTAAGGGTGTTAAAGCATACACCAAACGAACGCCCGGGCTTTTTAAACTAGAGTACGAAGGGACAGCTCTTGTTAGCTTATGTAGTAAGACGTACCATTGTAGTGGGGATTACGATAAAATCAGTTGTAAAGGGCTAAGCAAGCAACACAACAAATTAGATAAAGATATGTTTTTAGAGGTTCTCGCTACGCAAAAGGCTAAGGGTGGGAAAAATGTAGGTTTCAAAGTCTTAAATAATTCCATATTTTCCTACAGTCAAACAAGAAATGCTCTTTCCTATTTCTATATAAAAAGAAAGGTAGCTGATGATAACGTCTCGACAACTCCTCTAGATATTTAACTCTTTACACTACCAGCTTAGACTACCCAGCAATCTCTAACAGTTTCACCCCTTATGATTCATTTATGACATAGAGCTAAGCAGACATCCAACTACCTATCTATAAATAAATGTTATCCATGTACTATATATTGACTCAATGTACTGAATATTTTTGTAATGTTATATAATATCCACTGTATGTTATACACCTATTGAGATAATAAAAGAATAAAATATATCTTTTGTCTTTTGTTTTATATTGCTTGTTTTTCAATGCTGTTGTATAATCTACTAACCTATCACTAACGATCAAGTACATAAAGAACTCCAAAGTCAGCACACACCAGACATAAACACGTCACTTCCGGGTCACCGGTACTAGAGGTCAATACCTCGACACGAAATGTCACGGTTAACTCCCCCTGCGCCACACGCTTTATGCGCGCCGCGCGCCACACTATATATCTTTGTTAATTTAGCGCCACAATTATACTCAAATACAACATTGTATACTACTGAGGACCCCCAACCTTCTACTCAAGAAGGTGGAAAACAACTTCCACTCCCGATCTAGCATTTGCAACTGGAGCCATATCTATCAAAATAACCATAAAACTGCAGAACCAACTTGGAGATAGTGACCATAGACCAGTCAAACTTTCAGTGGTTCTTGCTCACAAACAGGAGTTGCACATACCTCTTCCCCGCTGGAACTATAAGAGAGCAGATTGGGCAAAGTTTGCAAGGCTCACTGATGCATATACTGCGCCTATCAGCACCCACGAAAAGTAGGTCAATAATATGATAGAGCGGTTAACAAATGGAATCCTGAGAGCTGCTAAAGAATCCATTCCTAGAGGAGCAAGAAGAAACTACAAGCCATACTGGAGCAAGGAAATACAAAGACTAGAAGAGGAACTGGACTCTGCCAGAGAACTATATAATTAGCTGAAACATCACACACCACAGAGAGCAACATTGCCTACAAAGCTGCCTAGGCCAAATACAGACGTGAGGTCATGATATCAGCAAGGCAGAGCTGGATAGACAAAACAGAGAGCCTTAATCTTGACAAAAATGGTCATAAACTATGGAAACTTGCGAAAGCTCTGAGCGATGAAAACAAATGCCGACCTTCAATATCATTAGCACACAATCAGAACATCCACACAGGCAAAAAGGCAGCAAATCTACTTATAGAGACTTACAAAAACATTAGTAGAATAAACATTCCAATAGACAAACAGAAAGCTGCAAGACAGGAAAACCAAGATGCAAAACACATGCCTTTAGCACCAGAAGAGCATCAGACGATCATCTTTACCCCAATTGAATTAGATGTTGCCCTCAGAGGATTGAAGCTCAAAAGTTCACCTGGTAAAGATGGAATCTCCAACAAAATGCTCCTAAATCTGGGACAGAAAGCCAAGAGCCAGCTTCTAAGAATAATAAATGTCAGCTGGAAGAGAGGTCATGTGCCGGCAATCTGGAAAGAAGCTATTATGGTGCCCATCCTCAAGTGTGGAAAAGACCCGCTAGACCCAAGTAAAAAAAAAAAGTAAAGTACCCTCGTCACGACAAGTGGCGGCGTATAGGGAATATGGTAGCAAATTCAGCCACGAGAGAAGATGTTCAGTAAAGCAGCACACAGTATGAGACACTAATGCTTTACCAAACTACTGATTTATCGTGATTGCTTGCTATCAACCATCTGTCAAGACGACAAATGCCATATATATATATATGACCTTTGTAATATAAAACATTTATTAAATGAACGTAATTAAATCTAGTATTAAGGTGAAAGAAAAAATGCGACTACAAAAATAAGAGGATAAAGTACTAGTTTATCGTCGTTAGTTAATCCAGTTCGGAGGAGTTAATAAGTTATTTTCGGGTCATCATCATTGCACTATGAACATGTCCATGGTGCTCAGATCCCCTCCTCAGAAAGTCTCGCAGTGTCCAGCGACTGACGACTCCAGTTCTGTGTTAGTTGATAAATCTTCTTATACACCGACTAAGTTTCTCGTTTTTGGCTGTGCCCATCTTAACTCCTATCTCTTTCATCCGAAGGAGTGACGTGGACTCATGGTTGTCGAAGTTCTGTGCTCTTCCCACATCTCGGATGGCATTGGTGATGTCCGCCCAATCCATTGGATGAACGTCTTCAACGACAGCACAACTAGCTCCCTGTCCGCGCTTTCATTTCCCCGTACTCCCGCATGTCCAGGGATGTAATCCAAGGTGATCCTACGTATGTTTGACTCCTACAATGACTCTACCCACTGCCTGCGTACATAGCCTGCACCCGGAACAGTAACATCTCTTTGAGTAACATTGTATTTTATTCGGTAGTTCTCAAATGTTCACGATCGTGGATCCCATTTTGTGGAGATTATTTCAACAATATCGCTCATTATCACTGTTATTGACTCTAGGGGAGGGGAACGCTTTCTCTAAATATGCATGTCCTAATGATCACAAATTAATTAGCACTGCTTGAGTTGAAGAACATTTATAGACTCTTCGTGTCCCCGTTTGCCGGTGTTGATGACGTAAGCAATTTCCGCACTTTATTTCAACGATTTTGTTTCTTTCTGCCCGGAGCAAGGACGCTTCATGATAATTGCCGCATGCACGTTTTATATATTTTTATCTTTTTACATTAATGCTAAACGAAAGTATCTCCGTAAACTTTTTACCGTAAGTAATGTTTAGTGATGGTTTAGAGGGAACAGAAAAACAAAAACACTTTGTAAACAACAAATAGATAAATCTTCCAACGCATAGAGTCAGAACAAATTCTGGCCGCATACACTAAGTATGGAGATTAATACTGAAAAAAGGGAATCAAAATAATCCCAGGGAAATCGTTGCAAAAATAAAATTAAATGAACAAGAAGCATATATGCAGTTGATAAATTAAAATACCTGGGGTCAATCAATAAAGATAAGTTTCAGTATTTGAGAACCACTGTAATTTGTTCTAACGTCAACTAAGGTGATATCTCTCTTTGAAACTTTCGCTGAAATAACTTATGACGCTAAGCTAAGACTTTACCAATAACAAGCTTAAACAAAAGTGTAATGCCTAATATATATATATATATAGTGCATTATTTACAATTGAACCAAATATCTCTCAAACGCAGCTTCTTTCCTGCACAGTTATTGACTGCTGGATTAGTCACCAGCATGGAGTCTGTGTACACAAAAGTGAACGTTTAAATACTCAGTCGCAGCGGCTTGTACTGGTAATAATGTGTGGGATTTACTTTTTAGCATTAAAATACGTGCAGATCAGGCGTATTTCACATCGATAATATTATATAATCAGTTGTTCCCTCACCCCACAATTTTCTGGATTAGATTTAGTTTAAAGTTTATGTAGGGTTGCCACACAAACTGAAAATTCACATCAAGTTTCATGCCTATCCTATTCATTTACGACGATTCATAATCACATTTAATCGTAATCTTTCCACAATTCCGAAACCGGGATCTAAAGTGAGGCGAAACTGGAACATATCTTTGATGCTTAGATTTTTAGATCATATCTATTAAAAGAGAAGTAATAAACACAATTCGAACAAGACAAAGGAGATTTTTTTCACAGACACACAACGGTGACAACCTACTACTAAAAGTAGTAAAAGTAATCTTGGAATGGGAAATACAAGATAAAAGAGGCAGACCAAGACTAACATGGACGAGTAACATCAAAAGGTGGACAAGCCAGTCTATGACAACCTGCACCATCAAAACAAGAGACAGGGCGGAAATGTGCTCCATGATAGTCAATCTTCGATGCAGAGAGACAGCTCTCAATGAAAAATAAATCAGTTAGATAATCTTATCTTGTAAGCATAAGAAAACTCTGAGATGTTACACAAATGTATCACTGTTACACAAATGTATCATGTTCTCAATAATTACGTGAATAATAATAATTTTTATAATATAATAATTATTATAGAGTTGAATAAGAAAAATCATACAATGATGAATATTGCAATATAGTTTGATGAATATAGGATATTTTCTGAGCAGTGTGATGACTATGGTCTGATAACAATATCAAAGTAATGGATACAAATTTTCTATTTCTGTAGCAGTATCAGGCTCTAGTTTCTCAATGCTGTATTGTGTGTTGTTTTTTCTTTCCCTAGCACCTTTTTTTCCTTTTTTTCAGTTTGATAATCATTAAAAAAGTTTAACGTTTAGCTTAGTAATGCAATCTAATAATTGAATTGAAATAAGACTTATGTTTTATGATATGATAACACATGTATGATACATATATGATAACACATGTATGATACATATATGATACATATATGATAACACATGTATGATACATATGTGATAACACATGTATGATACATATATGATAAAAAGTAAAGAAAGTAAAGAGCCCCGTCACGTCAAGTGGCGTATAGGGAATATGGTGTTAGTGACCATACATTTTTTTCAGCACATGATTTTTGGGGTAAGATGGTCGGTATTACGCCTGTGCCGCTTTACTTTCCCAGAAAACAATCCAGTACCCATTTAAGGCTGGGTGAATCCGGAAGCCGTCGGTTGGGATCGAACCCTACCTCTTGTCCTTTGTAGTCCAGTTCACTAACCACTGAGCTATCGCGGCTCCCTCATATATGATAACACATAATTAATTCTGCTACTTTGACTAGTTTACCTTGTTCTGATGATTTCAAGACAAAATAACTCTCCATTCTGTTTAAAGTGGTTGCAGAATATGTATGCAATATACGATTCATGTTATGTACTTCCTATAGGATCTGTTATGTCACTCCCACCACCCCCCATGTACAATGGAAATGCAACATTTACACATTTGCACTCTGTCTCGTACTCACTTCTGCTTCGTTTTATGAAGGAAAATTCTTCTGAATATTTGTCTTGGAAAGAAAAATTTCTCTTCAGCATTTCAAAACATTTCAAATTGAAGCCTTTGAAATGTGGATTTATAGAAGAATAGGTAGAATTGGATGGAAAGGAAAGAAAGCAAACGAAGAAGTTTTAAAACAACTAAAAATGAAAAAAGAACTACTAAACACAATTAAAGCAAGACAAATGAAATTTTTTGATCATGTTAAAAGACACAACAGTCTAATAAAAGTAATATTAGAAGGGAAAATACAAGGTAAAAGAGGCAGAGGCAGACCAAGACTAACATGGACGAGGAACATCAAAAGATGGACAAGTCAGCCTATGGCAATCTGCACCATCAAAGCAAGAGACAGAGTGGAGTGGCGCTCCATGGTAGCCAACCTTCGATGCAGAGACGGCACTCAATGATGATGATGATGATTTCAAAACAAAAATTAATCCACACATAGAATTCTAAATGAACAACTAATGTACGTTCACATAAATCACAACTAACAGTGACCGATGAACCACACAACAAATGGAAGCAACAATTATGCATCTGGGAGATGAACCACACAACAAATGGAAGCAACAATTATGCATCTGGGAGATGAACCACACAACAAATGGAAGCAACAATTATGCATCTGGGAGATGAACCACACAACAAATGGAAGCAACAATTATGCATCTGGGAGAGAACATTTGAAGTTACAAATTCTAACTTTACAAACTACGATTTGGGAATGCAGAGAAACAGAATTGTGCAGATCTAGGGTTTTCTGTAACTCATTGCCGCCTGGTGACCAGCCAATCCCACTTTGTTATTGTTAATTAGGTGTCAGTCTGTTGTCTTAAATTTACCACTATCTTAGAGTAGAGATTAAATAGGAAATTGGACAACTATATCATCTCATATGCTAACAATTTCTCTCCACGTACTTTCAAAATTAGCCAGATTAAGCAAGATATTTTGCAGGTAAAAAACTGGGACAAATGGGTGTCCTGAAGACATTTTTCGGGACAGTGAATTACTTCATTAAAAACCCAGGACTGTCTTGGAAAACTGAGAAGTTTTGCAGCCCTAGCTTAGTGTAAAAGGAAAGAAACATTATCAACAAGTATTTATACATTTTTAAATTTTCATTTGCAACATGACCAGGGCAACAGTCTCTGTAGCTTTCAAGTTTTCATTGACTTGTAAAATCAACATCAACAAAACAGAAGTCATGGATCTCGCCAAAAATAAACAGAACATCAACATAACTATAGAAGGCAGACAACTAAAACAAGTAGAGGAATTCAAATACCTAGGAAGTCTAATGACAAACGATAATTCTCAAACAGCAGAGATAGGATCAAGATGCAACAAAGCTTGTCAAATCATTGGACAGTTATCACCACTATTGTCCAACAAGGAAATAACTCTGGAGGCAAAACGAGCACTATACAATACAATCTTCATCCCAACGTTGCGCAACCAATGCCAGACCTGGACCCTAGATGCAAGAACAATAAGAAAAATAACCTCTACAGAGATGAAATGTGTTAGATGAATGACAGGAAACAGTCTGAGAGATAAGATCAGAAATGAAGAACTGAGAAAAAAGCTAGGAATAGCCCTCGCCATAGAATATATAAGGAAACAACAGATAAAATGGTTTGGCCACGTGACATGGCAGAAAGATCAAATCACAACACAACGAGCCTTCAACAAACGTTGAACACCAGACCCAAGGGTCGACCATGAAAAAGATGGATCGATGGAATATTAGAAGCACTATGAAACATAACAGCAGCAGGGGTGAACAGAAGAGCTAAAGACCGCAAATTATATCTCCCCTCGGCGCTGAAAGACAGATGAGGAAAGAAAGAAGAAGAAGAATGACTCGTAGACTATGGTAGACTAACTACTAACTTTATTACGTCGAGAGTTAGAGTAGACTTTTTGTGAATAAAATTGTCAAAATAATTATCTTTATTTTTAATTATAATAATAAACCATTGAATCTGACATATTTCTTCCTGTCGGTACTAAAAAAGAAACAAGCAAAAGTCTAATTCATCAACAAATCCACTAGATATAACAGCTTTAAATCAAAAAGATATTAAAGATACATATACAATACAAGTAAAGAAGACATACCAGAAGCTGCTAGAAGAAGGAATTGAGCAATACAGAAAAGAAAATCCTGATGAAAAAGTAGCAACCAAATGGCAATGCATAAAGAAAAGCATACAAGAAACCTGTACCCTTACCTTACCCAAAAGAGAAAAGAACAAAAAACAAAAATGGATAACTAACAAAATCTTTGAAAAAAATGGAAGAAAGGAGACAAGCGAAGAACACTGCCCAATACAATAAAATAGATAATAAAAAGACAGTAAAATTTATACAGGAAACGACATTGCAGATATAGACAATACTTCAGGCGAACGAAAGATAGATAGATAGATAGATAATGAAATACGCAAAAAGGCAAAAGAAGACTGGCTCAGCCAAAAATGTATAGAAATAGAAACTATGGAAAGCAAACAAGTAAAGTAAAGAGTAAAGTACCCCCCCGTCACGCCAAGTGGCGTATAGGGAAAAATATGGTGTTAGTGACCCTATATTTTACAGACCTTCAGCACATGATTTTTGGGGTAATGTGGTCGGTATTACGCCCATGCTGCTTTACTTTCCCAGAAAAAATCCGGTACCCATTTAAGGCTGGGTGAACCCGGAGCCGTCGGTTGGGATCGAACCCTACCCCTTGTCCGTAGTAGTCCAGTTCACTAACCACTGAGCTATCGCGGCTAAAGCAAACAAGACTTAATGTTTATAACTGTCTGCTAGATAGTTTATTATTGTTTGTTCTATAGTGTCTCAGGTTTAGGGAAAAGGCTACTGTTTGTCAGCAAGCAAACTGAATGAATTATTTGGAAGCACTCAGGCATGTCAAGCACACCGAAGAAGAGAACCAAGTTCTCTAGCACCAGTCCATCATTATCTCATGTTCAGAATGGTGCAGAAACAAATGCCTTGACAGAAGGTGCAACAACTGCAGATAAAAAACGGCAGAGAAATGCTGCCCAGCAAGATCATGGCAAGGTTAAATCCTGGTCTGTTGTATCACTGTTCAATACTTTAATTGGAGTGACAGTCATGGTTGGAGTCAGCTACACACATTACAGATACATGCTTCAGATCCATGAGAACCAGTTGTGGTTTACCAACATTCAGGTAGGAGAAAACTCTGTGCTTTTTTTTTTGTTTTGTTCTCTTTATTAATTGTGTAAATAAAGAAAATTCAGGAATAAACTATATTAATACCTTAGTTGTTCAATTGAAATATCTGTAGTGGCTCATTAAGACAATTAATCTTGATCCTTCCCGTGCTGCTAAATTAGACATAGAGCTTGTGGTGTTTTTTGTCACCCATTTCTATTCTTTGTGAGATATTCGATCTTATCTAATGGGTCTATGCCTGCCAAGTTTGCTTCTCTTATAAGTGTTCTTTTTAGTGTGTTTCTATTTTTTCTGTATTTTTTTCTTTCCTTCCTCATTTACCTTTCAGTATCTAAGGGAGATACAATTTGCGATCCTTTGCTTTTTAATTGACCTCTCCTGCTATTTCTCTAGTGGTTCTAATATTCCTTCAATCCATATCTTTTTCGTGGTCGGCCCTTGGGTCTGGTGTTCTCGCATCATTTATTGAAGGCTTGTATAGTGTTTTGACCTTTCTGCCTTATCATGTCGCCAAACTATTTTATCTCTTGTTTCTTTATGTACTCTATTGTGGGAATTATTCCTAGCTTTTCCTTTTTCTGTATCCTGATGTCTCCCATAGAGGAGCCTGTTTTGAAATTCTCTTGTCTCTTCTCAATAAATGTCTGACATATGTTCATCTTCTTTTCCTAATGGTAGATGAGATCATTGGTTGCATGGTCATTTCTGTCTCTGTATCAATCATGGCATGTTTGGGAGCTGACATGGATATTAAGACACCAGTTATTTAAGTTATGTTTGGACACTAGAAATGTTTCCACAGCTGCATGGTCACAAACATGACAATATCAATATAGTTAAGTTATTATGATAGAGAGCATTCTCAGCTTCACCTGCTATGATTTATAATTGTTCTCTGACTCATACAATCTGGTGCAATATATAACAGCATTTTTTATTTATGATAATATACTTGTTTGCTTGCATTCGCTCGATGACTAAAGGAATACACATTCTCATCATCCACCCTTAAGAGGACGTAAGTGGGCGTATCTGCGTTGTGTTGTGGTTTACAGTAAAACTGAGGTATTCACGCCTTTTGGCCCAAAACATCCAACGTCAGCATGTTATTTTTGAGTACCGGGTTGTTCCCTCTTTGATCCCTACTCGCTCGGCCAGACTAGACAGGTTAGTCTGTTACTGAAGGCATCATGGAGAGGTGAAGTAGGGTCTGGATGGTTCTAGTTCACCAATCCTATTGCAAGCCATCAACTGTGGGTCGCTGACAACTTCCAGCTCTGCTGCTAGGAGGCGACTTTGCCTCCTCATGGTAATATAAGTTATAGGAAACTCTTTATACAGAGTTTTACAGCAGGAGACAATCTGATCATCAGAAGAGACTCCATTGAGCTAGTGTTTCAACCCTTTAGCTTTATGAAACTCTAGTGGGGGTTGGGCTCACCTGGGTCATTACTCCCAGGGAGACTGTCTGCTGCGTTGAACTTGAAGGCTCACACTATGTTTGGCATATAATAACTAAACTTATTCTGCGCAACACTTCTAATCAAATCTACTGTCCTTACTCAGTTACACATGGCTGTCATAGCTTTAACTTTGCACATTGATGTCCTCTTTGGTGGTAGAAGTCTTAAATGGTTTGCAATTTTTTGTAACATTCTTATATACTGTCATGGGTTGCCCATAACCTGAAACTAATCCTTTTATCAGGGTGTATCGTGGAGCAGCTGATAAAAGGTGATGACGATATTACTTGAATGGTGACAGTAATGACAGAGAATGGAGAACCAGAATTAAAGTAGGAATAAATAAACAATTTAAACACAAATGATTAAGTTGAGTCACCGCAGTAGAGCATTGTTATTAAACTGGATTTCTGAGGATAAAAGATGAGGTTTGCTTCTGAACAATGACTTCTCACAACTTTTTGTCACTGGTACTGTAGTTGATTATCTCATTTTGTGTCTTATCAGAAATATAAAATGTTCATACTTCTTGTATACATTCAAGTTGATTAGAAGTATCGATATTAAACATTTTAAAAACTGTTATGATTAAAGAATTGAATATTGCATCCCCCAAAAACTCAAGTTTGTCAATCTTTGATCTTATAGTTATGAGGATATTTCTACTAAAATATCATTCACACATAAATATTTACTTTAGTTAACAAATTCTTCATTTTGTGTGGTATCACAAACTTAAATATTTCAATAAAATATCACTTTTAAAATTGAATTGAACACACTAGTCTTTGAACATCTACTCCCTAAAATACTATAACTTTTCCAAGATTATAACTAAAATGTCACTTTTAGATTGAAACAAGCAGCTGTGTTTTAGATTCACCAAGTAAATTGGTACCAGAATTTTCTGGAAAAAAAAATATATAATGCTTATGTAATTTTGATAACTTGTAAATTTTTTTCTGTGCTTAATAATTTTGATTTCCGGCGATATCCCGTGTGTTACCGGGGCCTCATTATAAGGGAGGCAAAGAATAGTGACACTATGACCTTCCAGGCATGTCATAAGAGGCGACTAAGGAGGTTGATCGATGGCTTGACAAGCTGTCATTGTAAAACGTACTGTTATGGAAACAGCGCCATATATTTTAGAGCAGTGATCTCTGCAATATGTGCCATTTTGGCACGCAAGGTTTCTGTTTTTGAGATTGTGGTTTTGCCCTATGTGCCGTCTTCGGCTCGAAAGGACAATAGATAGATAGAATTTTTATAACAGGACTCAAAAATGTGCTGTTGGTAAGAAAACAAGTGGGCAATAACATCATAACCATATGTGGCCAGGCTCATAATGGGGTTATTTAATTCTTATTGAGTAGGCAATTACCTTAGAATACCTCTCCCTTACATTCTACTGGCCAAGGAAATGTAGAATAAAAAGATGGAAATGGCAGGACAAAACCACTAACGTAGAGTTATGGAAAAGTACCAGTCAAATACAAGTATTTGAATATATAAATACTGAGAGTATTACATGACAGGCCATATTTTGGAATCCCCAGGGGAAAAGACAAAGAGAAAGACCAAAGTATTCTTGGAGAAGACAGGTGGAAACAGAGATGAAGATGATGGAGAAGACATGGAATGATCTTAAAAGAATTGGCAAGAAACAGAACGGCTTAGAAAGTGTTTATTGAAGACCTATGCCCCGCAGGGAGCTGAAAAGTAGAAAAAGAGACAATATATTGTTACATAGTTCAAAAAAGGCCAAATAAATTGTCCATTCTAAAAAAACATTCAAGCAAATGCTGCAATAAATTAAAGAAAGAGACTGCAGATGAAAGCTGACAATAAATTGAAGATATAATAGACTGCCAATGAAAACTGACTATAAATTGAAGAAACAATAAACTGCAGAGGAAAGCTGACTATAAATTGAAGATACAATAGATTGCTGATGAAAGCTGACAATAAATTGAAGATACAATAGATTGCTGATGAAAGCTGACAATAAATTGAAGAAAAAATAGACTGCAGATGAAAGTTGACTATAAATTGAAGAACCAATAGAATACAGATGAAAGCTGACAGTAAATTAAAGAAACAATAGACTGTAGATGAAAGTTGACAAATATTTGAAGGACTGCAGACTAAACTTGATAATTAAATGAAGTGCTCAGTTTGCTTCATATTCCTTGTAATGATGTGGAAAAAAGGGCGTAACATTACAACCAAAAATATAGCATATCACACTCCACTATCACTGGGGGATGGGTAGTCCAAAGGTATAACATTAGCCCTGGACAAGAAGGACTCGGGATCAAAGCCCACCTCAGGTGGTGGTGATTTTTCAAAAACAGGAATAATTAATCCATTGTTTTTTCTTGACTTTCTCTCCCCTGATCTCTTAGGTAATGATATCCGATGTCTAGCCCTCTTGGATAAAGTAACATATTCAGATTCCTAAATTCTTCTCCAAGTTCAGCAACTCTTGTTAAACAACAGACAGGATCATTACAGTAATACAAATCAAAGTAGGTAAAGAGTCTCATTAACTAATAAAAAGAACAGAGAAGTAGGACAGAAAAGCCCAAATTACATTACTTTTAGTCTGTTAGTTTTCTTTGACTATTTTTGCCATATTGCTTCCTTTTAGGAGGTTGAAAGAGAGATTTCCTTCCGAACAGAAAGTGGTCTTTACTACTCATACTTCAAACATGTTGTACATTCACCATCTCTAACACAAGGTTTGTTTTTAATTTTGTATTAATAATTTAAACAAAAAAAGTATTCTTAATGCTGTTTAATACATACTCACTGGAGGTTGTAGATTTATGGTTTTACAGAAGAATGTTGAGAATACCATGGACAGCTAAGGAGAGTAATGAAAATGTTCTGAAAGAAATCAAAGCAAAAAGAGAGCTAATTTCCAATATTAGGAAGAAAGAATCATCACTTTTAGACCATGTAATGAAAAGGGAAGGTAGCCGCGATAGCTCCAGTGGTTAGTGAACTGGACTACAAAGGACAAGAGGTAGGGTTCGATCCCAACCGACGGCTTCCAGTTCACCCAGCCTTTAATGGGTACCGGATTTTTTTCTTGGAAAGTAAAGTGGCACGGGCGTAATACCGACCACATTACCCCAAAAATCATGTGCAGGCAGGTCTGTAAAATTAATGGTCATAACACCATATTCCCTATATGCCACTTGGCATGACGAGGGTACTTTACTTTTTTTTTAAAGAAAAGGGAACGGCTGAAATATATTGTAACAACTGGGAAAATTGAGGGACGAAGAGATAGAGGGAAGCAAAGAGAAAAGATACCAGGCAGCTTAAGAGAACGCTTGGCAGAAGGTCAACAACAGAAATGATAAATAACTGTCGAGATCGAAAGTTGTGGAGAGACATGATCACCTACGTTTATATTAGCCTTATTGACTTTGTACACTGATGCTGGTTTCTCATCTTTAATGAAATTTATTGATCAGAGGATGCTGGAGTCTAGATTAGTGAGGGAGATAACTTGGTCATGTACAGTTAGCTGTGAAAGTTTTGTACACAAACATGAGTGACAACAGAAAGTTGATAATCATAGTCTTCTTCCTTTCAGCTCCCTGTAGAGCATAGGTCTACAATAAACACTTTCAACTCCATGTAGAGCATAGGTCTACAATAAACACTTTCAGCTCCATGTAGAGCATAGGTCTACAATAAACACTTTCAACTCCATGTACAGCATTGGTCTACATTAAACACTTTCATCTCCCTGTAGAGCATAGGTCTACAATAAACACTTTCAGCTCCATGTAGAGCATAGGTCTACAATAAACACTTTCAACTACATGTGGAGCGTAGATCTTCAACAAACTTTCCACGCAATTCTGTTTCCTGCCATTCTTTTAAGATCCTTCAACGTCTTCCCCATCAACTTTATCTCTGCTTCCAGCTGTCTTCTCCAAGAATATTTTGCTCTTCCACTTTGTCTCTTCCCCTGAGGATTCCAAAAAAGAGCCTATCGTGTAATACTCTCAGTTGCCTGTGTGTTCTATCCAGCACCATCATCTTTGTTTATCTCTTTATCCTTTGTTATTTGACTGGTACTTTCCTATAGTACTAAGTTAGATGATCATAGTGTAAATGCAAGAATGTAAATCAATCAAACTTTAATTAAACTTGAGACCTGTATATATGTTCTGTTCTTTAAATACGCTATCTTGAATCTTTCTTTATGCAATAAAGGTATTAAAGAACTGATGGAGGACAAACACACGGAACATCCAGACACAATTAATGTGTTTGAGAGAATGAACATATATCAGGAGATTGTTCTGGCATTTATCTACAGAACTTTTGGGATCTCTGTGAGTTCAAACATTTTCTTTTATAGCCTTCATTGTGGTTGTGTAATACTTACATTTATGTTTTCTTGTTTGTTAAAATAAAGTTATAATAAATTGATTAAGAGATTAACTGCTTCAGCAAGAGTGCATGTGGTCGTTAATATTCAAATTCAAGTGGGAAATTGTTAGTGATAATTCTTTCTCTTTCTGGTGTTCACCAAATGACTATTAAAAGAATTGATAGCCCTCTTTGTCACCCGCCCTTAAAAGTATGTTAAGTGAGCATAGATGCATTATGTTGTGGTCTATTTGTGCCTTTCAGCTCAACATTTCTGACTTCAGCATGGCATTTTTGAGTGTGGGGTGCCTTCCCTGTTTGCTTGGCCAGACCAGACTGATTAGTCTATTGCTAGCGGTACCACAAAGAGGTGGAGTAGGGTCTGGATGATTCTGGTTCACTGATCCTGGCGCAAGCTATCAATTATGAATCGCTGGCAGCTTCCAGTTCTGTTGTTGTCAGGCACCTTGCCTCTCTTTTTAATAATTGTTTTATTTTTTTAAAATAATTTTTAATACGACTTCTTAATCACAGGTTGATTAACCCTAGATTACGATACCTATCTGTGACTCTCGTTTTTGTGATACCTTGGTAAAAAATACTAAAAGATTCACATATTTCACATAAAAACCGTGTGTAAACTGAAATTTGCAAAAATAATATTTAATAATTTTGTGATTTTTTTTTAACAAAAACATGAAACAATGACACTTAGGAAGGAAAAAAATTGGGATGGATGGAATTGGAGGTATTTTTTGACATTGCGTCATAAACTCATGATGTCATATCTGTCAATCAGATGTGCATTCCTGAGTTCTGCGATTTCCAAAGTGAAATCCCACCTGGGTAAAATGTTCTTTTTATCCCGAGTGTTCTTGCAGATGTAAATGGCATAAGCATTCATTTTATCATTTGAGTGACTAGCGCAAACAATTAGGATTTAGAATTTTTCCTGTACGCAGGTAAATGCAACTGCCATTGCCCGTATCGGATGTAGTAATTATTTCTTGATTTTGATCAGATTTATTGCCCGTCGAATGCATTACGCTTTGACTATCTGACATTACTTTGTCTGTTGACCTGTCATTGACACGTCCAGCCCGTTCATTGCTGGTATGTTGCCGATATGTTTCCCGTAGGTTCCATTCCCATTTGCTGTTATCTTAGTGTTAGAGTTTGTTTTATGTCTCGCCAACAGCCTGCAGAAGAGTTTTTCAAAGACAGCTAAAGATTTCCCCCGGTCAAAAAAAAAAAAAGGGGGGGGGGGGGGAGAACAAATTTCTTGAAATTTGAGAACATTTAGTAGAGTATATCTTCAATTCATTGTCTGTTTGTGTTGTCCCTGTTTTCTGAAGCAGGTCAGATGCAGGCCGAAACGTAAAATATTTTGCATTGTCATTTTTTTTGTAAAATCTGGAAATATTGTTAACCTCTGATGGTAAATGTACAACAGAGGTGATGTGCAGAATGGCTCAGGCTAAAGCTTCTTTCCAAAATATGAGGAAGATACTGTGCAACCCATTTTTGATAATAGAAACACGAAAAAGAGTTCTTAAATGTTATGTAGAGCCAGTCTTAACATATGGATGTGAATCATGGACAATATGTCAACAGACATGAAAATCACTGGAAGCTGTAGAAATGTGGTTTTACAAAAGAATGTTTGAGAATACCATGGACAGCTAAAAAGAGTAATGAAAACGTTCTGAAAGAGGCCAAAGTAAAAAGAGAACTAGTATCCAATATTAGAAAGAAAGAATCATCATTTTTTGCCATGTAATGATAAGGGAACAGCTGGAATATATTGTAACAATTGGGAAAATTGAGGGACGAAGAGATCAAAGGAAGCAAAGAGAAAAGATACCAGACAGCTTAAGGTAATGACTTGGCAGAAGGTCAACAGCATAAATGATTAATAACTGTTGAAATTGAAAGTTGTGGAGAGACATGATCACTTAATCCAGAAGGCACAGTACTTGATGATGATGATTATTTGTTACTACGGTGTATGGGGAAAAAAACAAAATTCAACAACAAATGATAAAACATCCAACACTCAGGGCTCATCAATAATTAGGAAGGTATAGGGGAATGTTTACCTGTGGCAAGCTGTTGAATTGTTACAAAATGTATAGGGGAATGTTTACCTGTGGCAAGCTGTTGAATTGTTACAAAATGTATAGGGGAATGTTTGTGTTGGCAAGCTGTTGAATTGTTACAAAATGTATAGGGGAATGTTTACCTGTAGCAAGCTGTTGAATTGTTACAAAATGTATAGGGGAATGTTTACCTGTGGCAAGCTGTTGAATTGTTACAAAATGTATAGGGGAATGTTTACCTGTAGCAAGCTGTTGAATTGTTACAAAATGTATAGGGGAATGTTTACCTGTAGCAAGCTGTTGAATTGTTACAAAATGTATAGGGGAATGTTTACCTGTAGCAAGCTGTTGAATTGTTACAAAATGTATAGGGGAATGTTTACCTGTGGCAAGCTGTTGAATTGTTACAAAATGTATAGGGGAATGTTTGCCTGTGGCAAGCTGTTGAATTGTTACAAAATGTATAGGGGAATGTTTACCTGTGGCAAGCTGTTGAATTGTTACAAAATGTATAGGGGAATGTTTGCCTGTGGCAAGCTGTTGAATTGTTACAAAATGTATTTTGAGGTGATTTTATAGAAATTGTACATGTAGAGAATACCATGGACAGCTAAGAAGAGTAATGAA
This sequence comes from Megaustenia siamemsis, assembly GCA_032433765.1. Taxonomy (NCBI): domain Eukaryota; kingdom Metazoa; phylum Mollusca; class Gastropoda; order Stylommatophora; family Ariophantidae; genus Megaustenia; species Megaustenia siamemsis. Next base: position 2,672,488 of record JAVIAB010000047.1, on the reverse strand, counting down.
AATGTTCTGAAAGAGGGCAAAGCAAAAAGAGAGCTAATTTCCAATTTTAGGAAGGAACAATCATCATTTTTTGGCCATGTAATGAGAAGAGAACAACTGGAATATATTGTGACAAAAGGAAAAATTGAGGGATGAAGAGATGAAGTTCTCTTTTCATTTTTCGTTGTTTTAAGACAGCATCATTTGTTTTCTTTTCTTTCCATCCAATTCTTCCTATTCTTCTATAAATCCACATTTCAAAGGTTTCAATTTTTTGTTCAGTTTTCTTGTCTAATGTCCATTTTTCTGAACCATACAGGAATGTTGAGAAGATACAACATTTTGCTATTCTTAGTTTTAGCCCTGGTGTTATTTGTTTTGATGTTAGTATATTTTCCATGGCTTTAAAATTACATTTTGCCATTCCTATTCTTTTGTTCTGATATATATTGTAACAACTGGAAAAATTGTGGGACGAAGAGATAGAGGGAAGCAAAGAGAAAAGATACCAGACAGCTTAAGAAAATGGCTTGGCAGAAGGTGAACAACAGAAATGATAAATAACTGTTGAGATTGAAAGTTGTGGAGAGACATGATCACCTACGCCAGCAGGCCTGGTACTTGATGATGATTATAGAGATATTTGTTGGCTTCTCGAATCTAGTCTTATTAGTAGGAGGGTCTGATAAGTGTTTACCTGTTGTTCTAATTTTGCCATAGAGTTGGTCTCAAGATGTCGGTCTCGAGACAGAGAGGTTGTGAGTTCAAATCCCAGCTGCACAAGTTGGGATTTTTATTTGTGATTTCTCTCTGCAGTAAACAGCTGGCGAATACAAACACACAGAGAAAATTTTGCCAGAATTTTCAGTTTGTTACATATATTTTAAATAAAATATATAAAATGTTCAGCAGTATAACACGAGCACGCTAATAGACAAAATATGCTTTACAATAACTGTTAGACCTTGATTGAACAACTCGGATTAAGACAGTTGTGATTTTTAAAAATTGCTGAAAAATGTATAGCTTAATTTACCCTAGCTGATTAGTTTAACAATACATATATATTATTTAAATGTGCAATTTTTGCCTCACTAGATTACATCTTCTTATTTGTCATCTAATTTTTCTTGAATTTTTTTGGGCATAGATGCAGCCTATTTTATTTTACACCTACTCCATATTTGGCCTGCATGCTTTCTTGGTATCTGGCCTTTATTTGATGACCTGGTTGCTAAGTAACTCATGGCTCGCTGGCTTGCTTACTGCAGCATTTTACATGTTCAATCGGTGAGTAAATATTTCTATTTATAATTATTTCTTCCTTAATGTTTATACTTCAGACTTTTATTAGCAATATACTGGTTTTATTGCAGTAATGTACATTTTAATATTTCTATTTTGAAGGAAGGAGGTGCGTGTGGCCGTGCGGCTAAAACCACTGTTCCGCTGGCTGAAAAGCCGACATTTGGTGTTCGAAGCCCGCGGTAGACAGAAAGGATTTTTTCTATCGGGGGTAAAATAAAAATCCTGAGTCTCACACGTTGTGGCGACTGCTTGACCAAGCGGCCTTTATCCCTCTGGTTCTATCGTTGCCCCCCATCATACACCAGCAATGGTACTATGTGACGTAAAGATAGTTTTTTTTATTTTTATTTTGAAGGAACATATTTTTAGGTTTTTATTAATTGAACTTAACAGCTTTTACTCTTTTTATTCCCTTCAGTTGATGGGAAGGGATTTTCCTGACATTGAAATGTTTAGATAATAAAGCCTCAGTGGGACATTGAAATGTTTAGATAATAAAGCCTCAGTGGGACATTGAAATGTTTAGATAATAAAGCCTCAGTGGGACATTGAAATGTTTAGATAATAAAGCCTCAGTGGGACATTGAAATGTTTAGATAATAAAGCCTCAGTGGGACATTGAAATGTTTAGATAATAAAGCCTCAGTGGGACATTGAAATGTTTAGATAATAAAGCCTCAGTGGGACATTGAAATGTTTAGATAATAAAGCCTCAGTGGGACATTGAAATGTTTAGATAATAAAGCCTCAGTGGGACATTGAAATGTTTATATAATAAAGCCTCAGTGGGACATTGAAATGTTTATATAATAAAGCCTCAGTGGCTAAATCATTTATGTGTTAACTTCCTGAACAGAAAGGTCTGGATCTAATCCCCAAAAGTGGGGGCATTTTTTTTTTTTTGGACTGACAAAGCTCTTTGGTTCACCAACAAAAATGGGTGTTTGATATTTTTCTGGGAAGTAAAAGCAGCCTGGCATGATATCAGTCACATTACCCCAAAAAATGTGTTGTTCTACCTACCTACCTACCTACTTACCTACCTACCTATCTTATTTTATCTTGCCTTCCCATCCATCTATCTATCTATTGTCCTTTCGAGCCAAAGACAGCATATGGAGAAGATATTCTAGAGTCTTGCGTCTGACGATTGTTCAATTGGACCTGCATTGTGTCTCGCCACATGGCCATGTTCTGGGTAAGTTGCTTAATCTTGGCGAGGGATGTGTTGTTGGTCATTGAAAAATATGGTCACTAACACCATATAGGTATTGGGGGAACCATTATTTTACTTAATGGCTCTAGAATATCTTCCAAGCTCAAATGACTGCCACAAATTTAACAGGTATCAGAAAGAAGGATTTACATTTTTTTACTGGATGGTCTGTATGTAACTGGATGGTCTGTATGTAACAGAACGGTCTGTAGGTAACTGGATGGTCTGCAAGCAACTATTGATAGTATAGATGTAAAAATTGATAGGAAAAAATCTACCCAAAACTGTCAAAACTCTCAAAGATGTGTAATGAGAGTATCTCCGAAGTTGGAGAATGTCTGCCTGTATCGCAAGGGACACCTGAGCACAAGGAAGAAGAAATAGAAGGTGAAATTACCAGTCATTAACATTTAAAGCAAAAAAAATGTCTCTTCTACCTTTTTAGCTCCCAGTGGAGCATAGGTCTTCAACAAACACTTTCCAAGTCGTTCTGTTTTTTTGCAGACTTCTTTTAAGATCATTCCATGTCTTCCCCATCATCTTCATCTCTGCTTCCATCTGTCTTCTCCAAGAATTCCTTGGTCTTCCTCTTTGTCTTTTCCCCTGGGGATTCCAAAAAAGGGCCTGTTGTGCAATACTCTCAGTTGGCTTCCGTAGTGTGTGTCCTATCCAGCGCCATCGTCTTCGCTGTATCTCTTTATCCACTGGTGTTTGACTGGTACATTTCCATAATTCTATGTTAGTGATTTTGTCCTGCCATTTCCATCCTTTTATTCTGCGTAAGCATCCATTAATGAAAGTCTGTATCTTCGTGATTGTCAATTTTGTTGTTCTCCATGTTTCACAGCCATATAATAGGACCACCTTAACATTTGAGTTGAACATTTTTATTTTTGTATTTAACCTAATTTCTTTGGATTTCCATATGTTTCCCAGTGCAATGAAAGCTCCTCTTGCTTTTGATATCCTTATTTTGGTATCATTTTCTGTTCCTCCCTCTTTATCTATATTACTGCCCAAATATATGTAAGAATGTACGTCTAGTAGAGGAAAACAAAAAGTGGGATCTAATAAAATAATGACTTGATCTTCTAAGAAAAAAAAAGGCTATTTTTGATTCAAATGTTTAAAATACAATTATAAGTTAAGATATTTATATAGCAGATAATGTTGTTAATGTTTTTGTTGTTGCTGTGCTTCATAACTATGATTGTAGGAGACACTTATATTTACTCTGTGAGTCAGGTCCACATTTTTAAGTGGATCAACAAAAGATCATTCAATCATAAGATTAAACTCTTGATCTTTGGTTCATCACTCGTGTACTATACCCACTCAATCACTGTGCCATTATAGCTTATGATCAAGAATGTAGAAAAAACGGAAAATGCTTATTAATTTATTCTGTGAAGAAATTATGCATTAATTACCAGAGTGATGTTTTGTTTCTTCTATAGACTCGACAGTACTCGTGTGGAATCATCGGTTCCCCTGCGAGAGAACTTTTCCCTGCCATTTCTCTGGCTGCAAGCTGCGGCTCTTACAGTTTATCTTAAATCAAATGTTCCCGGATATATTAAGGTTCGATTAACTTATTTTGTTGTTGATTTTTTTAATAAAAACTGATATAGTGTAAGTTTGTGTGGGCTTATTAGTTACTTGAACATTCCTTTTGTAATGGGCTGTGTAGACCTTCATACAGTTCCTTACAGTAATAAAATTGTTGACAAAAACTGGTGAGTTGTTTGTATTAGATATGTATTTTGTGTCTGTCAAGTATAAATCAACATCTATGGTTAAATTCAATGAATTCTACATGTTTAAAATGTATAACACTGGACAAGCCATGTTATTTCTGTTTTAGCAAAGTTGTGGAATGGACAAAAGTACATTAAATTGGAGCCTTAACATAAGTCTCTGTGCTTGTTAAGATTATCCCACCTTACTAACACAGTAATTGTTTTGTTTTTTAGGAACAAGAATCACTAATGAATATGATGTTGTTTATTTGTGTTCGCCAGCTTTATATCTCTAATGAAGGACTGAATTTTTACTCTCATATTTTTATCGTTGAGAGTTTTAATGTTTTGGTTACATTTTTCCTATTAATTTTGCCTGGGCCAGTGGCCATCTTTGGCCTACTATTTTCGATTTTCAACTGCAAAGAGTTCTTTAACATGTGGAACAGGCACACAGGATTACCTGTTTTTCAGCATTTTTCAAGACGGTGAGACATCAGATCTCACTACCCAGAGACCAGAGAAGGGTAGAGCCACTGATTTTTAAAATGGTATTTTTTGTTATTTTCCACCACCTGTGGTGGGAATTGTTGAACCCTGGACCTTCTTGTACAAAGGCCTACACCTTACCTCTTGACCCTCTAATGAATATAAAATCCCGCAAAAGTAATTGATGAAAGTGAGATACTACATGTAATAAGAAAAAAAAAAGGATGAAATAACACCATCCAGGAAGTTGCGTCCAGTACTCCCACGTCAGTACCAAACCAAGAATCAAAAGCATCCATGGTCCCACTGCAGTAAAAAGGTACAGAGCTTCCCAAGCCTCATCATCCATCTCCAAAGTGACTCTAATAGAGAATTATAACAATATGGTCATCTTTGAAACTGATGTATGAACAACAGCAAGATGTTTGTTTATTGTTTGTGTTTATCAAGCTTCAAGGATCCCAAATGATTGATGATTGTTTATTGCTTGTGTTTATCAAGCTTCAAGGATCCCAAATGATTGATGATTGTTTATTGTTTGTGTTTATTAAGCTTCAAGGATCCCAAATGATTGATGATTGTTTATTGCTTGTGTTTATTAAGCTTCAAGGATCCCAAATGATTGATGATTGTTTATTGCTTGTGTTTATTAAGCTTCAGATATTCAAATGGATTGTTTATTGTTTGTGTTTATCAGGCTTCAAGGATCCCAAATGATTGTTTATTAAGCCTCAGGGATCCTAAATGATTGTTTATTAAGCCTCAGGGATTCCAAATGATTGTTTATTGCTTGTGTTTATCAGGCTTCAAGGATCTCAAATGATTGTTTATTAAGCCTCAGGGATCCCAAATGATTGTTTATTAAGCCTCAGGGATCCCAAATGATTGTTTATTGTTTGTCATGATTCTAGGTCACAAGCATGATGGCAGTGTTGCTGACTACGTTCTTGTTCTGCTTGTGCTGGCAGTTTAACCAGTTTACTATGTTGCTCCAAGCCTTCTCATTGTTTGGGGTGTGGGTGCTAGGTCTACTACCTGCCAAGAAGGTTAGTCTCACATTAAACACAGACATCAAGGGTGCTAGGTCTACTACCTGCCAAGAAGGTTAGTCTCACATTAAACACAGACATGTTTGTTATTACTCGACACGGCTACTGATGTTGATGACAACCCATGTTCGATTCCCGCTGGAATCAGTGTGAGTTGTACTCATGGTTGGAAGTAAAATACCCCAGCGGTCGACACAACCACTGGCAGAAATAGGTACCAAGGTAGTACTCTGGGAAGGTGAGGAATGCCACCTCACATCGTGAGTTTCGATGCTTGAAGTGACAGTGGCACTATTCAGAAGTCTTCGAACACTTCTGGATAGGCGGCTGAGCACATATGGGTAAAAATTTGCGTGCTAAGACGCCGATTCAAGTCTTGTACTTTACCTTTATGGTTGTTATCAACTCTTTCAGGACTTTTTATTGGCTGGAATTTATTTTGTCAAGGTTTGAGCCAAATTAATTTTGATTCTGTGCAAAATGTTGCTGTGTGCAATTTTTTATTTTATTACTTCACATTATAATATAGGTAGACATACTTCATATTATAATATAGATAGATATACTTCACATTATAATATATATATAGATATACTTCACATTATAATATAGATAGATAAAGTATATATAAATTATATATAAATCATTGGAAAGGAAACTGGTTTTACAAAAATGAATATATAAGTAAATTGCTAATATTTGAAAATTTGACAGAATAGATATGTTCTTTTAAATATAAAGATGTTTAATGGCAGATTAATTTTTATTTTGAAATATAATTCATCAAACTTTTTCCTTGATGCACGTGGCTGTGCGGCTGAAACCACTATTTTGCTGGCTGAAAATCTGGCGTATGGTGTTTGAAACCCATGGTAGACAAGAAAGGTTTTTTTCCTATCCGGGGTGAAATAAAAATCCTGAGTCTCGCACATTGTTACAGCTGCTTTGAACAAACGGCCTTTATCCCTCTGGTTCTATCGTGAGCCCCCTGACATACACCAAAGTTGGTTACTTTGTGTCGTAAAGATAGTTTTTAAAAAATTTATTTAAGATAGTATCCAACTTTTTCCTGGTTAGAAGCACCACTATCCAGTTTTCTAGCAATTTTACCCAAAAGTATCCTAAGGCCTTCAGTTCAGTAAAAAGCTTGTGGGTCCATAAAAATGGAGTTTATCAACTTATAGTATATTGAGTATTATCAACTTTGTAGTCAATGCAAATATAAATTTATTTCAAATCACAACAGAGAAATAAACAACACACGTTAGAGTTAAACAATAAACCTGTTTGTTGAGACAACCTCCAGGAATGACTTTCAAAATATTGGATTGGATGAAACATGCAAAAATGTTTAAACTTTGAAGTTAGAGACTCAGCCATACTTGAATGATCAGGTGAATTTGGATACTTAACAAAGGCCACAAAAGTAGCTTGCCTGATGCTATGAGTTTAGGTATTTTACTTAGGAGATGTATCATTTTAATTTATTTGACATGTAACATATATCACATTGAATGATATAGTTATTTTGTATTAAAGGTGAGATGTGCTTTATCTTTGCAGGTGAAGTTTGTAATGTTATGTCAGCTGACCTCCTTACTGGCAGTGTGTTTTCTCCAATTTGGAAACAAGATGATCATATCATCACTGGCTGTATCTTTTATAATTGTTTCTCTTCTTGTGATCTCAGTAATGGTAAGTTGGTTGTGTTAGATTGATGGGGGAGGCGGATATGAACAAGTCATTGGTTGATTGTCTGAGAAAGAAAGTTGTAATCTGTGTTAGACAAGAAGCAAGAGAAAGTAAGAGAAAAGCTAGTCTCTCACATAGCAGTCTTGCCTCTTAACATGAACAGCTTTATATTGAGCCCGAAATGTCAGTTGACATAGAGCTTCTTTGTGGACAATTCTGAAGCAATATGGCTTACCATCATAAATATTATTAAAGACATGTATGACGGTTACACATGTGCAGTTCGAATATAGGAAGAACTGAGCGAATGTTTCCCAATAGACACTGGGGTTAAACAAGGATGTATTTTATCGCCCTTGTTATTTGGAGTTGTTATGGACTTCATAATGAAGAAATGCAGCACTGGTAATAAAGGCATCAAATGGATTCAAGGAGAACATTTGGAGGACCTCGACTTTGCTGATGACATAGTTCTCATCAGCAGTCAGATAAAAACGATGCAGGAAAACACAAATGAACTATCATCAATAGCCAGCAAAATTGGGCTTGAGATCAATCATGAAAAGACTAAAGTCATGAAAAGCTTAATTCCAACAGATGACAGAATAAACATAGAAAACAAACCAGTGGAAGAGATCGATCACTTTATCTATCTTGGTACATTGATCAAGAAGGGGATACAAGTCTTTCAGAAGCCTTGAAAAGTTGTGGAAATCAAAACTCATCAGCACAAACACAAAACTTAGACTATTCAAATCAAATATACTATCAACCTGTACGTATGCGTGTGAAAGCTGGAAAACAACAAGAGATATAGAAACAAAGTTGAACGCATTCGAAAATAAATGTCTAAGGAAAATACTTGGTATAGCGTGGAACGAATTCAAAACAAACGATGAAATTAGAGAAATCGCCAATCAACCACTAATATCTTCAGTAATAAAGAAAAGACGATGGTCATATGTTGAACATGTGATGAGAAGAAATAATAACCGAATAGCAAAGCAGGCCCTCATGTGGGAAACAACAGGTAAGAGGAAGACCCAGAGAGACACTGAGAAGAACATTGATGAGAGAGGCAAGAGCAGCAGGAATCGGCTCCCTCAATGAGATAGAGCTGCTTGCACAGAACAGAGACAAATGGCGAGATTTGATAAAATTTCTTTAAAAGAATTAAAAACTGCTAGAACAAAAATTCAGATAAGAGGAGTATCTTGGTCTACGCCCTATGGGCCGGCTATGGCTCGAAAGGTCAATAGATATATAGAAATGTCAGTTGACAGGCTGCTTTTTAATCAAAGCCCCTTCATTTACTCAAAGATTCTTCCAGAGTACCTTCATTAAAGGATTTATTTCATCTCCATAAAATACACTCATTTTGTCACATCAAATCAGTACGTGACTGCAAGCACAGACAGCAACCACAATAAGTAGTGCCACCAAGACTTTCACTCTACAACCACACAGTTTTCTGTGGCAGAACAAAGAATCATATCTATATCTTCACAACTCATATAAATGGCATACAACTGTATGGTTCAGAAGCTCACCAAACCCAGCTTTCACAAACTAGAAGATTCTCCATTTGGAGAAAATGAATGCCTCCATTGAATACTGCTCCAGTGTCATCTGACCTAATACCATCTTTCACAGAGAGGGACACATCAGATGCTGCTTTGGAGGCAGCATTACAGAAATCTAAGTTACTGAATAGGCTCTTCCACTGGATGTGTAGTTGTGTTTATGATGACAGTTCACCTGAGGGCATATTCAGGCCTGATTTTATATGGAGAGATTTAAAAAATATATAGAATAAAATATATTAAAAATGGTAAGGTTAAAGCTTTACGTAATATGTGAACGACACAAATTAGAACAATGTTTCAGCTCAATAGGCCTTCAGCAGGAGCAAACATACAACACGACACAGATATGTATTTAAAATAAAAAAATAATGAATATTTAAAAAAAAATACAAATTTTGAAATAGAATGAGAAATAAAAATAGAAATAAAATGACTTCCCCGTAAACTTGGATGTTGACAGAATGAAAAATCCAATTGATTTTATATGCCTAATCTAGGGTGGTCTGGAGGTAAGTCATCAACCTCTGGGCAGGAGTATCCTGGGTTTGGTTCCTGCTATGACTGCTGGTAATTTTTCTCATTGAAGCCATGGTTTCTTCATGGGTTTACCCTCCACTAGTCGGTGGAGGTGAATGGTGAAAACAGGAGGACCCATGTGTGCATTAACTCTTGGCAGTTAAAAATCAAAAAGAGTAGGCTGAAATGACTGTTGCCCAGGCAAAAATTAAGTAAATTTACCCATGTTGAAGATGGATGTTTTGGTTCGAAAGGCACAGATTTCATGGCTTTGCTCTAAACTAAGAACACAACACACACACACGCCTGCTTAATGGGTGAACGCTAAGTAAGAAAAAAAGGGGGGTCACCGGAAAAGACTGAATCACTCTGACTCTGGGGTTTGAACCGGATACCTTCCAATTGTAAGCTAACACCTTGCTTCACGGCGGCAACTCAGTAGATTGTTGGGAAAACCACCTGACTGGGCTACCAATATTTTGACAAACCATGTTTGATTCCTGCTGGAATCAGTGTGAGTTGTACTTGTGGTTCAAAGTAAAATACTCCTGCGGTTGACCCAGCTGCTGGCAGAAATGGGTACCAGAGTAGTACTCTGCGAAGGTGAGGAATGCCGCCTCGCATCATGCGTTTTGATACTTGAAGCGACATTATCCAGAAGTCTCCGAACACTTCTGGATAGGCGGTCGAGCACATATGGATAAAAATGTGCGTACTAAGATGCTGATTCAAGTCTCATACTTTACCTTGACCTTTGACCTTGTTTCAATCACTATAATGACTCCAGGCCTCTATTACTATCAATAGTCTTATGTTTTCATATTTTTTTGAACATATATTTTCCATGTATCATTTCTTCTGTAGGGCGACCAGAATAAGCCACAGTCCTTAATATTGAACATTGCCAGAGTGAGTGGCGTGTCCTTGCTGTCACTGTTCCTCATGGCAACACTCAGCTCCATCATCAAAGTAAGTTAGCCTTGGCTGCATTGGATACAAGTTAATTATATCCTTTTTTTATGTCAAGAAATTTAAAAAATCTCATTTGGAACCAAATTTCTTGTTTACATTTTAAAATTTAGAGATTATTTGGTGTAACAACAGATAGAGATATAAGAGATGTTAATTACTTTTTCCAATGAATCCGTATTACCGTAAGTGATTTCATCCTAGATTATGATACTTATCTGTGGCTGATTTTACGATACCGTAGTAAAAAATTACTACCTCTTAATTGTAACATTAGGATCTCTAAAAATAGTATTTTCTTTGAACTTTTGGCACACAGTTGTGTGTTTACACTGGGAGAGACACGGGGACTCGGATTTCCTGTCTCAGGTTGAACTATGGCCTGAAACTTGACCACTTGGATGAGACATGTGACATTGTCTATCAAGATGGCTGCCATAAGTCTGTCAGTATTTTCGACTACCTCACAACATTATTCGCTGCATTTCCTGAGTTACAGAAGATTGATTGATGTCAGGCGACAACCAAGGAAATTTCCCCGGTCACAGCAACAACAACAAAATGGAAAAACAATTAATTTCTTGAAAATTGGTGAATTTTTTTGTGCACGATATGAGATATATCTCACGCAGTGGGGGAAAGAATCCAACACCAAAGGAAACAAATTCAACGTTCAGAGGTGAACGTGGTAGTCAGGAAGGTAACTATCTATCTGTCTGTCTGGGTCTTCCTCTTTTCCTCTTACCTGTTGTTTCCCACATGAGGGCTTGCTTTGCTATTCGGTTATTATCTCTTCTCATCACATGTCCAACATATGACCATCGTCTTTTCTTTATTACTGAAGATATTAGTGGTTGATTGGCGATTTATCAAATTTCCTCGTTTTTTTTTAATTCGTTCTACGCTATACCAAGTATTTTCCTTAGACATTTATTAGGAAGGTATTATAGGAATAGGGAGCCGCGATAGCTCAGTGGTTAGTGAACTGGACTACCACGGACAAGGGGTAGGGTTCGATCCCAACCGACGGCTTCCGGGTTCACCCTGCCTTAAATGGGTACCGGATTTTTTTCTGGGAAAGTAAAGCAGCACGGGCGTAATACCGACCACATTACCCCAAAAATCATGTGCTGAAGGTCTGTAAAATATAGGGTCACTAACACCATATTAAACTGGGGTTAAACAAGGATGTATTTTATCGCCCTTGTTATTTGGAATTGTTATGGACTTCATAATGAAGAAATGCTGCACTGGTAATAAAGGCATCGAATGGATACAAGGAGACCATTTGGAGGACCTGGACTTTGCTGATGACATAGTTCTCATCAGCAATCAGATAAAAACGATGCAGGAAAACACAAATGAACTATCATCAATAGCCAGCAAAATTGGGCTTGAGGTCAATCATGAAAAGACTAAAGTCATGAAAAGTTTAATTCCAACAAGTGACAAAATATACATGGAAAACAAACCAGTAGAAGAGATCGATCACTTCATCTATCTTGGAAGTCACATTGATCGAGAAGGGGATACGAGCAAAGAAATTAGAATCAGACTGGCTAAAGCAGCAATGTCTTTCAGAAGCCTTGAAAAGTTGTGGAAATCAAAACTCATTAGCACAAACACAAAACTTAGGCTATTCAAATCAAATGTACTATCAACCCTTACGTATGCGTGTGAAAGCTGGAAAACAACAAGAGATATAGAAACAAAGTTGAACGCATTCGAAAATAAATGTCTAAGGAAAATACTTGGTATAGAATGGAACGAATTCAAAACAAACGAGGAAATTAGAGAAATCGCCAATCAACCACTAATATCTTCAGTAATAAAGAAAAGACGATGGTCATACGTTGGACATGTGATGAGAAGAGATAATAATCGAATAGCAAAGCAAGCCCTCATATGGGAAACAACAGGTAAAAGAAAAAGAGGAAGACCCAGGGAGACACTGAGAAGAACATTGATGAGAGAGGCAAGAGCAGCAGGAATCTGCTCCCTCAATGAGATAGAACTGCTTGCACAGAACAGAGACAGATGGCGAGATTTGATAAAATATCTTTAAAAGAAAACTGCTAGAACAAAAATTCATATAGGAGAAGGTGTATCTTGGTCTACGCCCTATGGGCCGGTTACGGCTCGAAAGGTCAATAGATAGATAGATAGAACACCATATTTCCCTATACGCCACTTGGCGTGACGGGGGTACTTTACTTTTACTTTTTTTTTTTTATTATAGGAATGTAACGGAAATGTTTGACCATGGCAAACTGTCAAATTGTGAAGAATTTGTGTTTTGATGATTTTTGCGACGGTATCATAATCTAGATTATAATATTTCACAGCTGTCGAGTTTCATCTTAAAGTGGTACTTTAGTTCTAACCCTGGAAATTTTACAGCACTTACAAATGAAGATGTCCTGAGCTTAGTACATTTTAAAGATTCTTAAAGCTGACATTTTATTGAAGAATTTTAAATTTGGTTGCCCCAGACATAAAAAAAACATTCAATGTTTAGCTAATGTATTGGTGTGTGAATGATATTTTAGTATTTAATGCTTGTAACAAAATGATCAAAGATTGGTTGATCTGAGAGTTTTCAGGGGTGCAGTATTCCATTTTAACCACACCAATTTGTATATGTCAAAATACAGCTTCTTCTAATCACTTTGAATGTACAATAGAAGAAGCAATGGTATTTTATCTTCATGGAAAGACACAAATGAACAAATCAAATAAAGTACCAGTTGCAAGCAACTGTTTTTTTATCATTTATTTAATCACTAACTCCCCATCAATGATTTTAAAAGATACTGAATTAGATATAAAAAAATGTTCATTTGTACTGAAATATTGATGGCTATGCTTTTGAAAAAATGCATCATGTAATGAATATCTCATGCACACAGTTTCATAAGACCATCGTCATTGATCAATCTGGCTGTTGGAGAGTCATTTCTCCATGGCAAGTATTAGGCTGTAAATGCAGTGAGATTTTAAAATGTGATAAGTATAGCCTTCAAGTAATAGGTCAGCAAAATGTTCAGAGTATTCAGGCATTCACAAGGAAATCATTTGGTAAAAGTAAACAAGGTAGACTAAGAGAATCGCTATGCAGAACAATTAATAGGGAATGCTCAATCATGGGACTAAGAAACAACCAAGAACTAATAGAACTAGCAGCAGACAGTCAGTCATGGAGAACTATGACTTCTGCTCTGTGTGCCATCTTCGGCCCAAAAGGAAAATGAATTAATTGAATGAATGCTTTTTACAGGTAAAGATATCCCATTGCATTACTGCTCATAGGGCCATCTGAAAACATCTTATGGTGAAGTGCTGTCCGAATGCCTATTGTTCTCCGACTAAATGTCAGGTACCCAATTTATTCCAACTGGGTCAACTGGAAGATATGTTTTGAACTCAGATTTTCAAAATGGTGAAACACCTCTCCCCACAATCACTCACACACACACTTGCATGCACACACAGACACACACACATGCATGCACACACACACATGGAGAATTTTTAAAAAAAGGAATTATCAAGTATCATTGTTTAAATTGCATTCATATTTAATTGTATCTGCAAGAATAACCTTCTTTTATTTCAGGTAATTATCAATGTTGACTCGGACGAACATATCTTCAAATTCATACAAAATAAATTTGGTGTTGGTGATATCAGGTAAGAATTATATTACAAGAACATATAGAAACACAGGCACCACTTATAAATTTCATTGAAAAAACAAATACTCTGTCATCAGTGGCTAATAGGACTTGAGATCAATCAAGAAAAAAACAAATATTCTGTCATCAGTGGCTAATAGGACTTGAGATCAATCAAGAAAAAAACAAAAACTCTGTCATCAGTGGCTAAGAAAATAGACTTTAGATCAATCAAGAAAAAAACAAAATTATGAAGAATCAAATTCACCCAGAAGAAATAAATATACCCTAGAAAATCCGTAGAGGAAGTATATCTTCTACTTTGTATATCTTGAAAGGTGCAGATAAAGAGGGAAACACAAAGAAAGAAATTAGAATCAGTAAAGCAAAGGTAGCAATGACTTTCATAAACCTTGATAAAATAAGGAAATCCAAATTACCAAGCACAAAAACAAAGCTCAGGATTTTCAAATCAAATATATTATCTGCCCTTACTTATGTATGTGAGAGCTACAAAACAACTAAAGAAATAGAATATAAGCTGGATGCTTTTGAAAACAATGCCCCAGGAGAATACTTTGTATACCATTGAATGAGTTCAAGACTAGTGTAGGAATAAGAGAAATGACAAAGTATCCAAAAATAATCATCTATAATCAAGAGCAGAAGGTGGATATGTTGATCAAATAATGAGAAGAGACAACAAAAGAATCTGAAAGCAGGCCCTCAAATAGGAACCAGAAGGTAAAAGAAAAAGAGGTTCACCTATAAAGAAACACTAAAAGGAACACTGAGACAAGCAGGCATCAGCACCCTTGTCGAGATTGAACAAATTGACCAGAACAAAGCCTAGTGGTGAAATGACAAAGATGGTCCTGTGCAAGGTCTGACACTTGTTGTCAGACACAAGAGTCTAGAATTTCTGCCATATCATGTCTTCAGCTCAAAAGGACCATATAGATAGATAGATATCTTGTGTCTTCAGCTCAAAAGGACAATAGATAGATAGATATCTCGTGTCTTCAGCTCAAAAGGACAATAGATAGATAGATATCGAGCAGGGCAACTTCATCAAGAAGATGATTACTTTTATTAGCTATTGATGTTAAAATTTGAATCTGAAGTTTATACTGCCTTTTTTTTTTTTTATATACTTGGTGAGATACAAGGTCTGTTTGTTCTGGCCACATCACATCCAAATATTAAAGCTTGCCATGTATCAGAGGCTTCCCACTTAGTGCTATTAAACTATCTTTAAAATTATCATGCATTTAATGTACAAGTAAGCCATTTACTCACTTAAACATATTTTGTCCTTGTCGCTTGATAAATCTTCTAATTATCTTCTTTTTTCCTTGTCAAAATTAACCCTAGATTACGATATATATCTGTATCAGATAAGTCTCATAATCTAGGGTTAATTTTCACTATACCATCGTAGAAATTACTAGTAAATGTTATATGTGGGTTCCAAAAATAGTATTCACTTTGAACTTTTGCCCACACAACTCTGGTTTTACCCAGGCATACACATGGGAATTGGATGCTGTAATAATTTCCTGGATTACGTTGCATTTATGGCCTGAAATTCTAACGCATCATGCCATGGCTACTGGAGGTTTTACATTGTCTATTCATACGGCCACTGTAAGTCTGTCAATCCAGCCATATGTTTGGCTCCCTCAGAGTGTTGTTGGCTGACTATCCCGTGTTACAACGATTTCTTTGATGTCTCATTGACAGCCAAGGAGATTTCCCCGTCATGAGAATGACAAAAGGAATAAAAAACAAATGTCATCAAAATTGGTGAAATTTTTTTTAACAAAAAGCCTCCATTTCTACGATACCATCATTACTTTACCACTAATTTGAAAAAATTCCAACATCAAAGGAAACAAATCCAACACTCATGGGTCATTGGAGGTAGTAATTAGGAAGGTGTAGAAATGGAGGGAATGTTTGCCCACAACATTTCAAGAATTTCTATCTTGGGGCAGTAATTGTGACGACAGAATGGTAATCTAGGATTCATTTATTTAGTGCTACAAAAAGATGACCAACTCAGTGGCATACCTAATGTCAACATTTCAAAATGATGAAACGCCTCTCCATTCCCACCATTACACCACTTCATCATAACGCAAACATCACAACAAACATTAAATAGTATAATTCTGCTATCCATTTGTTATCACTTTCATTTATGGTCATTAATGCAATAAAGCTGTTAATATCACTGGACAAGAAGAAATGTGAAATGATATTTTTTTTTAAATTGTAGTTACACACCCAACATCACAAACGTAGAGAAAGAGAAAGTAAAGTGGTTTAGCCATCTCATTTGAACTTGCATCACTATTAAAACACCCAATAAATGTGTCAATTGTTCTGAAAGAAAAATATGGGCACTAACATCACATTACTCGTAACAGGCATCAACCCTTTTTTTAGTGAAAGGTTGAGTATATGTTGAATGAGTCTGTTTAATGGCCTAGATTTAGGCGCTTTAGGATTTTTAGAAGCTTATTAATGCAGTCGATTAGAGGCCACTGAGATGGGATTTCTCAGAAGAATGTTGAAAGTTCCCTGCACAGCTAAAAAGACCAATGAGGATATTCTCAAAGAGGTCAACACAAAAAGGGAGCTCCTAAAAAACATCAGAAAGAAATAATCAACATTTTTCGGGCACATCATAAGAAGAGGAAAGTTGGAATAGGAGACAAATAATAATAAATGAATATTATTATAGAGGGAAACTTCCGAGGCGGTAAACAGCGAATCAATTCAGAGGAACAGGTATGTTTACAGCACTCAGAAAAATTGACAAATAATCAACAACAGAAAAAAATATGGTCCCTGCTTTGGTCCATATTTTTTTCTGTTGTTGATTATTTGTCAATTTTTCCGAGTGCTGTAAACATACCTCTTCCTCTGAATTGATTCGAAAGTTGAAATACTTAGTTACAACTGGCAAAACAACCTATGCCAACTGGTATGGCACATGATGATGATAATAATTAATGCAGTTAATTCTTCTTCACAGGGACTTTGATGCTCGTATGTACCTATGTTTGGAGATATTTCGTTTCATCACTTGGGATATATTTGAGAGGTTGACACAGAACTTGGTCCTACCATTCTACATCCCAACACATGTGGTCCTGTTTGGCTGTTTGGTTTACACTGTCATCACAAAATGGATGAGGTTTAAATCTTTTGGTTGTTTAAATATGTCCATAAATTGTTAAAATGTATTCACAAATTGTTAAAATGTGTCCATAAATTGTTAAAATATGTCCATAAATTGTTAAAATGTGTTCACAAATTGTTAAAATATGTCCATAAATTGTTAAAATGTATTCACAAATTGTTAAAATATGTCCATAAATTGTTAAAATATGTCCATAAATTGTTAAAATGTATTCACAAATTGTTAAAATGTGTCCATAAATTGTTAAAATGTATTCACAAATTGTTAAAATGTGTCCATAAATTGGCTTTATCTTATTTTATGTATTATTTTAAAGAGCCTTTATCTTTTTTATTGCAATTTACAGAGCCATTATCTTTTTTATTGCAATTTACAGAGCTTTTTTTTTCTTTTTTTAAAAAATAAATTCACCTTACAGTTGTGAGACCTGGAAAATAATTGAGGCAGCAAAAAAAAAAGAGAATTTAATCATTTGAGATGGAATACTACAGAACAGTTCTCTAAATATCCTGGATAAACACAATAATTTTTTAAGAAGTCTTTTTAAAAGAGTTAAAAACAAATTAAAACTGGGTAGTGAATTTAATTTTGAAAAAAGAAGAAAGAAAACTGGCATACTTTGGCCACATCAAACAGCATTCTGACCATTGACGAACAATAATAAAGGATCTTGAAAAATCGGCAGGCTGGCATAGAAGAGTAGAAGTAGAGATAAATAGTGTGAACAAGACCATGGGGCAACATGCAGAGGATGAACATGAGTGGGGAGAACTTTGTTGTTGCTCTACAAGGCATCCATAGATGTACATGTCAGTGACTGTTTTGCCAATACATGACCAATGCAAGAGGAGTTCCAAAATAAATGGTGGCATGATTATTGCAAAGTCAAGGCTATAATCATTTAAAGTGGAGTACCAACTACTGAGAGAATGCATCTTTCCAAAAGCAAACATATGTTTGTGAATCATGGATAATCTCGCAAACAAAATAAAGAAAATTAGTTCATTCAAAACAAATTGCTACAGAAAAATCCTTAGAATATCTTGGATAATGAACAAGTGCAATGAAGACATATTAAGAGACATAAACATTGTGAAGAACTGGTTTATAAACAATTTAGTCCACAGGAAATTACAAATACTATGGCCATTTCAAAGACACAGTCAGCTGGAAAGAACAATAATGGAAGGCATTGTTCTAGGAATATGAGACAGGGACAGACTAAGACGAAAGTGGTTTCAAGACATCAAAGAGATCTTGAATATGATAACAGAAGTGGGAGATAGAGATTCAGTCCAATGGGCTGTGATAAGTACAACATTCTGCAACTGACATGCAACCCAATGTGGTACCAAATAACTTCATTAATGCTATTTAAATTTGTTCTACAGAACAAAGAATAGAATTACTGGTTCAAAAATAGAGGTGAACAAAGATGAACTGATAGATTGCAAAGAAACAACTGAATGCCTTCAACAAAGACCTGATCTTGCCTTCCATACTGGTAATTTTGTTTGTGAATTAATTTTTATTTATTTATTCCTCTGTTTTTATGTTGATCCTACTTGTTCCTTTGTTCTTTTTTTATCTGCTTTTATCTTTTCTTTGTTGCCCTTGTCTGTGCTTATTTAGTATTTATTATGATCTTGAAATTGATCCTCTGGTGAATGTTCTAATAGTGAGAATGACACATGAGCATATATTGATCAGGATAAGTCATTTCCACTAAAGTGTAAGATCATTGCAAAAGAGAGGGCAAAAATATTAATTTTCTGTAGCGTAAGAATCTCTATCTTTTCTCCTTACACGCCGAGATGGTTCATAGGGCAGAATTTCTAGTCTCTCTCTATATCTGATTTTTGTTATGAAGTGTCAGATCTTGCACAGAATCCACATTGTATCTTGTCACATTTCCCCGTTCCGGGTGGGTCTCTCAATCTCAGCAAGGAAGTCAATGCCTGCTGTTTTTTGCCTCTTGCCTCAATGTTCTTGTTAGAGTTTCTCTAGGTCAGCTTCTTTTCTTTACCCTCTGATTCCCATTTGAGGGCTTCATTTGAGGTGCTCTTGTTGTCTTTTCTCATCACACGGTTAATATTGAGTTATTTGCGGGTCATCATCATCATTGCACTCCGAACATGTCCATAGGTGCTCAGATCCTCTCCTCAGCAAGTCTTGCAGTGTCCAGCAACTGACGACTCCAGTTCTGTGTTGGTTAAGTCTTCTTATATGCCCATTAAGATACTCGTTTCTGGCTGTGCCCATCTTAACTCCCATCTCTTTCATCTGAAGGAGTGATGTGGTTGTCATGGTTGTTGAAGTCCTGTGCCCTTCCACATCTCGAATGGCTTTAATGGTGTCCACCCACTCCATTGGTTGACCATCTTCAACGACAGCACAGCTAGCCAATCTGCTTGCTCTTTTTTTTTTTTCATAGGGACAGAGACAAAGGTGACCCTACATATTTTTTACTTCTGCAATGACTCTACCCCTTGCCTGCATATATAGCCTACCTCCACTTTTTGAATCATGCTCATTGAATCACTTTGTATGCAGGCTTGGGTGTAGTCTTGTGACTCTAACCAGATGACCACCAGTATAAGAATGGAAGTGGAGATATCTACTACAACTCTCAGTTTGTTTCCTGAGTCCATCCACTAAAGTAATTGTTGGGTCTGGCCCTCAATCCATGCTTGTGGATCCAGAAAGTGGGTTCTACATTGTGAGTGGATATGACATTTGGATGTCTAGAACCTGCAAAAACTTCTGTGGATTTTTATTTGTGTGTTCACTCAGAAGTCTACAATCATTAATGAGCTGATAAGTTTGGTTGTTATATCTATGACAAGAGTGCTAGATTGAGACCTTTATTTGTTGTAGATTGGATGATGTGCTTTTTGATAGTGCATTTATGAGACTCCAAGAATTAAAATTAATTCAAGCTCGGTACAAGTAAAATGGATGTAACTGAGATGATGAACCAGAAGTGTGTAAATTCAACAAACTACGTCAACTTTTAGTCATATACATTGTGTCATCCTTTGTAAAGAATTGAGCACCTAAAGGTCTCTATATGCCCTAAGTATGGAGTAATTGATTCAAGTAATCAGTAAACCATTATTACAATGTCCTTCCCAGTTTGTTTACTGTGATCTATCTATAGACCTTTCAAGCCGTAGCTGGCCCATAGGGCATAGACCAAGATACTCTTTCTCTTATCTAAGTTTTTATTCTAGCAGTTTTCAATTCTTTTAAGATATTTTATCAAAACTCGCCATATGTCTCTGTTCTGTGCAAGCAGCTCTATCTCATTGAGGGAGCTGATTCCTGCTGCTCATGCATCTCTCATCAATGTTCTTCTCAGTGTCTCTCTGGGTCCTTCCTCTTTTCCTCTTATCTGTTGTTTCCCACATGAGGGTTTGCTTTGTTATTCGGTTATTATCTCCTCTCATCACATGTCCAACATATGACCATCGTCTTTTCTTTATTACTGAAGATATTAGTGGTTGATTAGCAATTTCTCTAATTTCCTCATTTGTTTTGAATTCGTTCCACGCTATACCAAGTATTTTCCTTAGACATTTATTTTTGAATGTGTTCAACTTTGTTTCTATGTCTCTTGTTGTTTTCCAGCTCTCACACGCATACGTAAGGGTTGATAGTACATTTGATTTGAATAGTCTAAGTTTTGTGTTTATGCTGATGAGTTTTGATTTCTCAACTTTTGAAGGCTTCTGAAAGACATTGCTGCTTTAGCTATTCTGATTCTAATTTCTTTACTTGTATCCCCTTCTCAATCAATGTGACTTCCAAGATAGACAAAGTGATTGATCTCTTCCACTGGTATGTTTTCCATGTATATTTTGTCGTCTGTTGGAATTAAGCTTTTCATGGCCTTAGTCTTTTCATGATTGATCTCAAGCCCCTTTTTACTGTGATACTGAACCATTTTTCACACTTTTGTAGTCTTCTCTTTCCACTTCGCCTTGAATGTTTTTTTTTTATGACCTAAAATGTTATTTGTGTTGACCTTATATTTTTGTGTTTTGTCTAATCACGTGAAAGCTGGAAAACAATAAAAGAGATTGAGAAGAAAAGTAAACACTTTTGAAGACAAATGCCTAAGACTAATATTCTGAGTTCAATGGAATGAATTCAAGACTAATATTAAGTTAATAGAAATGGTCATGCGACCAACGATCTCATCTACAATTAGGAAGAATGGGCATGTGTCGAGAAGAGACAACAAGAGAATTTAAAAACAGGCTTTTACATGAGAAACATCAGGATACAGAAAAGGAGGAAGACTTAGAGAGACACTGAAATGAACACTGATATAAGAAGCAAAGATGGCAGGCATAGACTTATTGGATGAGATTGAATGAACATCTCACCCAGAATAGAGGTGGATGGTGAAAACATTAATATCCCTATGCTATTTCTAGTAGCATTGGAAGTATCAAGACCTATCATATGTTGCCATTTAAAAAAGATATACTATACTCTTCCACTTTTAAAATTTCCTTTCTATATTTCTGTGTCCTGAATGTCATTTAATACTTGGGCACTATAATAACATTAGATGGGAGATGCACCACAGAAATAAAAGGCAGAATAGCTCAGGCCAAAATAGCATTTCAGAAAATGAAAAATATCTTATGCAACAAATCTGTGTCAATAGAAGTGACAAAGAGAGTTCATCTGTGCTATATAGAACCAATTCTGACCTATGAAAGCGAATCATGGACAGTAGACAAACAAATGAAAAGACGATTAGAGGCCACAGACCAATGACCAATGAGGAAGTTCTCAAAGAGGTCAACACAAAAAAGCAGCTCATAAAAAACATTATAAAGAAACAATCAACATTTTTCGGGCACATCATGAGAAGAGGAAAGTTGGAATACATAGTTACAACTGGCAAAATACAAGGAAATAGAGATCGCGGACGATAAAGAGAGAAAATTCTAGATTGCTTGGTGTCATGGCATGGAAAACAGTTAACAACAGAACTGATATGATGCACTGTAGATAGAAGATTGTGGGAGGACATGATCGCCTACGCCAACAGGTATTGCACATGATGATGATGAATGTTATTTGTTTCCATTATGTGATATAAAATATGTTCACATTGTCCTAATCTATTTAAAATACTGCGGCCAAATCAAAAGACATGGTGGGCTGGAAAGAACAATAACGGAAGACATGAGTTTTGGATGACACCTCAGGGGCAGACCAAGAAGAAGATAGTTTCAAGACATCAAAGATACCATGACAACAGTATAAGTGTGAGATCTGGCAAGAGACAGAGATTCTATCAGACTGACTATGGTGAATTTAACTTTCAGCAAAAGACATGATGATGATGTCCTAATCTATTCTTATTTTCTCAGTATTGTATTCTTATATTTTAAACCAGTGTGGTCCAATCTTTTGTTACCAGAGGACCAAACACAACGACCTGCAAGGAGTCACGGGTCATTATATATATAACTTATTTTTAAAGGTTATAACTAAAAACTAACCGCGATAGCTCAGTGGTTTGTGAACTGGACTACAAAGGACAAAAGGAAGTATTCGATCCCAACCTTGAATGGGCACCGGATTTTTTTCTGGGAAAGTAAAGTGACACGAGCGTAATACCGGCCACATTACCCCAAAAATCATGTGCCGAAGTTCTGTAAAATTTATGGTCACTAACACCATATTCCATATACGCCACTTGGCATGACTGGGGTACTTTACGTTTTTTTTTTTAATGACTAAAAAATGCATGTTTGAAGACTAATTTAATACCCTTTTGATAACTGCAATTAAATGAGCTTTTGTAGATATTTTTCTGGTACTGTCCGAACTCATAGATAAACCCAATGGTGGTGTCTTATTGGTCAATCTTATGTACACCTTCAGAGAGCCCCTCCCAGTAATTCTATAGCCTTGTTCCAACTTGTAGAAGTTTGCCAAAAGTAATCAATCAACCAATTTCCTTTGTCATTGAAGTTACTTAGATTTTAAGGTCACTGTGGACCGTAGGTGAAATTTCTTTCCACTTACATGAACTTGATACTATGGTCAATGAAAAGAGATTGAAAGGGGAATTTCGCACCTAGGATCAGTGCCTGCCACTGAAACCCATATTCACACCCTCTTGAGGATTGCGTTTCTGGTCGAATCTACGTAAAGATTTTCCTTGTGAAGTTTCAGTAAAAGCCGCTGGAATGTCTAGTCTAGTGGACAGTATTATCATCTGTTAGATTTCATGAAGTGGGGGCTACGTTGTTACGTGAATACAGAGTGTTTTGTTTGTACCAGGGGAACTAAAGAACCTGCAGAAAAAAATTGATTTATTTTCCCAATCCCACAATTTTAAAATTAATAATGGTATTGGTTTGACCCTGCAGCCTGGGAAGAAACAGCTGCAGACCGCAATCTTTGGAAACACACTCTAAAGCTCCAACTCAAACAAGAAGCAGACAGATTCATAGAAAAAGAGAATACACGACGAAAGAAAAGAAAAAAAAAATAACATTTCTAGGGGCGCTGGAAAATCCATGGTTAACTATGACTGACGGAGGCTACTACTGGTTTATATTCTGTTAATGAAACTCACAGAACAGGTCTGCGGGCCAGGTTGGACTATGCTGTTTTAAACCAACACAGGGACAGAATATATATAAAAGATATAATATGACATATGGAGAAATGAATGCTTGACATTTGGATAACAGGCAAGATTAAAATTAGATGAACATCTGCTCCCAGTATGCACCAGTGTTGATTTATTCTGTGTGTTTATAATCATTATTTTCTAGATTTGTTAGAATTATTTCTTAAATTATTTTTGGTTTCAGTCCAGGCCATATTTTTTGGTGCACTGGCCATCTCAACAATGAGAATGAAGTACTTGTGGACACCCTACATCTGTGTTTTGGCTTCTGTTGGAGTTGCTGATAAAATTACGTGGATGAAAATTTTGGCTCTTCTGAGAATCAACAACAAATTTATAGTGAGATCAAATTTGTGTTTGTTGTTTGTTTTCTTCCTTGTGTGTTGTAAAAATACCACTTTTATAAGTTTCATCTCCTTTTGTTGCATACAGCTTTAGACGTCAATATTAATAAGTTTGAAGAAAGCGTTCGTCGGCTCAAGGCTGGGGACATCTCCATACAGCTTGTTCTAGTATGTGTCGCTGATGGCCACAAGAGCCTTCTCTGTTCAGCAAAGGACATGTGACATGATGATGATGATGTCCTAATCTATTCTTGTTTTCTCAGTATCATATTCTTATGTTTTAAACCAGTGTGGTCCAATCTTTTGTCACCAAAGGACCAAACACAACGACCTGCAAGGAGCCCATTTTAGGCATGATTGTAGCTGATGTTCAGCAGTCGTTTCACCTATGCTAAGTCACATTCATCAGAAGTTCCTTTTCTTAATATGTTGAAAAGATGGTACTTTAGTCAGTTGTGGCCTGTTCGGAGTCTAAATATAGTTACTTCTTCTTTTCTCTTGAGCTAGGTAGTAGGAAACATGGTAGTAGGAATCATGGTAGTAGGAAACATGGTAGTAGGAATCATGGTAGTAGGAATCATGGTAGTAGGAATCATGGTAGTAGGAAACATGGTGGTAGGAGTCATGGTGGTAGGAAACATGGTGGTAGGAATCATGGTGGTAGGAATCATGGTGGTAGGAATCATGGTGGTAGGAATCATGGTAGTAGGAATCATGGTAGTAGGAATCATGGTAGTAGGAATCATGGTAGTAGGAATCATGGTAGTAGGAATCATGGTGGTAGGAATCATGGTGGTAGGAATCATGGTGGTAGGAATCATGGTAGTAGGAATCATGGTGGTAGGAATCATGGTAGTAGGAATCATGGTAGTAAGAAACATGGTGGTAGGAATCATGGTAGTAGGAAACATGGTAGTAGGAATCATGGTAGTAGGAATCATGGTAGTAGGAATCATGGTAGTAAGAAACATGGTAGTAGGAATCATGGTAGTAGGAAACATGGTAGTAGGAATCATGGTAGTAGGAAACATGGTAGTAGGAATCATGGTAGTAGGAATCATGGTAGTAAGAAACATGGTAGTAGGAATCATGGTAGTAGGAAACATGGTAGTAGGAAACATGGTAGTAGGAAATGTGGTAGTAGGAAACATGGTGGTAGGAAACATGGTGGTAGGAATCATTTTTTCTGATAACCCTGGTGTTCTTTATTCCATTTGTTCCTAAATTTGTACCTGACAAAGCTCTTTGAATTCTCATAATTTTATTTGCATCACTTTGATGAATGAGCAGCTTTCAAGATCCAGTGACAGATTCTCATGGAACTATATGGGCTATGATTCTATTGATCAGAAAATGAAAAATATCTTGTGCAACAATATCAACAGAAGAAAGAAAGAGAGTTCATCTATGTTATACAGAGCCAATTCTGATCACTGGAAATAAGTCATGGACACTAAACAAACAAATGAAAAGATGATATCAGACAGCGAAAATAACCATCAAGGACATTATCAAAGCTAAAAGGGAGCTCCTAAAAAATATCAGAAAGAAACAATCAACATTTTTTGAGCACATCATAAGAAGAGGATAGTTAGAATACTTTATTACAACTGGCAAAATGCGGGGAAAGAGAGATTATGGATGACAACGAGAGAAGATACTAGATAGCTTGGTGTTGTGGCATGGTAAACAGTCAAAAGCAGAATTGGTATGAAGCACTATGGACAGAGAAATGTAGAAGAACAAAATCTATGTCAGGCAAATGATGATTCAGTACTTCTTACTTTTCATCAAAGGTCAACATCTGTGTTACATCTAGACGACCAGCAATGGTCACAAAAGTGACAGTGCATTATATGTCTTCTCTGGTTCCCTTTAGTTATGTAAAATAAACAAAAAATGGTATGAAATAGCTAAACCAGTAGAGAGATGATGTGAGGGAAGTGGTGTTTATCTTGACTTCTATCATCACTAATTGATAATCATCCTTTAATATCATAATAATCGTGAGATATTTATTGAACTACATCTATTTATCAACTATAATCGTGCTGCCACTATCATTGTGAGATATTTATTGAACTACATCTATTTATCAACTATAATCGTGCTGCCACTATCATTGTGAGATATTTATTGAACTACATCTATTTATCAACTATAATCGTGCTGCCACTATCATTGTGAGATATTTATTGAACTACATCTATTTATCAACTATAATCGTGCTGCCACTATCATTGTGAGATATTTATTGAACTACATCTATTTATCAACTATAATCGTGCTGCCACTATCATTGTGAGATATTTATTGAACTACATCTATTTATCAACTATAATCGTGCTGCCACTATCATTGTGAGATATGTCCTTACTCTCTTGAACCATCCTCTAAACTATTGTGCCTGTGCTTATCAAATATCATTCTCCAATGTACAAGATCTTTAGTCCTAATAGTACTTCATAGCACATTGTCAATTAAACTTCTTGCTGGTGTTGTACAGGATCCACACTGTTGCTTCATGCATGACCGCTGGTGAGTGGCTGATCTGACTATAACAAATATCAATTCAAATACAATCACAAAAAGCACAAACTGATCTCAAATCGCAGTAGAGAGGCCAGGACCTATGTGCCTGTTGGTCCCTATAGTTAATCGTGCCGTCTTTTTTCTATAATCCAAATCGCAGTAGAGAGGCCAGGACCTATGTGCCTGTTGGTCCCTATAGTTAATCGTGCCGTCTTTTTTCTATAATCCAAACTTTCTTACTGTGGTGATAACAATATGTTGGGCTGGTAACTCTACCCTTTGAGCTGTTGGTACTGCAAACATGGGGTGTGGCTTATGCACAGTGAATGTAACTTCTTATCACTTTATTGTCCGAGCCTCAGATATTCAAGAAGGATTAAGTCGTTGATGTACTGTTGACTTCCATGATCAAATTCCTCATATGCATTATTTGTTTCACTTGTGTCAACCTGCACGTTCAGTGTGAAAAGCAAAAACCGCCTATGGCTTCACTAATCCATAGTATCACAGTTTTAGCAGTGTAAAACTATTCTCTGTTCTGTAAGTATTTTTAATGGAAAAGTGGATAAACTTAATAGTAAATAATTGAGATTAAAATTTGTTTAGTGTTTATTTTATTTTACATCATTAATTTGTTTTCAGATTACAGTTGTCACATCATCTGCTGTAGTGATCATTTTAGCTGTCATGGTAAAAATTGTAAGTTATTTTTTTGTTACTGTTTATGTTAATGTCTGTCCCTTTTTAACTCATTCCATACATTTTGCCGCACTGTGCATCATGCCAATTTCAGCCGTTTACGTTGCGCCGCACTGTGCATCATGCCAATTTCAGCCGTTTACGTTGCACCACACTGTGCATAATGCCAATTTCAGCCGTTTACGTTGCGCCGCATAGTGCACCACTCTCAATTTGATTGGTGTGAACCGTCATCTAACCATATTCTTTTTATATGATCATCTTGGTATTGGTGAAATCTAATACCTTGTTCAATTCTCATATATAGTTCATATATAGAATATTATATGTTAGATAAATATAAATATGTAGATTGATTCTTAAAACCATGAGAAATTTTGTCTCTGAAATCTCTTCTGTTGCATTGATAAAAAGCTTTCATATGAAAAGAGTTAACTCTATAGGCCTGGCTGTGGTACACTGATGTTTATTTCTTTAACAGTAATCAGATTTGTTGTATTAACCCATTCCTTATCACAAGCCACAAAATGTGGCTGTAGTAGTTGGCACACCAAGACCAGAAGCAGCATTTTGTGGCTTTTAATTTATCGACATTTTCACAATCATTTCTGCTAAAACCTTGTAATTCACTTATTAATCGCTTTTTCAATTTTGTGAACAAATTGTTTCAATAAAATGTGTGCTATAGATCAATTTTCACTTGTTTTCTCACTGTTATTTCAAGTTTTAAAAATTCTTAAAAACAGCATAGCCACAGTGTACTCAATTAATTGGTGCGAATATATAAACAAATGATTATATTTGTGTTCCTTTTTTATTATTTATTGATGATATAGTCTGTAAGGAAGTTACTAAACACTAAAACAAAATTCATTATTTTAAAATAATATGCATTATCTACTGTTATGTATTAATGTTTGCCAGAGCTGGAAAACAACTCAAGAAATAGAAAATAAAATGAGATGCATTTCAAAACAAGTCTTTGTATATCATGGACTGAACTCGAGGCTAGTACAGAAATAAGAGAAATGACAGAGCATAACATTGAAGCCTTTGAAATGTGGAGCTATAGAAAAATTAGGATCATTGGGTGGAAAGAAAAGAAGACAAACAAAGTTTTAAAATAACTAAAAATGAAGAGAACTACTAAACACAATTAGAACAAGACAACTGAAATTTTTGGGGCATGTTAAAAGACAACAGCCTACTAAAAGTAATATTGGAAGGGAAAATGCAAGATAAAAGAGGCACACCAAGACTCATATGGACGAGTAACATCATAAGATGGACAAGTCAGGCTATGACAATCTGCACCATCAAAACAAGAGACAGAGTGGAATGGCACTCAATGGTAGCCAACCTTCGATGCGGAAACGGCACCCAATGATGATGATGATGGGGTGGAAAGAAAAGACAAACAAGAAAGTTCAGAATCAGCTGAAACTGAAAAAAGAACTGCTTAACACAATTAGAAAAAAAAACAACTGAAATTGTATGGACATGTGAAAAGACATAACATCCTTCTAAAAGTCCTCCTGGAAGATAAGATACAAGGTAGACTAGGCAGAGGCAGACCAAGACTAGAGTGGACTGGTAACATCCAAAAATTAACAGGTGAACCGATGACAACATGCACCATGAAGATAAGAGACATAGTAGAATGATGTTTCATGGTAGCCAACCTTTGATGTGGAGATGGCACCCAATTAATGAGCGAACGGTAGATGAATAAGCCAATGAAAATAGTAGAAATGATACTAGAACATGAATTACAAGGCCACCATCAGAATATGGAATGCTATCATGTGACATTAGGGTTAAAAATAGCCTTAAGTTAATCTGAAATTAACCCTCTGTTTGATTCTTCTGTTTAGACACAAATTGTTTGGTTGTTGTGACAAACTGGGCAGCTGGTGAGGATCTCAAATGCACTGTCTTGTTTGTAACTAATGCTGGTCTAAACATCATAGCAGTAACTGAAATCTGAAGAAGTTTGGTTGTTGTGACAAACTGGGGAGCTGGTGAGGATCTCAAATGCACTGTCTTGTTTGTAACTAATGCTGGTCTAAACATCATAGCAGTAACTGAAATCTGAAGAAGTTTGGTTGTTGTGACAAACTGGGCAGCTGGTGAGGATCTCAAATGCACTGTCTTGTTTGTAACTAATGCTGGTCTAAGCATCATAGCAGTAACTGAAATGTGAAGAAGTTTGGTTGTTGTTCTTAACCAAATCATTGAGTTGTTTTTAATCAAAAAGTGAGGTTGTTGCTGTTGACCAAATAGTTGCAAACAACCCTGTCTTACTCATTGTCTCCATCTCCTTTGTGTCCAGCTGTTGCCACCTGTGCTGAAGGAACTTGAAATTGAGACGGAGTTCTGGGACCCAGACACAGTGGAGCTTATGACATGGATTACGTAAGTGGATGTTGAAATCAGGCTTTTGTTTTTGTCTCCAATTTGTTTGTCATTGATAGCTATACCACACTGTAATGTTGACAACTAAACCCCCTTGATAATTGAGGTAGAAATGCAAGCCTTGACTTGTAAGAACTCTTCTGGGACTGACACAATCATTGGCACAGATGGCTCTGTTATTCGGCTCAGACAGAGCTCATGGGTTTCATGGCTCATGTTAGAGGTAGAACTGTGAAGGAAGACAATGGTGCTTTTACATTGACTACAAGTAGTTTGAACATGGAAATTATGACTGTTAAAAAAGCATTAGCATGACTTGAGACACAGACATATACACATCTGTTTCCTCAATGAGCATACTTGCAGATACAATGATTTGTCTAGCATATTATAGCCATATAGTTCATCATCATTGAGTGCCGTCTCCGCAACGAAGGTTGGCTACCATGGAGCGCCATTCTGCTCTATCTCTTGCTTTGATGGTGCAGATTGTCATTGGTTTATTTGTCCATCTTTTGATGTTACTCGTCCATGTTAATCTTGGTCTGCCATATAGTTAGATTTATGTATATATCCCCTACATATACTTTTGTGTTGTTATTTGTTATTCGACCTGAAGGCCTTTTTGGCCGAAATGTTGTTCAGCTTTTGTTTTGTTTTCAACAGCTTCACATTTCTAGGCATCTTGATGCCTTTACTCGTTATGAAGATCGCAACTGGCTAGGCTCAGCGACAAGGGTTAGAGTCTCTGGGAAGGTCTAGTCTGATAAAGTATGCCTCATTTTCATGCCAGGTACATGTGGGTATCAGGAGTAATTAGCATGCTGACAGGTTTGCCAGTTTGACTGATCTTGGCTGTGGAGGGGCAATGGAACACCCTGACATTCTGAACGGTCTCAGGGACGTTGGATGAAAAAAAATGACTCTGAATTCCATAACCATAAACAGACAGTACAAATGTCACGTCAAGATGGACGATGCCAGATTGGAGTGCTTACATGAATGCTTCTGGTCGAAAGAAGACTTGTCAACCTACACAATACTGGTGCCATTAGTCGCTAAACGTTGAGGGATATACTTCTCAGGGGATCTCTGCACTTATATACTTGTTTGATGTGCAACAAAGATGAACTGTTGACTAAACTAAACATAGCTACTTTTTGTCATTTTTGTTCTAAACATGTGATTGAAATGATAAACTTTTGTTTTTATTTATAAACATCTACGTTGTGAATGTTTAGTTCACACTAGAAAGTTGTTCCAGATTACAAAGCAATGGTTCATACAAGAAACCTTTGTTTCATATCCTGAACTTGGTTTATTTTTGTTTTACTTTGTAAATTTTATATTTCATTTATAAACCTTTACATACGACCAACTATCAAGGAGGGATCATCATACTTCGCCTACACACTGGCCAGAACAGAATGAGAAATCACATGTTCATCAAACTCAAAATAGGAACTACCAGCCACTGTACACTGGACAACATGACAACAAAACATGTTCTGCAGGATTGCCCCCAGTACACAGACCTGAGAAGGACAATATGGTCCACACCCACCTCCCTGGAAGAGAAACTATACGGGGCAACCGAATCACTTAAACATACAGCTGACTTCATAAGAGAGTCTGGAGTCCTAGTCTGAATAAGCCATGATCGCAGAAGAAGAAGAATAAACCTGTACTTTTGTATTTTAAACAATTTCTTTCACTTAATAAACTCCTGCTTTGAATGTTTTTATTGTTGCTGTAAATTAAAATGATAAGTTAACTTTGTACTCACATCGATGCAGAAAGAACACACACCTGGCAGCTTCATTCACTGGGAGTATGCAGTTACTAGCAGGAGTTAAATTATGTACGGGCAGACACATCACAAATCATCCACATTATGAGGACAAATATCTCAGGCAGAAAACTAAAGAGGTAACACATTGTCAGGACTCATGATCTTATTTCAGTTTTACGTGTAAAACAAGATGGTGACTAGAGTATGGTTAAGAGACTCTTCCAGGAGGGTGGGGGTTATAACAATAATATTCATTGAAAGGGGAAATTTTAAAGCTACATTATCAGTATTCTCATTGATCACTACTGAAGCTACATTATCAGTATTCTCATTGATCACTACTGAAGCTACATTATCAGTATTCTCATTGATCACTACTGAAGCTACATTATCAGTATTCTCATTGATCACTACTGAAGCTACATTATCAGTATTCTCATTGATCACTACTGAAGCTACATTATCAGTATTCTCATTAATCACTACTGAAGCTACATTATCAGTATTCTCATTAATCACTACTGAAGCTACATTATCAGTATTCTCATTAATCACTACTGAAGCTACATTATCAGTATTCTCATTGATCACTACTGAAGCTACATTATCAGTATTCTCATTGATCACTACTGAAGCTACATTATCAGTATTCTCATTGATCACTACTGAAGCTACATTATCAGTATTCTCATTGATCACTACTGAAGCTACATTATCAGTATTCTCATTGATGTATGTACTTGTTTAATGTTTTGTTTGCAATATTTCCCCCATTCCTATCTCTCACTGATGCCACTGTTTTGTCATTAAAGTCATGTCAGCAAAGTTGTGATGGTTCTGACATCTTCATCATGTCAAATTGTCTTGTAGCCCTTACTGGATCGCCTGTCTCATTTGGTCTTTGGGTGGCCATGGATATGCAGCCCGTCTCTCTTAAAGCTCTAGTAACCATCACCAGTAACCATACCAGGACAAGCTGTATGGAGATGCCACCAGCCTCGAGCTGACATGCTTTCTTTGAACTTATTCACATTAATGTGTCTGAGGGTGTGTTCAGAATAAGAAAGTTCTCACAACTATCATGAGTGAAAATTTAACTGTAAAAATGTTCTAGTGAAACAGTGGTTTGGCCAGTACCCACTAAAAAGTTACAATTGAATGTGCAGAACTGTAAAATCCAGGCAGAACTGTAACATCCAGGCAGAACTGTAAAATCCAGGCAGAACTGTAAAATCCAGGCAGAACTGTAACATCCAGGCAGAACTGTAAAATCCAGGCAGAACTGTAAAATCCAGGCAGAACTGTAAAATCCAGGCAGAACTGTAAAATCCAGGCAGAACTGTAACATCCAGGCAGAACTGTAACATCCAGGCAGAACTGTAACATCCAGGCAGAACTGTAACATCCAGGCAGAACTGTAATATCCAGGCAGAACTGTAACATCCAG
Organism: Megaustenia siamemsis; assembly: GCA_032433765.1. NCBI lineage: Eukaryota > Metazoa > Mollusca > Gastropoda > Stylommatophora > Ariophantidae > Megaustenia > Megaustenia siamemsis. The sequence continues at coordinate 2,639,164 of JAVIAB010000047.1, read as the reverse complement.
GCAGAACTGTAACATCCAGGCAGAACTGTAAAATCCAGGCAGAACTGTAAAATCCAGGCAGAACTGTAACATCCAGGCAGAACTGTAACATCCAGGCAGAACTGTAACATCCAGGCAGAACTGTAATATCCAGGCAGAACTGTAACATACAGGCAGAACTGTAACATCCAGGCATAAGCTGCAGCTCATATATTTTTGTAAAGAATTGATACATTTAGAACTCACTATTTTTATTTGTAAAATTATGATGAGAAATTGGGTGTCCGGTTAGCGCAATCGATAGGCGGTTGGCTTACCACGGCAACAGCCGGGGTTCGTACCCTGGCGAGGACACCTGGGTTTTACTAATTCCCTAAAAATTAGTAGGAGCCGCGATAGCTCAGTGGTTAGTGAACTGGACTACTACGGACAAGGGGTAGGGTTCGATCCCAACCGACGGCTCCGGGTTCACCCAGCCTTAAATGGGTACCGGATTTTTTCTGGGAAAGTAAAAGCAGCACGGGCGTAATACCGACCACATTACCCCAAAAATCATGTGCTGAAGGTCTGTAAAATATAGGGTCACTAACACCATATTTCCCTATACGCCACTTGGCGTGACGGGGGGTACTTTTTAAAATGATGAGAAATTATTGTGATCTTTGCATATTTTTATGTTATCTTTTTAACAATAAAATATTTCCTTTACAAGTAATGAATATACAGTCTTGAGCTGCATGTTGTTTTATTGTATTAGTTTCATGTATCTTTGTCAGCATCTTGATTATTGATATTAGTTTTATCATATTATTTTTTAAGCTAAATCAGATAATAAGTTTTATCATTATTATGGTTTTCTTTCCTACAGTATCTCATTTATATGAAGTCTAATCATTACAATTTTGTTTATGTTAGCTATATTAGATAAATAATGACTAAGGAGTTTGATTTATGGCTTGACAAGCTGTCATTGTAAAAAGTATTGTTATGGAAACAGCGCCATATATTTTAAAGCAGTGATCTCTGCAATATGTGCCACTTTGGCACACAAGGTTTCTGTTTTTGAAATTGTGGTTCTGCCCTATGTGTCGTCTACGGCTCGAAAGGGCAATAGATAGATAAGATAGATAGATATTAGATATACAAATTAAACCTTTGGGAGAGAACTGCCCTGATAACAATAGAAGAACAGGAATTGGGGATGGATTGTCCACACATTGCTAAGACCACCAAGCAATATTGCAAGACAGTCAATAAACTGGAATCCACAAGGAACTAGGAAAGTTGGAAGGCCCAAGCAGCCTAGAGAATAACTGCTGAGGCAGAAACAAAGGCCACAGGATTGAAGTGAGCTCATTTAGAGAAGATAGTACAGAACCAGGTCCTTTGGCAGAGTGTGGTTGCTGCCCATTGCTCCATGAGGAGCTGCAAGGATTGATTAAGTCTGGTGAGAGGGAAATGTTTTATTATTTCTATGTTTTTTCAATATTAAGCTGAATAAAAGTTTTGTCATTTTAGTTTATTTTTTTTTAAAAACATTTTAGCTCTATCAGATATATGGCCGCAGGACACCAGAAGATGTTCATGACATGTTAATGAAGTATAAAAGTAACTACATCATTTTAGAAGACAGCATTTGTCGAGCTCCGTCAGGCAATGGTTGCCGCATTCCTGATATAGTTGACATAGACAATGGAGAGGTAACATTCTTTAACCAATGTCATGTTTCTGCAACTAAACTTTGTTTTGCTGGGACTCAACATTTTTCTTTTTATCCTTCTGCTTCTTCAACTATCTATTTTTACTGTTCTGTTCATGAAATCTTCTCCTTGTATTCCTGGACCTTCCATGTTTCCTCTTCTCCATGTATTCCTGGACCTTCCCTGTTTCCTCTTCTCCATGTATTTCTGGACCTTCCCTGTTTCCTCTTCTCCATGTATTCCTGGACCTTCCCTGTTTCCTCTTCTCCATGTACTCCTGGACCTTCCTGTTTCCTCTTCTCCTTGTATTCCTGGACCTTCCATGTTTCCTCTTCTCCATGTATTCCTGGACCTTCCCTGTTTCCTCTTCTCCATGTACTCCTGGACCTTCCCTGTTTCCTCTTCTCCTTGTATTCCTGGACCTTCCCTGTTTCCTCTTCTCCATGTACTGGACCTTCCCTGTTTCCTCTTCTCCATGTATTCCTGGACTTTCCCTGTTTCCTCTTCTCCATGTATTCCTGGACCTTCCCTGTTTCCTCTTCTCCATGTATTCCTGGACCTTCCCTGTTTCCTCTTCTCCATGTACTCCTGGACCTTCCTGTTTCCTCTTCTCCATATATTCCTGGACCTTCCCTGTTTCCTCTTCTCCTTGTATTCCTGGATCTTCCCTGTTCCCTCTTCTCTTTGTATTCCCGGACCTGCCCTGTTCCCTCTTCTCTTTGTATTCCTGGATCTTCCCTGTTCCCTCTTCTCTTTGTATTCCCGGACCTGCCCTGTTCCCTCTTCTCTTTGTATTCCCGGACCTGCCCTGTTTCCTCTTCTCCTTATATTCCTGGACCTTCCCTGTTTCCTCTTTCTTTGCAGGTTCTATAACAAAGCTTGTCTTGCTATTTTGGCATCAGGTTTTCATAGTATGTTTGCAAACTTTCCTGTATGGTGTTGTTGTGTGTGTCTAATATGTTGCCACATTTGCCAGCCAGTGTTGGGTTTGTTTGGAACATGAAACATTTATATAAACTTCTCAGAGATTGTTTCTCAGAGTGTGACACATTGATTCATGGATTGATTGTTTCTCAGAGTGTGACACATTGATTCATGAATTGATTGTTTCTCAGAGTGTGACACATTGATTCATGAATTGATTGTTTCTCAGAGTGTGACACATTGATTCATGGATTGATTGTTTCTCAGAGTGTGACACATTGATTTATGGGTTGATTGTTTCTCAGAGTGTAACACATTGATTCATGGATTGATTGTTTCTCAGAGTGTAACACATTGATTCATGGATTGATTGTTTCTCAGAGTGTAACACATTGATTCATGGATTGATTGTTTCTCAGAGTGTGACACATTGATTCATGGATTGATTGTTTCTCAGAGTGTGACATATTGATTCATGGATTGATTGTTTCTCAGAGTGCAACACATTGATTCATGGATTGATTGTTTCTTAGAGTGTAACATATTGATAATACTTGGGCACAGTGATAACATCAGATGGAAGATGCAACACAGAAATAAAAAGTAGGATAGCTCAGGCCAAAATAGCATTTCAGAAAATGAAAAATATCTTATGCAACAAATCTATGTCAATAGAAATGAGAAAGCGAGTTCATCTTTTATGTGCAGATGGCACTCAGTGGTAGCCAACCTTTATGTGGAGATGGCACCCAATGGTAGCCAACCTTTATGTGGAGATGGCACCCAATGGTAGCCAACCTTTATGTGGAGATGGCACTCAGTGGTAGCCAACCTTTATATGGAGATGGCACTCAATGGTAGCCAACCTTTTTGTGGAGATGGCACCCAATGGTAGCCAACCTTTATGTGGAGATGGCACCCAATGGTAGCCAACCTTTATGTGGAGATGGCACCCAATGGTAGCCAACCTTTATGTGGAGATGGCACCCAATGGTAGCCAACCTTTATGTGGAGATGGCACCCAATGGTAGCCAACCTTTATGTAGAGATGGCACTCAGTGGTAGCCAACCTTTATGTGGAGATGGCACTCAGTGGTAGCCAACCTTTATGTGTATATGGCACCCAATAATTCTAATTGTGGTTTAACAAGCTATGATATTTATGCCTTACAGTCCAACGCATCCACCCTCGCCATAGCATTTTTAGGTACCACGTTACCTCCCCACTTGACACTTCCCCCTCACTCACTTGGTCAGACTGGTTATCTGTTAGCATCGTGTTACTATCATAGGGAGAGGCACTAGGATTTTGATGAGATCTTACCACTGATCTTTGAGAAATTGTTTATCTTTGAGTTTCTGACTACATTTGACACACGTGGGTGTCTGCTGATGTCTTGATCCCGAGGTGTCTTTAACAAGCCAGCTACTGACACATCAGAGTGCATAAATTTAGCCATAAACTTGAAGCGATTTTACAATCATTGGAGCTGTCTCTAGCACAGTGAAGTGTGTCTGCTAACTTAACTAAGATTATCTTCTTCATCTGCTACTTCATTTCCTCTTATACTCTTTAGGGTGATGAGGAAAGTACACAGTTTTAACTCCCACTCTTGTGATACACTTTTTTAGCTCCCACTCTTTAGGTACACAGTTTTAGCTCCCACTCTTTAGGTACACAGTTTTAGCTCCCACTCTTTAGGTACACAGTTTTAGCTCCCACTCTTTAGGTACACAGTTTTAGCTCCCACTCTTTAGGTACACAGTTTTAGCTCCCACTCTTTAGGTACACAGTTTTAGCTCCCACTCTTTAGGTACACAGTTTTAGCTCCCACTATTTAGGTACACAGTTTTAGCTCCCACTCTTATGTACACAGTTTTAGCTTCCACTCTTTAGGTACACAGTTTTAGCTCCCACTCTTTAGGTACACAGTTTTAGCTCCCACTCTTTAGGTACACAGTTTTAGCTCCCACTTTTTAGGTACACAGTTTTAGCTCACACTCTTTAGGCACACAGTTTTAGCTCCTACTCTTCTGGTACTCTACAAAAATCCTGGCCACTGTCCTTTCCACCATTTTTTTTTAGAGTTGTGTATTCGAACTCAGAATTTAGTGTTGAATGTGTATAGATTGATTGTTATAGCTGATGAAGACTTTTGCTGAAACCTTGTAGGGTTTTTTTCTCTTGGTTTAGCTGCTCAATACCATTTTATGTTTATTTCCTTTACTATTCTGTACACAATTTCAGCGCCCACTCTTCTGTCTGCTACACAATTTCAGCGCCCACTCTTCTGTCTGCTACACAATTTCAGCTCCCACTCTTCTGTCTGCTACACAATTTCAATGCCCACTCTTCTGTCTGCTACACAATTTCAGCGCCCACTCTTCTGTCTGCTACACAATTTCAGCGCCCACTCTTCTGTCTGCTACACAATTTCAGCTCCCACTCTTCTGTCTGCTACACAATTTCAGCTCCAACTCTTCTGTCTGCTACACAATTTCAGCTCCCACTCTTCTGTCTGGTACACAATTTCAGCTCCCAATCTTCTGTCTGATACACAATTTCAGCTCCCACTCTTCTGTCTGCTACACAATTTCAGCTCCCACTTTTCTGTCTGATACACAATTTCAGCTCCCACTCTTCTACACAATTTCAGCTCCCACTATTCTGTCTGGTACACAATTTCAGCTCCCACTATTCTGTCTGGTACACAATTTCAGCTCCCACTATTCTGTCTGGTACACATTTTCTGCTCCAACTCTTCTGTCTGCTACACAATTTGAGCGCCCACTCTTCTGTCTGCTACACAATTTCAGCTCCCACTCTTCTGTCTGCTACACAATTTCAGCTCCCTCTCTTCTGTCTGCTACACAATTTCAGCTCCCACTCTTCTGTCTGCTACACAATTTCAGCTCCCACTATTCTGTCTGGTACACAATTTCAGCTCCCACTATTCTGTCTGGTACACAATTTCAGCTCCCACTCTTCTGTCTGGTACACAATTTCAGCTCCCAATCTTCTGTCTGCTACACAATTTCAGCTCCCACTCTTCTGTCTGGTACACAATTTCAGCTCCCACTCTTCTGTCTGCTACACAATTTCAGCTCCCACTCTTCTGTCTGCTACACAATTTCAGCTCCAACTCTTCTGTCTGCTACACAATTTCTTCCCACTCTTCTGTCTGCTACACAATTTCTGCTCCCACTCTTCTGTCTGGTACACAATTTTAGATCCCACTCTTCTGTCTAGTACACTATTTCAGCTCCCACTATTCTGGTACCTGGTTTTTGCTCCCACTCTTCTGGTACACAATTTCAGCTCCCACTTTTCTGTACACAATTTCATCTTCCACTCTTCTGGTATACAGTTTCAGCCCCCACTCTTCTGGTACACAATTTCAGCTCCCACTCTTCTGGTACACAATTTCAGCTCTCACTCTTCTGGTACACAATTTCAGCTCTGACTCTTCTGGTACACAATTTCAGCTCTCACTCTTATGGTACATAATTTCTGCTCCCACTCTTCTGGTACACAATTTCAGCTCTCACTATCCTGATACATAGTTTTAGCTCCCACTCATCTGTACATAATTTCAGCTCCCAATCGTCTGTTAAAGGTACCCATTGTTATTTGATGTTTGATGTAGAGTTTTCTTGATGCTGCCTCTCCATCTCACTCTAGACCTGTCTCTGTGCCCCTCTTTTATACTTCATATATGTCATTATATTGTATGTAGGCACAAGCATCCTCTCTTGATGGACAAAGCATTTTATTTTTTGTACCTCTGTATATAGTCAACAGACTGTCAGTGCTCTCTCTCTTATGGTCTTATATTCTATAACTAATCTTGACATCTATTATTATCAATCTATAACTAATTTTGACATCTATTATTATCAATCTATAACTAATTTCAGCATCAAATATTAAAATTATATGTATAACTAATTTTAGCATGAAATAGTAACATTATATAACTAATTTTAGCATCAAATATTAACATTATATAACTAATTTTAGCATCAGATATTAATATTATATAACTAATTTTAGCATCAGATATTAACATTATATAACTAATTTTAGCACCTAATATTAACAATCTGGTGAAACCTAATTTCTACAGATGCCTGACCAAGCAGTCAATATTGCAGACCTTGCCCAGTCATCAATCCCCAGATTCTGTGAACATGTTAGGTACCAGAAGCCATCATACAGCAAGTACTTTAAGGCTGTCTTCCAGAATAAAACATTCCGAGTTTATCAGGTCTTGTGAGGTTTGCATAGAAACCTCACTTGATGAGTGGACGAAAAATCAAAATAATTTAATTGAAAATCAAATTGAGTTCAGTAAATTAATCAAATATCACATTAATTTCCATAAGAAGAATATTGCTATCAATAACTATCTGGAAAAAAATTATGCTATAAATAACTCAGTTCCGCAGTTTGCTATGAGTAATGTCAAGAGCACTGAGCATTGCTTTGATACTGCCATCGCACAAGAACACAGGACCATGCAAGCTGTTAGTGTCAGCATTTGATTTGCACCATTAGTTGTGTGGAAATTATTCATTAGCCATACATTTAGAACTCTGTCGTAAAAATTATACAAACATTGCGTAACTCAAAATGTAACAAATAAGTGGTAGTAATTTTTAAGACGGTGTTGTGAAAACATGACATACAGATAAGTATCATAATATAGGGTTAAGTAACACGCAAGTGTTTATTTGTTAATTCTTATTTAACATGTTTATTATTAAATTGTAAAACATCAACATTCGGTGCTCAGAGATGAATACAATACTGAAGATGTCTAAATTAAATAACTATTATTTACTGATAGCATCTGATAAATAACATATCATTATGTCTTGGTAAATAGCAGTAAAATAATAATGAGACAAAAATAGAGAAAACAACATTTTTTTATTTAAATTATGTCTAGTTTTACATTTTAGGAAGACATCATAGGATCATATTCCCTGATACAGAGCTCAATATAACAGGCCATAGAACTGACAACTAGAATATACTTCAAAATAACAAGCCATAGAATTGACAACAAGAGCATACCTCAAAATAACAAGCCATAGAATTGACAACTAGAATATACCTCAAAATAACAGAAGCCATAGAATTGACAGTTAGTAAAAAAAAAAGTAAAGTATCCCCGTCACGCCAAGTGGCGTATAGGGCATATGGTGTTAGTGACCATAAATTTTACAGACCTTCAGCACATGATTTTTGGGGTAATGTGGTCGGTATTACGCCCGTGCCGCTTTACTTTCCCAGAAAATATCCGGTGCCCATTAAAGGCTGGGTGAACCCGGAAGCCGTCGGTTGGGATCGAACCCTACCTCTTGTCCTTTGTAGTTCAGTTCACTAACCACTGAGCTATCGCGGCTCCCTATTGACAACTAGATTATACCTCAAAATAACAAGCCATAGAACTGACAACTAGAGCATACCTCAAAATAACAAGCCATAGAATTGACAACTAGAGCATACCTCAAAATAACAGAATTGACAACTAGGGTATACCTCAAAATAACAAGCCAAAGGATTGACAACTAAAGCATACCTCAAAATAACAAGCCGTACAACTGACAACTAGAGTATACCTCAAAATAACAAGCCATAGAACTGACAACTAGAGTATACCTCAAAATAACAAGCCATAGAATTGACAACTATGACAAACCTCAAAATAACAAGCCATAGAACTGACAAGAGCATACTTCAAAATAACAAGCCATAGAATTAACAACTAGAGTATACCTCAAAATAACAAGCCATAGAATTAACAACTAAAGTATACCTCAAAATAACAAGCCATAGAATGAACAACTAGGGTATACCCAAAATAACAAGCCATAGAATTAACAACTAGAGTATACCTCAAAATAACAAGCCATAGAATGAACAACTAGAGTATACCCAAAATAACAAGCCATAGAATTAACAACTAGAGTATACCTCATAATAACAAGCCATAGAATTAACAACTAGAGTATACCTCAAAATAACAAGCCATAGAACTGACAACTAGAGTAAACCTCAAAATAACAAGCCATAGAATTGACAACTATGACAAACCTCAAAATAACAAGCCATAGAACTGACAAGAGCATACTTCAAAATAACAAGCCATAGAATTAACAACTAGAGTATACCTCAAAATAACAAGCCATAGAATTGACAACTATGACAAACCTCAAAATAACAAGCCATAGAACTGACAAGAGTATACCTCAAAATAACAAGCCATAGAATTAACAACTAGAGTATACCTCAAAATAACAAGCCATAGAATGAACAACTAGAGTATACCCAAAATAACAAGCCATAGAATTAACAACTAGAGTATACCTCAAAATAACAAGCCATAGAATGAACAACTAGAGTATACCCAAAATAACAAGCCATAGAATTAACAACTAGAGTATACCTCATAATAACAAGCCATAGAATTAACAACTAGAGTATACCTCAAAATAACAAGCCATAGAATTAACAACTAGAGTATACCTCAAAATAACAAGCCATAGAATTGACAACTATGGCAAACTTTACAATAAAATGCTATAGTAACAAGAGCAGAATAAAAAACTGGCAGGCCATAAAATTGATGATGAACAGATCTCAAAATAAACAGACGATAGTATTGACACCTAGAACTGAATTCAAATGAATATACAATAGAGTTGACAACTAGAGTGGATATCAAAAGAACAGGTTGTAATATTGACATTTAGAATGTGACTTAAAAAAATAGCATAGCTTTAGCAAACTGAGTGCATTTCCAAATAAAGGACATAATGCTGACAACTACAATAGATCTTAAAGTATTGTAAATTAGAGCAGATCTCAAAATAATAGACCAACATGTTGACAAATAGAGGTAGATCTCAAAGCAACAAACCTTCATATTGACAAAAAGGGGCCGATCTCAAAACAACAGATCTTAGTATTGACATGGTCACAGATCTTAAAAACATATGTGAAATTCTCACTTTGGGTCTGTCTCAAGAATCTCTTATTATATTATTGTTGTAAGTAGATTCAAACATACACTGTAACAGATTATGATATCATTACTTAATAATATCAATTAAATTGTATGAGAACTGTCCACTATGGAGGGAAGAATAAATGTACAACAACTGTCCACTATAGAGGAAAGAAGAATAAATGTACAGGAACTGTCCACTATGGGTGAAAGAAGAATAAATGTACAACAACTGTCCACTATGGAGGGAAGAATAAATGTACAACAACTGTCCACTATGGAGGGAAGAATAAATGTACAACAACTGTCCACTAGAGAGGAAAGAATAAATGTACAACAACTGTCCACTATGGATGAAAGAAGAATAAATGTACAGGAACTGTCCACTATGGAGGAAAGAATAAATGTACAACTGTCCACTATGGATGAAAGAAGAATAAATGTACAACAACTGTCCACTATGGATGAGAGAAGAATAAATGTACAACAACTGTCCACTATGGAGGAAAGAATAAATGTACAACAACTGTCCACTATGGATGAAAGAAGAATAAATGTACAACAACTGTCCATTATGGGTGAAAGAAGAATAAATGTACAACAACTGTCCACTATGGAGGAAAGAAGAATAAATGTACAACAACTGTCCACTATGGATGAAAGAAGAATAAATGTACAACAACTGTCCACTATGGAGGAAAGAAGAATAAATGTACAACAACTGTCCACTATGGAGGAAAGAATAAATGTACAACAACTGTCCACTATGGATGAAAGAAGAATAAATGTACAACAACTGTCCACTATGGATGAAAGAAGAATAAATGTACAACAACTGTCCACTATGGAGGAAAGAAGAATAAATGTACAACAACTGTCCACTATGGAGGAAAGAATAAATGTACAACAACTGTCCACTATGGGTGAAAGAAGAATAAATGTACAACAACTGTCCACTATGGATGAAAGAAGAATAAATGTACAACAACTGTCCACTATGGAGGAAAGAAGAATAAATGTACAACAACTGTCCACTATGGAGGAAAGAATAAATGTACAACAACTGTCCACTATGGGTGAAAGAAGAATAAATGTACAACAACTGTCTACTATGGAGGAAAGAAGAATAAATGTACAACAACTGTCCACTATGGAGGAAAGAAGAATAAATGTACAACAACTGTCCACTATGGGTGAAAGAAGAATAAATGTACAACAACTGTCTACTATGGATGAAAGAAGAATAAATGTACAACTGTCCAATATGGAGGAAAGAAGAATAAATGTACAACAACTGTCCACTATGGAGGAAAGAAGAATAAATGTACAACAACTGTCCAATATGGAGGAAAGAAGAATAAATGTACAGCAACTGTCCATTATGGAGGAAAGAATAAATGTACAACTGTCCATTATGGAGGAAAGAAGAATAAATGTACAACAACTGTCCAATATGGAGGAAAGAAGAATAAATGTACAACAACTGTCCACTATGGAGGAAAGAAGAATAAATGTACAACAACTGTCCAATATGGAGGAAAGAAGAATAAATGTACAGCAACTGTCCATTATGGAGGAAAGAATAAATGTACAACTGTCCATTATGGAGGAAAGAATAAATGTACAACAACTGTCTACTATGGATGAAAGAAGAATAAATGTACAACAACTGTCCATTATGGAGGAAAGAATAAATGTACAACAACTGTCTACTATGGATGAAGAATAAATGTACAACAACTGTCCATTATGGAGGAAAGAATAAATGTACAACAACTGTCTACTATGGATGAAAGAAGAATAAATGTACAACTGTCCATTATGGAGGAAAGAATAAATGTACAACAACTGTCTACTATGGATGAAGAATAAATGTACAACAACTGTCCATTATGGAGGAAAGAATAAATGTACAACAACTGTCTACTATGGATGAAAGAACAATAAATGTACAACAACTGTCCACTATGGATGAAGAATAAATGTACAGGAACTGTCTATTATGGAGGAAAGAATAAATGTACAACAACTGTCCACTATGGAGGAAAGAATAAATGTACAACAACTGTCTACTATGGAGGAAAGAAGAATAAATGTACAACAACTGTCTACTATGGAGGAAAGAATAAATGTACAACTATCCACTACGGATGAAAGAATAAATGTACAGCAACTGTCTACTATGGAGGAAAGAAGAATAAATGTACAACAACTGTCCACTATGGAGGAAAGAAGAATAAATGTACAACAACTGTCCACTATTGATGAAAGAAGAATAAATGTACAACAACTGTCCACTATGGAGGAAAGAAGAATAAATGTACAGGAACTGTCCACTATGGAGGAAAGAAGAATAAATGTACAGCAACTGTCCACTATGGATGAAAGAAGAATAAATGTACAACTATCCACTATGGAGGAAAGAATAAATGTACAGCAACTGTCTACTATGGATGAAAGAATAATAAATGTACAGCAACTGTCTACTATGGAGGAAAGAAGAATAAATGTACAACAACTGTCCACTATGGAGGAAAGAAGAATAAATGTACAGCAACTGTCTACTATGGAGGAAAGAAGAATAAATGTACAACTGTCCACTATGGAGGAAAGAAGAATAAATGTACAACTGTCCATTATGGAGGAAAGAAGAATAAATGTACAACAACTGTCCACTATGGAGGAAAGAAGAATAAATGTACAACTGTCCACTATGGATGAAAGAAGAATAAATGTACAACAACTGTTCACTATGGATGAAGAACAAATGTACAACAACTGTCCACTATGGATGAAAGAAGAATAAATGTACAACAACTGTCTACTATGGATGAAAGAAGAATAAATGTACAACAACTGTCTACTATGGATGAAAGAAGAATAAATGTACAACAACTGTCCACTATGGATGAAAGAAGAATAAATGTACAGCAACTGTCCACTATGGATGAAGAATAAATGTACAGCAACTGTCCACTATGGATGAAGAATAAATGTACAGCAACTGTCCACTATGGATGAAAGAAGAAAAAAAACTTCACCCTGAGATATTTTTCATTAATTTTGGTGTCATTTTCTACAGGCTTGATTTGTTTAAATATTTTTTTTCTAAATTGAGTTCAACCATTGGTTGTTGTGTTTATTTGAAACTGCTGAAAGTTTATTTTTATTATTAATTCACTTCTGGCAAGAGAATTGTTGTGATTTTAAAAGTGTCATTGTGACATTGACATACTCGCATTGGCAGCACTTTTGTGTTCATTAACTCCACCATTATTTGGTGGTTTGGGCAACATTATCTAACTTGGATTTGTTTCCTACCCATGTAGACCAAATTAAAACTTGTAAATAAGTTTTATTTTAAAATAAAACATCCGATATCATAAATATCAATTTAAAGACAAAATATTGTACAACATGGTAATATAGGGTGACCATTCGTCCCCGATTTCCGGGGACAGTCCCCGGAATGTAGAAGTTGTCCCCAAAAGAAATTTGTCCCCGATTTTGTCCCCGATTTCAGTGAATAAATAAATGTTCATACACGGAATCGGCCCTCTTTTAAAGTAATCACTAGGACTCAGGACGTTACTGAGTTGTGTTTCTTTATCCCAGACTGAGCGGCATTAGCAGGAAGATAAAAGAGAAGACTTGGACGTGTTGTGTCGGAGATAGCTCTTTGAACTCTTGAAGCGCGGTGCTACGTCATTTCTATTCCCACCATTCACTTCTATTGGAATGGGTTTAATTTTAAAAAAAAACAGACACTCTCTCTCCCCCCACCCCTGCCTTTCCGGATATCTCCCGCCAAAGTATCTTTCCCGGCCTATTTTCAAATCAGTCCGAATGTAATGACAGTACAGTGCAGTCGTGTTTTATATTTGTGATCTTGCGCACACACAGTCACACACCCACCCACCCACACATATTATAAATATATATGTAAATAAATATATATGTACACACACACACACACACACACACACACACACACACACACACACACACACACACACACACACACACACACACACACACACACACACACACACACACACACACACACACACACACACACACACACACACACACACACACACACACACACACACACACACACACACACACACACACACACACACACACACACACACACACACACACACACACACACACACACACACACACACACACACACACACACACACACACACACACACACACACACACACACACACACACACACACACACACACACACACACACACACACACACACACACACACACACACACACACACACACACACACACACACACACACACACACACACACACACACACACACACACACACACACACACACACACACACACACACACACACACACACACACACACACACACACACACACACACACACACACACACACACACACACACACACACACACACACACACACACACACACACACACACACACACACACACACACACACACACACACACACACACACACACCACACACACACACACACACACACACACACACACCACACACACACACACACACACACCACACACACACACACCACACACACACACACACACACACACACACACACACACACACACACACACACACACACACACACACACACACACACACACACACACACACACACACACACACACACACACACCACACACACACACACACACACACACACACACACACACACACACACACACACACACACACACACACACACACACACACACACACACACACACACACACACACACACACACACACACACACACACACACACACACACACACACACACACACACACACACACACACACACACACACACACACACACACACACACACACACACACACACACACACACACACACACACACACACACACACACACACACCACACACACACACACACACACACACACACACACACACACACACACACACACACACACACACACACACACACACACACACACACACACACACACACACACACACACACACCACACACACACACACACACCACACACACACACACACACACACACACACACACACACACACACACACACACACACACACACACACACACACACACACACACACACACACACACACACACACACACACACACACACACACCACACACACACACCACACACACACACACACACACACACACACACACACACACACACACACACACACACACACACCACACCACACACACACACACACACACACACACACACACACACACACACACACACACCACACACACACACACACACACACACACACACACACACACACACCACACACACACACACACACACACACACACACACACACACACACACACACACACACACACACACACACACACACACACACACACACACACACACACACACCACACACACACACACACACACACACACACACACACACACACACACACACACACACACACACACACACACACACACACACACACACACACACACACACACACACACACACACACACACACACACACACACACACACACACACACACACACACACACACACACACACACACACCACACACACACACACACACACACACACACACACACACACACACACACACACACACACACACACACACACACACACACACACACACACACACACACACACACACACACACACACACACACACACACACACACACACACACACACACACACACACACACACACACACACACACACACACACACACACACACACACACACACACACACACACACACACACACACACACACACACACACACACACACACACACACACACACACACACACACACACACACACACACACACACACACACACACACACACACACACACACACACACACACACACACACACACACACACACACACACACACACACACCACACACACACACACACACACACACACACACACACACACACACACACACACACACACACACACACACACACACACACACACACACACACACACACACACACACACACACACACACACACACACACACACACACACACACACACACACACACACACACACACACACACACACACACACACACACACACACACACACACACACACACACACACACACACACACACACACACACACACACACACACACACACACACACACACACACACACACACACACACACACACACACACACACACACACACACACACACACACACACACACACACACACACACACACACACACACACACACACACACACACACCACACACACACACACACACACACACACACACACACACACACACACACACACACACACACACACACACACACACACACACACACACACACACACACACACACACACACACACACACACACACACACACACACACACACACACACACACACACACACACACACACACACACACACACACACACACACACACACACACACACACACACACACACACACACACACACACACACACACACACACACACACACACACACACACACACACACACACACACACACACACACACACACACACACACACACACACACACACACACACACACACACACACACACACACACACACACACACACACACACACACACACACACACACACACACACACACACACACACACACACACACACACACACACACACACACACACACACACACACACACACACACACACACACACACACACACACACACACACACACACACACACACACACACACACACACACACACACACACACACACACACACACACACACACACACACACACACACACACACACACACACACACACACACACACACACACACACACACACACACACACACACACACACACACACACACACACACACACACACACACACACACACACAGTACATCGTTCGTCCCCGATTTTGTGGGACAGTCTCAGAAATAAGCAAAAAAATCCTCTGAAATGTAAAAAATATGACAAATGTCCCCGGAAACAATGGGAAAAAAATGGTCACCCTATGGTAATAATATATTTATGTCATAAAATCATTGGGGTAAGTATTTGAAAAGTGAAGAGAGAGTAAAATTAAAGTGGACAAACTGAAAGTCTAACTCACCAAATTTTGATTCCAGATCAATTTGCAATAAGATCAGGTGGATATTTAATTCCAAGTGTTGTTTTTCATGAAGGAAATCCATTCAAGTCATATTCTATTCAGAATTTTCAAAAAATAATTTCTTTCACATCTGATATATTTAATCACCATAGTG
Organism: Megaustenia siamemsis; assembly: GCA_032433765.1. Classification (NCBI taxonomy): domain Eukaryota; kingdom Metazoa; phylum Mollusca; class Gastropoda; order Stylommatophora; family Ariophantidae; genus Megaustenia; species Megaustenia siamemsis. The sequence goes on along the minus strand of JAVIAB010000047.1, from coordinate 2,622,170 downwards.
GTAAAACAAAGTAGAAAAATGTCACATCCACTGGGTCTATCACTAATAACTCTATATCCTTATATATAATCACTCGACAGACTGAGGAATTACAATATAACTATTACTATAATGATAATAAGTTATATAGTATAATAAAATAATTGAAGTTATATTTTTATTTTTAAATAATCTATATGGGTACGAGGTTTTCATGCGGAAGCCATTTTATATAAAGAATATTACCCAAAAAGACCTAAAAATAATACAGCTTTTGAAATGTAAACAACTGGTCAAAATATGGTCATAAAATCAAACCAGTAGGCGGCTGTTTTGAAAAGGGAAATCACTCAAAAATACTGTGAAGTTAAAATTGCGCTAAATACATGGAAGAAAAAATTTTGACATTTCAAACTGAACAGTACCAGCATTGATAAAGTGCCCATTGATAGGAAAATGGCACGTTAGCAGCATTCCTCAGGAATTCAAGAGTTAACCTTCACATGTGATGATGGCAAATAAACTTTGTTCTCAGTGAAAATGTGGAAGATTTTACTAAGAAATAAACACTTTTATTAACTTCTAAAAAAAAAAGATTAAAATGTCTGCTTGATCCACCTTTCAAGAGATTTAATCATAATTTTAACAAGCAAAGAATGATTATAGTATAATCAAAGAATGACAATGTGAAGGATATCTGATACGCCTTGTTGAACTTAAAATATTCGTTTTTGTGTTATTTTGTCATGGAAAAAAAAATATATGGTGTCCCAGAGTTACAAGACTACACCCATGCCTGCACACTAAGTGATTCGATGAGCATGATAAGAAAAGTGGAAGTGGGCTCTATACACAGGCAATGGATAGAGTCATTGCAGAAGTCAACAATATGTACTCACCTTTGTCTACGTCCCTGGACATGAGGGAGTACAGGGAAATGAAAGAGTGGACAAGTTGGCTAGTTGTGCTGTTGCTGAAGACGGTCAACCAATGGATCGGATAGACGTCATCTATGCCCTCCAAAATGTGGGAAGGGCACAGGACTTCGACAACCATGAGTCCACATCACTATTTCAGGTTAAAGAGATGGGAGTTAAGATGGGCACAGCCAGAAATGAGAAACTTAGTGGGCGTATAAGAGGACTTATAAACCAACACAGAACTGGAGTTGTCATTAGCTGGTTATTGCCACTTCCATCTGAGCACATCTTTAGCTTAAACACATGAGAAAAACATGCTAGTGCAGCGACAAAGAGTGTAGCAGCTCCATAGTATGCAGTCCACAGCTCATGTACTACACTGACACTTTTTAAAAAGTTAGCTTTCTATAATAAATTTGTTGTGTACAAACATATCTATGGCAGTCATTTTTAGGTTTGGATATCCTTTATCCAACCTGTCCGCTCTTTCATTTCCCCGTACTCCCCCACAGGCCATCTGAAGGATGCTCTGTCTCTAGCCAGCTCTCACACTTCTTCTGTTGTCATAGTCAAGATCTCTTTGATATCTTGAAATCACCTTTTTCTTGGTATGCCCCTGTCTCAACTTCCTGGAACAATGCCTTCCATTTTTATGGGCATGTTTGTTGTGCAATGAAGATGATCCATGAACTAAACCTTGCTTTCCATTATTGTTCTTTGCAGCCCATTGTATCTGTTGACTTGACTAGTATTTTAATTTTCACTGTGAGATGTTCATCAGCCAGTTCTTTCTAATGTTTAGATCCTTTAATGTCTTCATTGCTATTTTTCATTATCCAAGGTGTCTTAAGGATTTTTCTGCAGTATTTTATATGTGGCAGTAGGTGATACAAATATATTAATAATATATATATTTATGCATTTATGATTAATACAGGTTTTATTTCCTTTACATTTATTTGTTTATGCACTGTGTGTGCAGTTTTTTAGTTATATAGACCAAATCTAAACAAAATCTATTGAATAATAAAATCTTTGTAAATTAACCATATGAATATGGAGATTCAATTTGGCGTATGCCTTTGTTACTTGATTCACCTTTTTACTTTAAAACACATGGTTGTTGTGACTGTGACACTGTTGATCACTTTTCAGTTGTGTTGGTGCTATTTTTTTTGGTTTATATATTGTTGTTTATCAAATTGAAAACAGAACAGTATTAAATTTAACATCCAAATTGTTGCTGATGGAAAATATAAGCTATTTTGAGTATCAGTAGCTTAGTGGTTAGCAACCTTTTGTGACAATATAATAACCAGAATTCAAAACCCTTGAAGGAGGGACTGGTTGGTCTTGAGACAGAGAGGTTGTGAGTTCAGATCCCATCTGCACCTGTTGGGATTTTTATTTGTGATTTCTCTCTGCGGCACACACATGCACCTCCCCCCACACACCCTCGGTCTCAGCAGTAAATCCCAGCTTAAAATTTAAATTCAATTCTCATTGATGGAAAAAATATGAGTACCTCTGAAGACGGAGTTATCTGCCTTTATTGACGATGTATCCCTGTTAACATAGCTGTCAGAAAAAAATGGATTAATGCGCAAAATTTAGCTCTTTGACTCTAGGGACTTTGCCAGAGGTGAAAGCTGGCAAACACCCAAAAAAAATTCTTTGGAGCTTTTCAATCAACCCAGTTGGAAAAAAAATTAATGTCTAATTCATAAGAGAAAGAATTAGAAATGATATTGTAACAGAAATTTGGCATTGAATCAATTATAAACTACATACAGAGACAACAAATGAAATAGTTTGCTCATGTGAAACAGATGATAAGAGATTCTATAGCAAACAAAACATTTATCACAAGAGGAGATGATTCCATGGTAGATACAGAGTATGATGGACTGACAGCATCTGAGAAATGCTGCAACTACATTTGACAATGCTTGAGGTTGCCAGAAGAGCAAGAGCTAGAACTTTGTATCTTCCTCCATTAAAATATTTTAGTAGTAGTTTAACTAATGATATAAGCTGTTTTGTTCTATAAATATTTTAGTAGTAGTTTAACTAATGATATAAGCTGTTTTGTTCTATAAATATTTTAGTAGTAACTTGACTAATATAAGCTGTTTTGTTCTATAAATATTTTAGTAGTAGTTTAACTAATGATATAAGCTGTTTTGTTCTATAAATATTTTAGTAGTAACTTGACTAATATAAGCTGTTTTGTTCTATAAATATTTTAGTAGTAGTTTAACTAATGATATAAGCTGTTTTGTTCTATAAATATTTTAGTAGTAACTTGACTAATATAAGCTGTTTTGTTCTATAAATATTTTAGTAGTAACTTGACTAATATAAGCTGTTTTGTTCTATAAATATTTTAGTAGTAATTCAACTAATATAAGCTGTTTTGTTCTATAAATATTTTAGTAGTAACTTGACTAATATAAGCTGTTTTGTTCTATAAATATTTTAGTAGTAACTTGACTAATATAAGCTGTTTTGTTCTATAAATATTTTAGTAGTAACTTGACTAATATAAGCTGTTTTGTTCTATAAATATTTTAGTAGTAATTCAACTAATATAAGCTGTTTTGTTCTATAAATATTTTAGTAGTAACTTGACTAATATAAGCTGTTTTGTTCTATAAATATTTTAGTAGTAACTTGACTAATATAAGCTGTTTTGTTCTATAAATATTTTAGTAGTAACTTGACTAATATAAGCTGTTTTGTTCTATAAATATTTTAGTAGTAACTTGACTAATATAAGCTGTTTTGTTCTATAAATATTTTAGTAGTAACTTGACTAATATAAGCTGTTTTGTTCTATAAATATTTTAGTAGTAACTTGACTAATATAAGCTGTTTTGTTCTATAAATATTTTAGTAGTAACTTGACTAATATAAGCTGTTTTGTTCTATAAATATTTTAGTAGTAACTTGACTAATATAAGCTGTTTTGTTCTATAAATATTTTAGTAGTAACTTGATTAATATAAGCTGTTTTGTTCTATAAATATTTTAGTAGTAACTTGACTAATATAAGCTGTTTTGTTCTATAAATATTTTAGTAGTTACTTGACTAATATAAGCTGTTTTGTTCTATAAATATCTTAGTAGTAACTTGACTAATGATATAAGCTGTTTTTGTTTTATACTTATTTATGGCTACATGATGAATGCATGTGCTGGAAGCAACTCAAAGCTGACTGCTAGCATCAGACCCGACTGATAAAACCTTATTCCACTTCCCTGTGGGGTCTTACAAACAAACCAGTGAGGTTAGTCATTAAGTGATAAGCTGAAGGGAAACCTGGTTAACTTTTACAAAATGATGAATTAGAGTCTGAAGCTTAGAACCAAATGGTACTAGTGTTGTAGATTGTTGTAACCTACAGCAAAGTACTCTTATAACCTACAGCAAAGTACTGTTGTAACTTACAGTAAAGATCAACTGATATCCTTTTAGCAGAACTAGTCAAGACCCTAGTTATAGCTGATTGTTTTTATATTAAAGTAGTATTTTAGTTATAATCATAAAAACATTGCTACATGTTTGAATGAAGATTCCTGAGGAAACTACATCCCACTCATTCTTGAGTTAGATATTTTATTGGAGTGGTTCATTTTTGGGAAACTGGACAAAAATATGGATATTGAAGAAAATGTCATTTTTATGCTGTTGATATTTTAGTCCAAAAACTTTTATGAGAATTAATATTTCAAAATTTGATAATTGTAACCCTTTCTAGTGTAAAATAACCACATTTTAATCACAAACGTTCCCAACAATTCACTTATAGTGTTTCTTATGATCATTGTTAATGTGCTATAACAGAGTTATACTCAAGTCATGTTTCAGAGCTGAGAACATTTCACAAGACTACTAAAATATCTTCAACAAACAGCTGTGTATAGTACAACATGTGGTAGGCCTGTGACAAACTTTAGTCTGCCAATCAAAGAGGGAAGGCAATTCCATACCAAAAACACCCTGCTGAAGTTGGATGTGATGGGTTGAAAAAGTTGCAGTTTGAAGTAAATGAGAATGCAAAACATTGACACAAACTTAACATCATTTTAAGGTGAAGACGTAAGAAGAATATCCATTTTACATAGTTTTTATTGCGTACCAGTCTAACAACTAAAACGAAGAGACCAAACCACCATTTTCATACTGAGAACTGGGCATGTATCACTGAACAACCACATCAATAGAATACAACGAAATCAGACTCCAATATGTCTGCTCTGTGCACACCCACATGAAACAGTAGAACATGACCTGTTTGACTGTCCAAAGCTCACTGACTTCAGAGCAACTCTACTTCCGCAAAGACCTGATAAATGGAACACCGTGTACAGAGCTATAAAGAAACTCAGAAATACTTATAGGTATCATTACATGGCATTGAGCTGAAGGATAGCAGCTCACAGTCCAACTAGATCCATAACAACAACGAAGTTAGCCAGCAAAGCAGCAGTTATCTGAGCAAACAGCAACAAATATTTTTGGTTATTCTTGATATTACATTTGTCATGAAACTGGACTTCATATTTTTGTAGTTTTAGATTTTCGTTCTCGTAGTTAGATTGAAGCTATATTCAATAATTGTTCATGTTTACTTCATTTTGTTCCTTAAATCTGAAAACTTGAATGAAAATATTGAACTAACAATCAGTGTTTATTTAAATGTATTGACATTTTTTTTTCAATCTTGAGTTTCCAATTGTTTTTTTTTTATTATTATGTAATAAATATAAATATTTTTTAAGCAAAAAAAATTTTTCAGAATTGTTATTTAGAATGTGATATTAAATGTAAAAAAATCACTTGCCAATAATTTTAAGTTTGTGTGTAAAACTCAATTAATGTGTTTCTTGTGCACATTTTAATAATTATCATTATTTTACTATTATTTCTATGGCTCATACTTTCCATATTGTAAGAGTTACCCATAAATTGAAAATATTTTTTTTTTAAAATGGATCTCTATGTCTTACAAAGCAATTTGTAAGGAAAAACGGACCATTTGTGTGACACTTTGCGTCTGTGTCTTATTAAAATAAATGTACGCGTACGATTTTATACAAAAAAATGTATGCTGAATTCTGCTTTGACACTTGCTAGCCAATCAAATCATACCAAACATACATTTGAAACAGATTATAAATACTGAGGCTTACCAATTATGTGACATGGATACACATAACCAATAAACATGTAGCTTTTACTACAATTTTTAAAATGGTAATTAATTGTGGTCTGATATCTCTCTTGTATTTGGCCAAAGAGGCAAAAAAACCAAAGACTTCACTGGACACACAAAGGGAAGTGGAGATGAACATGTCAGATTTTTTCCCACTTGTAAGACATAAAAAAAAAATGTTTGGTCTAGTGTACCTTTAAAAAAATATGGAAGGTAAAGTATGAGACTTGAATCCGGTGTCTTAGCACGCCAGTTTTCACTCATTTGTGCTCGGCCGCCTATCCAGAAGTGTTCGGAGACATCTGGACAGTGTCGCTTCAAGCATCGAAACTCAGATGCGAGATGGCATTCTTAACCTTCCCAGAGTACTGCTACCCAAGTACCTATTTCTGCCAGTGGCTGGGTTGACCGCAGGGGTATTTTTTTTTTTTTTTAACAGCCACAAGCACAATTCACACTGCTTCTTCCAACAGGAATCGATCATGGGATGTCCGAATGTCGGTAGCCTAGTCGAAGTATGATGCTTGTCTGTCAAAGAATCTCTTTTTCAGGTAATCACCACAGGTTACTCCCAAACTTCTCTACCATGTGGTCTCCTAAATAGTATATATACTCATTCTAATTGTATCATTACACCCTTATCATGGTCACTTTACGGCTAAGCATAAAGGAAAGCTTGTCAACACTGAGATGTCTGAGAAAAGTGCTTAGAGTGACCAGAAATGATATTATAAAAGAAAGAGGAGACATTGAGCCAATCCTACGCTACATATAAAAAACAACAAATAAACTGGTTTGTCCATCTAGAAAGAATGCCGTATGATTCCTTACCATAGAAGGCTTATATTAAAAGATGAGAAGGGAGAAGAGCAAGAGGCAAACCCAGAGTGAAAGGGACAGACAACATCAATAGACAATGAATTAAGTTGCCAAAAGGGTGAGAACCAGAACTTTGTATTTCCATTGACACCTGAACGGGTACAAGAGGAAAGTGAATAAAAGAGATACACCCATCTTCCATCTCTGCCCACTTTACCAGCTCCTGTAAGAACAATTAATTGAACGGGCTGTTCTACACCAGCTCCTATAAGAACAATTAATTGAACGGGCTGTTCTACACCAGCTCCTATAAGAACAATTAATTGAACGGGCTGTTCTACACCAGCTCCTATAAGAACAATTAATTGAACGGGCTGTTCTACACCAGCTCCTATAAGAACAATTAATTGAACGGGCTGTTCTACACCAGCTCCTGTAAGAACAATTAATTGAACGGGCTGTTCTACACCAGCTCCTATAAGAACAATTAATTGAACGGGCTGTTCTACACCAGCTCCTGTAAGAACAATTAATTGAACGGGCTGTTCTACACCAGCTCCTATAAGAACAATTAATTGGAGTGGCTGTTCTGCACCAGGTCCTGTAAGAACAATTAATTAAAGTGGCTGTTCTGTTCTACACCAGCTCCTGTAAGAACAATTAATTGAAGGGGCTGTTCTACACCAGCTCCTGTAAGAACAATTAATTGAAGGGGCTGTTCTACACCAGCTCCTGTAAGAACAATTAATTGAAGGGGCTGTTCTACACCAGCTCCTGTAAGAACAATTAATTGAACGGGCTGTTCTACACCAGCTCCTGTAAGAACAATTAATTGAAGGGGCTGTTCTACACCAGCTCCTGTAAGAACAATTAATTGAACGGGCTGTTCTACACCAGCTCCTGTAAGAACAATTAATTGAACGGGCTGTTCTACACCAGCTCCTGTAAGAACAATTAATTGAAGGGGCTGTTCTACACCAGCTCCTGTAAGAACAATTAATTGAAGGGGATGTTCTACACCAGCTTCTGTAAGAACAATTAATTGAAGGGGCTGTTCTACACCAGGTCATGTAAGAACAATTAATTGAAGGGGCTGTTCTACACCAGCTCCTGTAAGAACAATTAATTGAAGGGGCTGTTCTACACCAGGTCATGTAAGAACAATTAATTGAAGTGGCTGTTCTGTTCTGCACCAGGTCCTGTAAGAACAATTAATTGAAGTGGCTGTTCTGCACCAGGTCATGTAAGAACAATTAATTGAAGTGGCTGTTCTGTTCTACACCAGGTCCTGTAAGAACAATTAATTGAAGTGGCTGTTCTGTTCTACACCAGGTCCTGTAAGAACAATTAATTGAAGTGGCTGTTCTGTTCTACACCAGGTCCTGTAAGAACAATTAATTGAAGTGACTGTTTTCCTCCAGGTTCTTTAAAAATAATCTTATCATGAAGTGATGTGACTATTCTATTTATCTATCTATTGTCCTTTAGAGCCAAAGATGGCACATAGGGCAGAAATTCTAGACTCTTGTGTCTGATGATCTTTCAACTGTCAGACCTTGCACACTGCCTGCATTGTGTCTCACCACACGGCTCTGTTCTGGGTGAGTTGCTTAGTCTCGAGTGAACTGATGCCTGCCGTTATTGCCTCTCACTTTAATTATCTTTCTTGAATACAATTCATCAATTATCTTTCTTGAATACAATTCATCAATTATCTTTCTTGAATACAATTCATCAATTATCTTTCTTGAATACAATTCATCAATTATCTTTCTTGAATACAATTCATCAATTATCTTTCTTGAATACAATTCATCAATTATCTTTCTTGAATACAATTCATCAATTATCTTTCTTGAATACAATTCATCAATACTGTTTTTGAGTCCAGATTTCTGTTTTGATAACGATGGATGTTTTATGATGACGATTTGTTCAACTAATGATCAACCAGCCTTCCATTGCAGGATGAAGAGTGTGACTATTTTTTATAATAAACTATTTTCCATTGCATGAATTCGCTTAGAGGTAAAACAGATTTCACTTGGAATAGTTATTCATCTAAAGTTTGTCTCATTGCACTTTTGGCAGACTCATAGGTTCAAAGTCCTAAATTGCTAAAAGTTATGTTTTATAATGTTTCTGTAGCTGATATTTGCACAGCCTTCACTTTACTTGTCCCGTTCATCCTGATGTAGTAGGACTTATCTTTATATAGTTGTTTTTTTGTTGTTCTTGTTTTCTGAGGAATTCCGCATGTAGGCCGAAATGTCAGTCCTTTTGTGTAAATCTGTCATCATACCTTGTAGGAGTGTACATTACACCCCACCACTTGCTCCTGCCCCCAGCTTTAGCGCAATACTGAAATTATTTGCCTGTTCCCTTCACTTCACTTGTTTATTCCAACTTTTGCTGACTTTATCTTCTAATTCTCAAAGTCTTAGAATTGTTTCCTTGTTGTATGTCATTAGTTATGTTCAGGCAAACTGCTTCTTACATCAAATGCAATCCTAAAGTTGGGTGTGTTGTTCATATGTGCTATTTGTATGGGACTGTAAAAGTTGAACACAATCCATATAAAGTGAAGAAAGAAGTAAATCATAAATCGTAATATATCTGTCATCAAAGCAAGAGACAGAGCAGATTGGCGCTCCATGGTAGCCAATCTTCGTTGCGGAGACGACACTCGATGATGATGAATATATCTGTCACTCAAGCTCTAAAGTCCCCACTACAGATGCTATGAAAGTTAGTCTGTCAGATCTTTCATTAAGCAAGCAGCGTATGTTCATTCCAGCACCATAGTCTTTGTCGTATCTCTTTGTCTACTGGTATTTGACAGCTACTTTCTTTAATTCCACATTAGTAAATATACCTTCGCCCCTTCCATATGTTTCATCCGCTTGCTTGCATTCACCCAATGACAACAGTAATAGTTATACCTCTGTCATCCACCCTTAAAAGGACATTAAGTGGGCCTTATGTTGTGATTTGCAGTAAAAAAAAAAAAATAAATAAAGTACCCCCGTCACGCCAAGTGGCGTATAGGGAATATGGTGTCAGTGACCATAAATTTTACAGACCTTCGGCACATGATTTTTGGTGTAATGTGGTCGGTATAACGCCCGTGCCGCTTTACTTTCCCAGAAAAAAATCTGGTACCAATTAAAGGCTGGGTGAACCGGAAGCCGTCGGTTGAGATCGAACTCTACCTCTTGTCCTTTGTAGTTCAGTTCACTAACCACTGAGCTATAGCGGCTCCCGATTTGCAGTAGAAATGTGATATTTGCATCCGAACTTTAACATCGTATTTTTGAGTACTGAATTACCTTCCCGTTCTATCCCTATTCACTTGGCCAGACTAAACTGGTTGGTCTGTATCTAGGGGCACTACAAAGAGGTGGAGTAGGACCTGGATAGTTCTGGTCACTGGCGCAAACTGTCAGCTATGATTCACTGATAGTTCTCAACCGTGTTATACAAAATAAACATAAAATTGTATGGAGCAGCTAAACAAAGAGAAAGACAAAACAAAACTACAGCATTTCAACAAAAGCCATCATCAGGTGTAACAAACAAACTATACAAATTAAACAAATTCAAGCAGGAAAACACAACACAGATTTTTTTAAATGGTGGGAAAACGACAGTGTCTACAAAAAAATTTTTAGTGCTTTTGCTGAACGGCACCACAGACACCACTCCCCCCCCCTTTTTTTCCCCATGTTTATAACCTTTGGTTGTTTTCTTTTCTTACACAGTCTGACCACTTTAGGCTTCGTGGTTGTTGTTCCTCTTTTTATATATTTTTTTCCATCTCTGATTACCATTTTATATTTCTTCTCTGATATTAATGACCACAAACCAGGAGCCTCCTGTATGATTGATACAACTGTTGCTACTACTACCTGCCCTTTCGAGCCGTAACCGGCCCATAGGGCGTAGACCAAGATACACCTTCTCCTATATGAATTTTTGTTCTAGCAGTTTTCTTTTAAAGATATTTTATCAAATCTCGCCATCTGTCTCTGTTCTGTGCAAGCAGTTCTATCTCATTGAGGGAGCCGATTCCTGCTGCTCTTGCCTCTCTCATCAATGTTCTTCTCAGTGTCTCCCTGGGTCTTCCTCTTTTTCTTTTACCTGTTGTTTCCCATACAACTGTTGCACCAAGCACTTTATCAGCAGAGCCATATCTATGGAATGTTAATCTGACATTGTTCTTGAATGATGTCCAAGTTAATGAGACATCAGAATCGTGTGGCAGTAGCTACAAGAAGGGAGCAGAGAACATCAAGTTCTGCTGCTATAAAGGAGACTTGCCTTGCTATCCCAGAATTGCCTTAAATGGGATCACTGTAGTTGAAAACTTCTCCTCTTGTGTAAACTACACATTCACATCTAAGAGTGAATCAGTGAAGGTCACAAAATCATATTCTCTCTGTGGTTTTACTAACTACAGGTCAGGTGGCTTCTGTTGGATTGAAAATGATAACTTACCACCACTGTGTGTCTATATGTTTGGAATTGGAGTCATCAACGATGGCCTAACATCATCAAGTGCTACGACGGTCATCATTTTCGGGAGGACGTGAACTTCCATGGTATATGGTGGATAGGCGGCAGGAACCATTGAAGGCTATGTCTGAAAAGTGTTCCTTCTTGCAGTCTCCTCATATTCCAAGTCCGGCTTGTTGCAGGAGCTACTGAGTTGAGTGCTCTGTGCACACCGTGAGCTGTGTGTCTCATCCGTTTTGATCCTGTTTCGATATCCCGCTTGTTTACGATGAATGATAATATCGTATGACAGGGAACAGTTGGCTGTAGTCACTTTCTGCGTGGTTTCGCCTTATGTCTTTTGGCGTGTGCTGAGACTGCTACGATGGGGACTACAGTTACCTTTCTTTGTTTGGGAGATGTGTTAGTAATTCGGATGATTCCACTGGCACGGGCGGTTGAGCAATTATGGATTTTAATTCGTTTGCAGTGATCCCGAGGCCTTCCATAACCAATAACCAATTTCTTCTCTAACCAACATGAACTTATTATTTGTAACTGTATTTTTACACACAGGTTTTTTTTTTTTAAACTTGTGTTCATCAATCTATTTTGACTAAAATAAAAAATAATCAAATTAAAATAGTTTGTTATTTTTTGGGAAAAAAATAATACAACAAGTCTATACAGCACTCACAAGTAAAGAACAGAATGTTTCTACCTAAGCCGCCTTCTTTCTTGGTAATTTTTAACTTATATTGATGATGTAATTCTTCAATATTCGCAGGTTTATTTATTTCTTTTTTTTTCGGCAACTAAAGAATTTAGATGCACTTTGATTTCTTTCCAGTTATTTTGTTACTCAATCTCATATCTTTTCTCTGACTTTTTTTTCAGTCAATTGAAGATATTTCAAACTTCTGTGTTCCAAGTTAAAAACAAGCTCCCAGCAACTTTGCTCTTCCAGCCTTGAACATAGAACAAATGAAGAACATTAAAAACATAGAACAAATGAAGAACATTAAAAACATAAAACAAATGATATGATTAAAACTTTACGATGATAAAAGACTGAACACTGATTCCAGCCAAAAATTGTCCTTCTGTTGGGAGACAATATTCAGAAACAGAAGCCAGTAAAAACTAAAATGTCGAGCTAAAATATTATCTATTGTCCTCTTGAGCAAAGACTGCACATAGGCAGATATTTTATACTCTCTATGTTTGATGATCTTTGTTATTGTCACATCTTCCACTGGACCTTCATTGTGCTGTCTTTGGCAAGGAAGCTGACACTTGCTGTTAATGCATCTCACCTTAGATTTTTTTAGTGTTTCTCTAGGTCGGCCTCCTTTTCTTTTAGCCTCTGATTGTCATTTGAGGGCCTGTTGTCACATTCTTATGTTGTCTCTTCTCTTTACATGGCCAACATATGACCACCTTCTTCTTATGTTGTTTCTTCTCTTTACATGGCCAACATATGACCACCTTCTTCTTTTGTTGTCTCTTCTCTTTACATGGCCAACATATGACCACCTTCTTCTTTTGTTGTCTCTTCTCTTTACATGGCCAACAACATATGCTAAAACACTGCAGCAAAAAAAACACATAATAATTGAACATTTGAAAAAAAGAAGTATCTGATGTGACAAATGTGACTGTCCCTAGATCTAGCTGTCTATTGATCTTTGGAGCAGTGGCCATAGACCCAAATACTCTTTCTCCTTTTTTAAATTTTCTTTCTAGCAGTCTCAATCCTTGCAAAGATCTTTTATCAAATCTCACCATTTATCTCTGTTCTGTGCAAGCATCTTGATCTCATTGAGGGAGCCAGTTCCTACTGTCTTTGCTCTTCTGATCAATGTTCTAGACCTTTTTGGCCATACAATTTTGAACATTTTTGTGTGTGTCTTTTTATAGATGTAGCCTATATGATGGATAAAGAAATGGACATTTGATGTAAGAAAGCAAACCAAACAATGGGATAGCCAGCCCATTTACTTCAACAAATGACACTACCTATCATTACAAAGAAACATCTTATACAGAGTATATTCATTCCCACATTGTGCCACCAATGCCAAACATGGTCACTCATGAATAAAATCACCACAGAGATGAGATTTGAGAAAAGCACGTGGAGTGACCAGAAGAGAAAGGATTAGAAATAATGTCGGAATGGAGAGAGATCAGGCATTCAATTGATTCTAAACTATATACAAGACAGCATATGAAATGGTTTACTCATCTAGAAAGATAACATATGAAATGGTTTACTCATCTAGAAAGATAACATATGAAATGGTTTACTCATCTAGAAAGACAGCATATGAAATGGTTTACTCATCTAGAAAGATAACATATGAAATGGTTTACTCATCTAGAAAGATAACATATGAAATGGTTTACTCATCTAGAAAGACAACATATGAAACGGTTTACTCATCTAGAAAGACAACATATGAAATGGTTTACTCATCTAGAAAGACAACATATGAAATGGTTTACTCATCTAGAAAGACAACATATGAAACGGTTTACTCGTCTAGAAAGACAGCATACGAAACGGTTTACTCATCTATAAAGACAACATATGAAATGGTTTACTCATCTAGAAAGACAACATATGAAATGGTTTACTCATCTAGAAAGACAACATATGAAATGGTTTACTCATCTAGAAAGACAACATATGAAACGGTTTACTCATCTAGAAAGACAGCATACGAAACGGTTTACTCATCTAGAAAGACAACATATGAAATGGTTTACTCATCTAGAAAGACAACATATGAAACAGTTTACTCATCTAGAAAGATAACATATGAAATGGTTTACTCATCTAGAAAGACAACATATGAAACGGTTTACTCATCTAGAAAGACAACATATGAAATGGTTTACTGATCTAGAAAGACAACGTATGAAACGGTTTACTCATCTAGAAAGACAACATATGAAATGGTTTACTCATCTAGAAAGACAACATATGAAATGGTTTACTCATCTAGAAAGACAACGTATGAAATGGTTTACTCATCTAGAAAGACAACATATGAAACAGTTTACTCATCTAGAAAGACAGCATATGAAACGGTTTACTCATCTAGAAAGACAACATATGAAATGGTTTACTCATCTAGAAAGACAACGTATGAAACAGTTTACTCATCTAGAAAGACAACATATGAAACAGTTTACTCATCTAGAAAGACAACATATGAAACGGTTTACTCATCTAGAAAGACAACATATGAAATGGTTTACTCATCTAGAAAGACAACATATGAAACGGTTTGCTCATCTAGAAAGAAAGCCAAGAGATTCTCTACATTCTTGATCCTTCCAGAGCAGTTAGACGGCTCATAGTCTCCCGCCAGTTGTCTCTATCTTTGGCAAGCTATTCTATTATAGAGAGTGAATCTATGCCTGCCAACCTTACCTCTTTTGTTAGAGTTCTTTTCAGTGTTCCTCGAGGTCATCCTCTTTTCCTCTGACCTAATATTTCCAATTTGAGAGCTGCATAGCAATTCTCTGGTGGTTTCTTCTAAATACATGCCCAGCATATGTCCATCTATTTGGGGGCCTCAGTAGCCTAGTTCAGAAAACCACCCGACTAGACTACCGACGTTCGGACAACCCGTGTTCGATTCCTGCTGGGAGCAGTGTGAGTTGTACTTGTGGTTGGAAAAAAAAAAAAATACCCCCACGGTCGACCCAGCCGTTGGCAGAAATGGGTACCAGGGTATTACCCTGGGAAGGTGAGGAATGTCGCTTCGCATCTGAGTTTCGATGCTTGAGGCTACACTATACAGAAATATCCGAACATTTCTGGATAGGCGGCCGAGCACATATGGGTGTAAACTCGCGTGCTAAGACGCCGGTTCAAGTCTCGTACTTGACCTTGACTTACCTTATGTCCATCTTCTAATAGTAGAAGAGATAAATCATGTTTGATACCATACAAAACATATAAGTGGAAATGGAAAATGAGACCATGCTAGACCTAGGGCATGATGGATTGACAGCTGAGGAATGCTACAACATCAAGTGACACTGGTTGAAGCTGCCAGAGAGGGACAACATCTAGAACGCTTTATCTCCACACCCAAAGGGGTAAACCATTTGCTCTAGTTTTTTATTTTTATTTTCTCCCTTTCAGCAGTTTTACCACAGCTATACTATACATTATGTCAGACACATCATAAATACCACAGCCATACTATATGTTATGTCAGACACATCATACATACCACAGTCATACTATATGTTATGTCAGACACATCATACATACCACAGCCATACTATATGTTATGTCAGACACATCATACATACCACATCATACATACCACAGCCATACTATATGTTATGCCAGACACATCATACATACCACAGTCATACTATATGTTATGTCAGACACATCATACATACCACAGCCATATTATATGTTATGTCAGACACATCATACATACCACAGCCATACTATACGTTATGTCTGACACATCATACATACCACAGCCATACTATACGTTATGTCTGACACATCATACATACCACGCCATACTATATGTTATGCTAGACACATCATACATACCACGGCCATACTATATGTTATGTCAGACACATCATACATACCACAGCCATACTATACATTATGTCAGACACATCATACATACCACAGCCATACTATATGTTATGCCAGACACATCATACATACCACAGCCATACTATATGTTATGTCAGACACATCATACATACCACAGCCATACTATATGTTATGTCAGACACATCATACATACTACAGCCATACTATATGTTATGTCAGACACATCATACATACCACAACTATATGTTATGCCAGACACATCATACATACCACAACTATATGTTATGCCAGACACATCATACATACCACAGCCATACTATACATTATGTCAGACAAATCATACATACCACAGCCATACTATATGTTATGTCAGACACATCATACATACCACAACTATATGTTATGCCAGACACATCATACATACCACAACTATATGTTATGCCAGACACATCATACATACCACAGCCATACTATACATTATGTCAGACAAATCATACATACCACAGCCATACTATACATTATGTCAGACACACATACCACAGCCATACTATATGTTATGCCAGACACATCATACATACCACAGCCATACTATACATTATGCCAGACACATCATACATACCACAGCCATACTATACATTATGCCAGACACATCATACATACCACAGCCATACTATATGTTATGCTTGACACATCATACATACCACAGCCATACTATACATTATGCCAGACACATCATACATACCACAGCCATACTATATGTTATGCTTGACACATCATACATACCACAGCCATACTATACATTATTCCAGACACATCATACATACCAAAGCCATACTATATGTTATGCCAGACTCATCATACATACCACAGCCATACAATATGTTATGCTAGACACATCATACATACCACAGCCATACTATATGTTATGTCTGACACATCATACATACCACAGCCATACTATATGTTATGTCTGACACATCACACATACCATAGCCATACTATATGTTATGCCAGACATATCATACCACAGCTATACTATATGCTATGCCAGACACATACCACAGCCATTCTATGTGTTATGCCAGACACATCATACATACCACAGCCATACAATATGTTATGCTAGACACATCATACATACCACAGCCATACTATACATTATGTCAGACAAATCATACATACCACAGCCATACTATATGTTATGTCAGACACATCATACATACCACAACTATATGTTATGCCAGACACATCATACATACCACAACTATATGTTATGCCAGACACATCATACATACCACAGCCATACTATACATTATGTCAGACAAATCATACATACCACAGCCATACTATATGTTATGTCAGACACATCATACATACCACAACTATATGTTATGCCAGACACATCATACATACCACAACTATATGTTATGCCAGACACATCATACATACCACAGCCATACTATACATTATGTCAGACAAATCATACATACCACAGCCATACTATACATTATGTCAGACACACATACCACAGCCATACTATATGTTATGCCAGACACATCATACATACCACAGCCATACTATACATTATGCCAGACACATCATACATACCACAGCCATACTATACATTATGCCAGACACATCATACATACCACAGCCATACTATATGTTATGCTTGACACATCATACATACCACAGCCATACTATACATTATGCCAGACACATCATACATACCACAGCCATACTATATGTTATGCTTGACACATCATACATACCACAGCCATACTATACATTATTCCAGACACATCATACATACCAAAGCCATACTATATGTTATGCCAGACACATCATACATACCACAGCCATACAATATGTTATGCTAGACACATCATACATACCACAGCCATACTATATGTTATGTCTGACACATCATACATACCACAGCCATACTATATGTTATGTCTGACACATCACACATACCATAGCCATACTATATGTTATGCCAGACATATCATACCACAGCTATACTATATGCTATGCCAGACACATACCACAGCCATTCTATGTGTTATGCCAGACACATCATACATACCACAGCCATACAATATGTTATGCTAGACACATCATACATACCACAGCCATACAATATGTTATGCCAGACACATTATACATACCACAGCCATACAATATGTTATGCTAGACACATCATACATACCACAGCCATACTATATGTTATGTCTGACACATCATACATACCACAGCCATACTATATGTTATGTCTGACACATCACACAGCCATACTATATGTTATGCCAGACATATCATACCACAGCTATACTATATGTTATGCCAGACACATACCACAGCCATTCTATGTGTTATGCCAGACACATCATACCACAGCCACACTATACGTTATGCCTGACACATCATACCACAGCCATACAATATGTTATGCCTGACACATCATACATACCACAGCCATACTATATGTTATACCTGGACACATCACAAATCAACTATGACAATGGAGCAAGCTGAACATTAATACAAATTTATTGTTTAAAAAATTCACATGATGAAACCAGTTAGGAACAGGAAAAATTGTTGATAGTGAGACGTGAAATAATGAAAGCGTTTGTAACATTTTATGTGGTGCTGAGCAAAGTGTTCACACACAGAGGTTCTCACACACGTACACACACACATATATATATATATATTAAAATACATACTCAAAAAAAAAAATTGCATTTTGCGATTAGTAACATTAAAAAAAAAAAATATTCAATACCCAACAACACAGCCTTCAATGCTATATAGAAGATACAATGGCATGTTATGGACTAACAAAACATAAATAAATGACATACTAGAAAATTACATGTAGTTACAAAAGAATAAACAAAAAATGATGTACTAACATGTACAGATTTGAGAGATTGTAAGAGACTGGTTGGGAAAAGTAGTTTAGTAAAAGTGCAGAAAATCTACTAAGTTCAAGATTAAAACCTGTGGGTTAGCATTTTGGTTAGGACAGGGAGCTCTGGAATACAGCCTTCTAGACAACAGTTGATGAGCACATTTGTGTTTGGAATACAGCCTTCTAGACAACAGTTGATGAGCACATTTGTGTTTGGGATACAGCCTTCTAGACAACAGTTGATGAGCACATTTGTGTTTGGGATACAGCCTTCTAGACAACAGTTGATGAGCACATTTGTGTTTGGGATACAGCCTTCTAGACAACAGTTGATGAGCACATTTGTGTTTGCTTATTTTATGGATAAAGTTTCCAACTTAATAAAGTGTGATGGTGATTCAGGAGCATGTTCCACGTGTTAGTAAACCATTCTAATGTAAAAGTTTAGTTAAAATATACCGTCCTGTCTCACTCCAAGTGGCGTATAGGGAATATGGTGTTAGTGACCATGATTTTTGGGGTAATGTGGTCGGTATTACGCCAGAAAAAAATCCAGTACCCATTTAAGGCTAGGTGAACCTGGAAGCCATCGATCAGGATCGAACCCGACCTCTTATCCGTTCAGTCCGGTTCACTAACCAGTGAGCTATCGCGGCTCTCTGAGACATGGGAGAGTTAGGAGAGCATGTGTTCAAAGCCTAGGAACCTCATCATAAAAACAGGACTATGGATGTGACTTCATGGAAGACCGGATGGAAGGTCTCACAAGGAACGGGGTGAGTGTGGATGTGACCTCATGGAAGGTCTCACAAGGAACGGGCTGAGTGTGGATGACACTGTTGCAGCACTTTAAAAAATGTCCCATATATCCAAAGCCAAGTGAGTAAGGGCCGAATTGAAAGCTCTATCCATGGGGAAGGACACCCTGGAAAACAAACCATTGCTGCCTAGCAGTTACCATCTGGAGAAGGAAAAGCTATGGAGAACACCCAGACAGAAGCCACGAGCAGGGTGGATCTATCCGTCCTGACTGGCATCCACCCTATGAGTAGAAAAACTACATCAAACCAAGATCTAGTCTGCCAAAGACAGGGTGTGTCAGCCCCACAGTGCAGGTTTAGCAGGAAAATCAGGACACACACAACACACACGAGTACTGACTATGACCAGCTCATCTTGTGTCATGATGTTCCTACTCCTCCATCATGAAACAGAACAAAGACGACGTTGCATGATCACAAGATTGGAACTATGAAGATAAAGAAGAACCTCTGGTGATCTGCACAAAGCCAAACCTCTTACTGAGTCTACTAATCTGCTCTTTGCTGAACATACCTCAAGCTACATATCTTTATTATTGATATCATGTTGTGGGCCACCTGTAAGCTGATGCTCTTCACTCATTATTGATATCATGTTGTGGGCCACCTGTCAGCTGATGCTCTTCACTCATTGATATCATGTTGTGGGCCACCTGTAAGCTGATGCTCTTCACTCATTGATATGATGTTGTGGGCCACCTGTCAGCTGATGCTCTTCACTCATTGATATCATGTTGTGGGCCACCTGTAAGCTGATGCTCTTCACTCATTATTGACATCATCAAGGTCTTGTTTCTTGGCTCAGTAAACCAAGTGAGGAGACCAACAACATAGACAACTTACTGGCTGTGAATACTTTGACAAATATAATGTAAATAATATAAATCACAGGCACACTTAGTGCTGTAATGAGAACGAAATTAAGTAGCACACTACTGGATAGATTTGTTCAATACATTGGGAATGGTGGGATGATACTTGGTGGGAAAGATGAAAAACATCAACGAAAAACACAAGGAACAAAAATACTTAAACAGCTAATATTTAAAATTGTGTTTGTCTAAAGTACTGTAATTATTTCATGTGTGAATGCACAAGCAAATAATTAATGTGTTTTGGAATTAAAATAAACACGCAAAGTGTTCTGTGATTAGCACATCAAAACCACGTACAAACAATATATGAACTTATCCTAAAGTTGACTTCTACAGTGATAATATTGCTAAAGAGCTTGGGTTAATATGCTTGAGAACAACAGTAGACACACTCTCTGGACATAGTTATGCCACTACAAAGGAAGCAAACACAAAATGCCTTTGCTCAGTTCATATATTACTGACTTAATCATTTCAGAGGCACTCTTGGCAAAATATGGGTGATCCTTTTCCTATATATTGTTCACATTAATTGTGCTACTGGTTCATGTAATTTGTGGTCATATTACCAACGCATGTGAAAGGTGGAAAACAACAAAAGAGATTGGGAAACAAAACTAAATGCTTTCAAAGACAAATGCCTAAGAAGAATAATAATACCCTGTGTACAATGGAATGAATTTAAGACTAATATAGAGATATGAGAAACGGTCATGCAACCAACGATCTTATCTACAATTAGAAAGCGAAGACGGACATAAAATGAGAAAAGACAACAAGAAAATTCTAAAACGGGCTCTTATATGGGAAACATCAGGATGCAGAACAAGAGAAAGACCTAGACAGATACTGATAAGAGAAGCAAAATTGGCAGGCATAAAATAATTTCATAAGATCAAAAATCTTGCCCAGAATAGAGATGGATGGTGAAAAACACCTTGCGACATCAAGCTGTGTTGGAACGATCAAGATTACACTCTTGGAAGGAACAAGATCAAGATTACACTAAATCCTGGAAGGATCAAAATCAAGAATACACTAACTCCTGGAAGGAATAAGGAGTCAACGGATATGGCACTGAAACTATGAAGCCTGCCATCATATTTTCATTTGTTTCTTTTGCTCACAGATTGACACAAAGCACATCATGTAAGTCAACAAAGCTTCTCCTCTTATCACAGGGCACCTCAAGTCATACTGTCCATCTCTACTTCCAATAATTGTTGCCATCTTGTCTCAGGTCTGCTTCTCTTTCATCTTTCCTCCAGTCACATGTCCTGTGATTGTGTTTCAGGATTTATTATCAACACATTCAGTTCACTGGGTCTGCCTGCTATCATTTATAATTGTGTGTATTTACTCTTGCTGATTGCACCTATAAAGCAGAACTTGATTGTTCAATTTGTTTGACTTGATTGTTCAATTTGTTTGACTTGATTGTTCAATTTGTTTGACCAACATTTTCTGAGTTATTGGAGTTATTTTGCGGGTCATCATCACTGCACTTCAAACATGTCCATGGGTGCTGAGATCATCTCCACAGCAAGTCTCACAGCATCCAGCAACTGATGACTTCAGTTTTGTGTTGGTTGATAAGTCTTCTGCCAACTAAGTTTCTCTTTTCTGACTATGCACATCTTAGCTCCCATCTCTTTTATCTGAAGGAGTGATGTGAACTCATGGTTGTCAAAGTCCTGTGCCCTTCCCACATTTTTGAGGACATTGATGACATATGCCCAATCCATTGGTTGACCATCATCGTGACAGCACGGATATCCAACATGTCTGCTATCGTATTATTTCCCCGTACTCCCGCATGTCCAGGGACATAGACAAAGGTGACTTTACGTATTGTTGACTTAAGCAATGACATTATCCATTGTCTGTGTACAGAGCCCACCTCCACTTTTCTTATCATACTCATTGAATCACTTAGTATACATGTGTGGATGTAGTCTTGTGATTCCATTTTCTGAGAATTTTCCTTAAAAAGCTGTCACTCACACAACATTTATCTGGTTCCTATCCTGCATGGAGTAGTCCGGTTGTTTACCACTACTAGAGCAGGCAAGGGAGTCAGAGTGGTCTTGAGGTAAGACATTGGCCTCTGGATAAGAAGGTTCCAGTTTCAAATTTCACCATGGGTGGGAATTTTTCAAAAATCAAATTTGTGATTTCTTTGTGGTTTTATCTTCTCCCAATTTCTGAGTAGTGAAATCACAAGTCTAACCCTCTTGGATAGCATAAAAAATTAGGATTCTGGAGTGCATTCTGTGCACATGATTCTTGTGTGCGTTCTGTGCACATCAAAGAACTCTTGATGGTTGGAAATGGAAAAGAGTATGCCAAAAATGGCTGTTGCCAGCGCAAAACTGATAGAAAAAATGTACCCAAAACTCTCAGCAATTAAACAAAAAAATGAGAAGTCAGAGAATATTTGCTTGTATGGCGAAAATCACCTAAGCACACGGCTGCCTGTGTGAAATTGGAACAAGTGATATTTATGCAAAATTCAGTCCCTCAAGACTTCACTAGTGATATAAAGTTGGTATATGCAAACAAACAACAATAGAGTAGGTGAGTTAAAAAGACTAGCCCTATCTGAGACAGATAATAAGACACATGTTTTGTGTTCAATGTGAAATGTAAAAATGATGGAGGCCACCTCTACAACATCAGGACTGTATGTGGTATTTGGCTGACTACTTATGTCAGGATCAGTGACAATAAACACTGACTACTTATGTCAGGATCATTGACAATAACCGTTGACTACTTATGTCAGGATCAGTGACAACAACTACTGACTACTTATGTCAGGATCAGTGACAACAACTACTGACTACTTATGTCAGGATCAGTGACAACAACTACTGACTACTTATGTCAGGATCAGTGACAACAACTACTGACTACTTATGTCAGGATCAGTGACAACAACTACTGACTACTTATGTCAGGATCAGTGACAATAACCACTGATCAAGACCCCACTCCACCTCCCAGTGGTGTTTCTGGAAACAGACAATTCAGTCTGGCCAAGTGGATAGGTAATCTGGGACTCGAAAATGCCATTAAAAAAAAAAAAGTAAAGAGCCCTGTCACGCCAAGTGGCATGCTGGGAATATGGTGTTAGTGGCCATAAATTTTACAGACCTTCAGCACATGATTTTTGGGGTAATGTGGTCGGTGTTACGCCTGTGCTGCTTTACTTTCCCAGAAAAAAATCTGGTACCCATTTAAGGCTGGGTGTACCTGGAAGCTGTCGATCAGGATTGAACCCAACCTCTTGTCCTTTGTAGTCCAGTTCACTAACCACTGAGCTATTGTGGCTTCCTTGAAAATGCCATGCTGAAGACAAATATGTCAGGTCAAAATGTACAGCCCACAGCTTTGTTGTGAAGTAACGACACAGCACATCTACTCCCACTTAATATCCTTTTAAAGATGCATGATGAAGAGGAATATTCAGGTGAATGCAGACTAAAGAAAGAGATATAATAAAAAAAACACTAATGGTATAGGAAAATAAATAATTTATTTTAAAAAAATAAAACAGAATGTGTGTTGCTGCCAGAAAAAATATTACAAAAACAAAAAAGTTCTTCACAAACTTTCTCAAATGGGGGCTTATCACATTAAACCCATGTGATAGGGAAAACAAAACCATGTGGGTCAGAAATCCACGGACTCCTCAGCAATAGAATATACTGAATTTAGTCTGAAAAGGAAAAAGAAAAAGCCCACAGACTTAACAAAATTAATGGCACGCCCTAAATGCTCGTCCAGATAAAGCGTGTTTAAAATCACTAACTGCCAAATAAAATAATAAGCTAAGACCAAATTAATCTTGATTTGGTTATGAAGCTGGCACTCATACAAATTCTGGGTAAAACATGATATTCTTTTATTTGCATGGTCTGATGCTCGTTTTAACTAATGAATTAACATGTGGTTTTCAACTCGTGTGCTGTGAGAGTTGAAATCTGAAATAAATCAAACCAGTTTTTTAAAAATAATCACTTAATATAAACAAATGACCTTTCAGACAAGGCTTATAGAAAAGTCATGATAAGTTAAAGAATAAAATCTTCCAAAAACCACTCATAAAGATAAATGGCCACAATAGAAATAAGCAGCCAATCATAAAGTAGTGACCAATCAATCAGAAAGTAATATTAAATAGCCAATCACAAAGTTATAACCAACCAATCACATTGCAATAGTGAATCACAAAGCAATAATCACTGAACCAATCACAAAGCAATAATCACTGAACCAATCACAAAGCAATAATCACTGAACCAATCACAAAGCAATAATAAATCAACCAATAACAAAGCAATGGTGACTCAAGCAAATCACAAAGCAATAATCATCCCCAAGAGTTAACAAGTTCATGCATAATTCACATAACAATGCATAGAAAACATGAAACATTTACGTTTAATTTCTTTTGTTATTTTTTCACGATAAAAAAGTAAATCAGTAGTCCATCACAACATACACATTTACATAGCTCCGCCTCTTCATGTAACACACCTGCTCCAAAATATGTAAAAATATGCAGTTGTCTGAAATGTTTTAAATTATCAAGAAGAAACTAATGTCCATTGTTTCAATAACAAAAATCCTCTTCATATTAAAAGGGTACATGCTGTTAAAATGTTATTTACTAATTATTTATGTTAAGATTTATTTACTTCACTTTCTAAGCTCAACTTTCTGCACCCAACAGCCCTGGCCAGCATCCCCTCTAGGAGAAGGAAAACTTGTACATCAAACTAAGATCCAGCCTACTGGAGACGGAGTGTGTCAGCCAATATGCAGGATTTAGAGGAAAAATTAGGACACACGCACATACAAGTACTGACCATTCAACCAGCTCATCTTTATCATGATGATGTTCTTACCCCTCCATCATGAAACAGGACAAAGGGTCAAGTTCACATGATCAAAAGATTTGATCACTAAAAGAGAAGATAACTCTGAAGAGCAGAAAAACACAATCTTAAGTGATTGTCAGAGGTGACTCCCTCTGTAAATCAAATGTATACTGGATATTTTTAATTTATGTCAGAGAGTATAATACAAATGATTATTATTATAAATGTCAGCTGGAAAGTTCTGATTTTATATTAAATTGAACAAATAATAATAATAAAAAAATGATGAATAATGCTGTAGCCGTGATGGAAAGTATCTTAAATCTGACAAAAACTGAACCTCACAATTTGGTGTTGAAATGACTAATGTTCTTTCTTATTGCTCTAATTTACCTTTCAATTGACTGCAATATGAAGATAGCTATAATACTTGTGTGGAGAATGGGTGGCAGAATCAATAACTCATTGTGTTCTAAACTAGGACAATGAGGGCTCTCAGAATCCAGTAGGGTCAAAGGTATTTTTATATCAGGGATCTGGGGAGTGTAAAATAAGAACTCAGACCCGAACACCTTGTAGCGGCTGCTCAGGGCAAGCTGTCTTTATTCTCCAGGCCTAAATGCCCCCCCCCCCCCAAGCAGATGCTAGTAATGGGATAATGCAGTAAAGATAGTTTCTTTTTTATAATACTTTTAGTGTCAAGAACCCTGATATTAAAGGGAAAGAATCAGTAGCACTCATGGACAATTGATTAGCTTTATTATAATCATATACATGTTAAGGTGTTAAAAATATGAGATACATAAATAACAGGACAATTAATTCCTGCAATAAAAAAATCTAACACACAAAAAGGGTATAGTCTTAAAAGTGTTAATAGTGTTGTCATAAAAATAAATGTCATAATGAGAAGGAATCACATTAAAAGATGCATATTTTGAAATATATTCACATATATATATAAAAATCATTCTTAAACTCCTTGTGTATTACGGTCTTCAACAAATTTATTATGCTTCTTTTGTCTTAACTAACTTTGCAATTTTAAATCATGTATTCCATGTCTTAGATCTATTGCTAACTCTCATCTCAGAATGTTTTTCCCCTTGCGAGAGGGTCTACTTTCAATTAGAATGATTTAGATAACATATATAACATTAGGAAGAGAAGGTGGATGTATGTGGGACATGTGATGAGAGGAGACAATAAGAGAATTCCACAACAGGCTTTTCTGTGGTAAACATCAGGATACAGGAAAAAGAGGAAAACCTAGAGAGACACTAAAAAGAACACTTATAAGAGAAGCAAAGTTGGCAGGCAAAGACTCATTAGATAAGATCAAATATCTTGCCAAGAGTAGAGATGGGTGGGTAAAAAAAATACTCTGAGCTCTATGCGACATCTAACAGCGAGGAAGGGATAAAGATATTTGATACTTGTGCTTACGGACAATTCATGCTTTATTATTTCACAAATTTATTGCTATATAGTATAAATGGCCAAATTGTGATGAGAATGTACCACAGGCTGAGATGGCTAAGGTGGTAAGTGTGGCTTCACTCACACTACAGTTAACTCTGACATATCAACCCTCTGATACTTGCCAGGCATGTTCCCTAAATTTCAAACTTTTGGTTTGTGCCTGGCAAGTACTTAATTTATTCTGGATAAATATCAGGTAATTTCATTTCATTTTCTTCAGCTCTCTTCTACGTTAGACCATTTTATAAACCACATTTTTATTTTTCACTGAGACAGCCTGTGTCCAAAATGCTGTTATCTTTCACAGGGTTAAACACATAACTCTTTCTGTACGAAAGTTTTTTATTGATGCAATGGAAGAGATTTCAGAGACAAAATTTGTCATGGTTTGAAGAATCAATCTACATATTGATATTTATCTAACATATCATGAATTTTTAGATAATTGAACAAGGTATTAGATTTCACCAATACCAAGATGATACAAGAAATGTAAAATAAATATGGTGTGATGACGGTTCACACTAATCAAATTGAGAATGACAGACTATGAGGCGAAATCGACATGGCGTAGAGTGCTGCAAAACGTACAGAAAGAGTTATGGTTAAAGCAAATGTTAAAGACAGCACTTATCCAGTGCACATACTATCAAGGGTGAATATTTATATCATTTCATAATCACAGTTTGGTTTTCATTGTTAGATGAAGTGTCTATTAATGTTCAACTGAAGCTATAAGAGTTTATTTGTGATCTGGATTTTCAATGATCGTGTCATCTATAATTTCCAAATTTGCTGAATTTTCACTGATTAATAACTTCCAAAATTGCAGAAATAACAAAAACAAAAATTACATTTCTGGACAAGTTGAAACAGAAGTACCAGTGTTTTAAGAACAGTTTTATTAATAATGAGACAAAGTGACATTAGTGATTGTCGTGTGGAGGCTAGAAATATAGAAGTCAACAAACTTGACAAATACATTAGCAGTGAAAAAACCACAGAAAAGCAATTAGAATCAGCTTTTCATTGACAACACACACAATTCAATCATATTTCTCTCCTGCATAGTCTGCCTGGGACAAAAAAAGCTTAGGCAACATTATCGTATGTTTGCGTTCGCCAGCTTTATATCTCAAGCGATGTCCCAAGGGAGTGAATTTTGTGTAAATATAACTTTTTCCTATCTTTCTCACACTGGCGACCATGAGCTCAGGTGTCCCTCACCATACAGGCAGATATTTTCCAACATCAGAGTTACTTTCATTTTCTTTTTTCTATCATCGAGCACTTTGACGTTTAACAATAAGAAAAATAACAGCAAAATTCCTACCATTTTTCACAATAATTAACAGGGTTTCTAAAATTACCCCAGGAGACCCTGTCTAGTGTTGCTGAATTCAAATGCTGAAATTTTACTTGTGTTATCAGGAAGGAACAAGAGCCCTAATGTTCTTTGGTATAATGATGGTGATCTTAATACAAAGCATTGGCATTCAGAGGTGAGGCATTCAGAAAATGTCTTATGGTGAATCATGTACCCATTTACAACCAGATTGACCGGAGTGTGTACAGACTAGGAAATGAACCTTGAACTTTTGAACTGAGATAGTAAATCTCTCTCTCTAGACTGTACATCAAAACTGACATTTCAAACAATAATCAACTTCCTGACTGTCATAGGGTGATTTAAAATGGCACGTACATAGCAGCAATCATGATAATGAGAGCACTAAGTCTCAAATAAACTACAGTTTTGTCATGTACAACATGCTGAATCTGGACAAAAGTAGTCAGAAAATAATGTAAGCTCACAACTTTGTAGCACAAAGGCACCTTTTTTACTTTCCCCCCTCCCAAACCTGGAGGTAATTTTGTGAGTAAAACAGTTGAAGGTTTTCCCTCATGGGCAGCTAATGATGAGCTGTAACCGTACACCAGGATGTCAATGTCAGCAACTGCGTTCAGGTTTGAATCATCATTCAACAACGACATCATGGCTTCTTTGTTACAGACACACGCACACACAAAATGTATGACCACTGAATACAAGAACCAACCTCCCTGCACTCAGGGAAGATCCATAGATGGCAAATCATTTCAAACAGATTATGCGAGGTATAGTTACCGCAGATTTTTATACACACCACTGACCCATCCTCTCAGTCACACCATCCTACCAGTACCTAGCTAGACTATTGATTCCCACTTTCATGAATCACTCTATCCATCTAAAATATAAATTACCACAGATATTTCACATGTAAGCAAATACACATTTACAGTAATTTTATATTGAAACATATAATAGAAATGACTTGTTCTTGATTAAAACATCCACCATATAATATGAACTACACATATATTGACAGCAATGCAGTTAAGGTGAAAAGGAAAAATTAAAATGAAACAAAGTTGAGCCTTTCATGAAACTAGTAAGTATTAGGAAGCATATGCATTTTTAGAAATTAAACTTAACTGTTGTTAGGAAGGTATGCATTTTTAGAAATTAAACTTAACTATTGTTAGGAAGGTATGCATTTTTAGAAATTAAACTTAACTATTGTTAGGAAGGTATGCATTTTTAGAAATTAAACTTAACTATTGTTAGGAAGGTATGCATTTTTAGAAATTAAACTTAACTATTGTGCTGATCTGGAAAAGGTGAACAGTAACATGAAAAATAAACCATAGTTTGGTGACGACACTACAGGCCAGAGAAAAGATATTAGAAAATACAGTGCTACATCTATTTGAATTGCTGTACATTCAGAAAATGTTCTATCCTTTGTCTTTGTAGAATACTTGAAATAGAATTGTTACGAAACAATTAATCCCTGATATTTTCAACAAAAAACTGTCAACATTTGACACTATTTTGAACTGTCAGCAACTAGCATCATGGTGGCAACTCATATCTCTATGTGTCATTCACTGAGCATTGCAAAATAAAGGCAAAGGACAAATTAAATACAACATATTCTTAAAATAGCTACAAGTTTTGTTAAAAATATATCAATTTTATTGTGTAAAAAGAATATATAAGTAATACAATGACAGGATGGATGTCTCCAGTTTATTGTAATCACTCCAGAGTTAAGCTAAAAATAACATAAGCTTCTGATGTAACTTTCAACAAATGAATATAACAAATTGATGGGAATTCACTGGTCATAGCTCTCTGCAGCTGATATTTCAGACGTCAAGTTTTGTTGTTCTTTACAAAAAAAATATATATATACAATGTATATGATACATTCATCTCTGGTAGATCAAAATCTAAAAACTTCAGTGACTACACTTGACATGTAATTATCTATTTGAGATAGAACACTTCTATATCTGCACCAGAAAGGACCAGTAAGACAATATTTTTGTTTCTATATTATTTTTTAGAATAATGAACAATTAAAACATTACCAACGCAAAGAATAACTGGAACTATAACATGTTTGCAGTTTTCTTGTGGTTTTTAAAGTGCAACTACAACCAGAAATATTAAAGTTGTAAGTACAACCAGAAATATTAAAGTTGTAGCTACAACCAGAAATATCAGTTGTAAGTACAACCAAAAATATCAAAGTTATAAGTACAACCAGAAATATCAAAGTTGTAACTACAATCAAAAATATTAAAGTTGCAACTATAACCATAAATATTAAAGTTGTAACTATAACCAGAAATATTAAAGTTGTAACTACAACCAGAAATATTAATTTGAGAATGATGGGAATGTAGCAGAATAGGACATCTTTAAACATAATTGCTGCCACAGAATTAAAATGCCATTTTAGGCTGAAGAAAACAGTTGTGTGTGTACTTTGACCAGAAAAGTATAGAAAAGCCAAAATTTCCTATTACAAGCTAAGAGATATTAAACACATATTAAGATAAGTTATAATAGAATGTTGCTTTATTAATGCTTAAAACATTCATTAAGCACATTTGATAATAAGCTCTTACAGAATGTGGTCTAATAATGCTTAAACCATGAACATAATAAATTTGTTATTGTACCTACAGATATATCTTTATATCTCTCACTAATGTAAACTTTCAAGATGAACTGCTGAAAGTGCTTCATGATGAGGAAACTAGGAATGATGATACTATCGACATATGATATTGCAAGTGAGGGAAAATAGGAATGATGATACTATCGACATATGATATTGCAAGTGAGGGAAAATAGGAATGATGATTGTTGTCTAGATATGACTGTAAGTGAGGAAAATAGGAATAAAGGTTGCTGTCTACATATGACTGTAAGTGAGGAAAATAGGAATAAAGGTTGCTGTCTACATATGACTGTAAGTGAGGAAAATAGGAATAAAGGTTGCTGTCTACATATGACTGTAAAGTTAAAGTACCCCTGTCGCGCCAAGTGGCATATAGGGAAATATGGTGTTAGTGACCATATATTTTACAGACCTTCAGCACATGATTTTTGGGGTAATGTGGTCAGTATTACGCCTGTGCCGCTTTACTTTCCCAGAACAAAAATCCGGTACCCATTTAAGGCTGGGTGAACCCGGAAGCCGTCGGTTGGGATCGAACCCTACCCCTTGTCCTTTGTAGTCCAGTTCACTAACCACTGAGCTATCGCAGCTCCCACATATGACTGTAAGCGAGGAAAATAAGAATGAAAGAAGATGCCTACATAAGACTGTAAGTGAGGGAAATGAGAAAGAATGTTGCTGTCTACATATGATGGCAAGTGAGGAAAATAGGAATGAAAGGAAGGCATCCACATATGATTGTGTTTGGGTAAACATACTGTGTCAGCCATCCAGAGATCTGTTGATATCTTTTTATTAGTGTGTTTGTCTTTTGTTGCTCATAAACTTCTGTTATATCCAACAAAAAAACTGGTGTTCTTGCCTCTTTTGTTGTTCGTAATCATCTGCTATATCCAACATAATCTCTACATACTCATCTGCTATATCCAACATAATCTCTACATACTCATCTGCTATATCCAACATAATCTCTACATACTCATCTGCAATATCCAACATAATCTCTACATACTCATCTGCTATATCCAACATAATCTCTACATACTCATCTGCTATATCCAACATAATCTCTACATAATCATCTGCCATATCCAACATAATCTCTACATACTCATCTGCTATATCCAACATAATCTCTACATAATCATCTGCCATATCCAACATAATCTCTACATACTCATCTGCTATATCCAACAAAACAATTGAAGTTGTTGAATTGGGAGCAACACTAAAGTAATTGATCGTAAAATGGTCTACTTATGACAAGAGGTTAGATTCACCCAACCTTAAATGTAAAGTAAAGAAAAAAAATGTTAAAAGGTTCCTTTCACACCATAAGAGATATAGGGAATATGAAGTCAGGGTCCATATCGGGATCAGAGGAACTTTTTCTTGGAAAGAAAGACAGCGCGGATGTAAAACTGATCACAGAACACTATCCACACCCCTACACACACAAAAAGTACAGAATTAAAATTAAAAAGTATAGGGCACTATGTTTGAAGGGTGATGGAGCTCTTTCTCTCATTTCTTAGTCGTTTTAGGGTAGTAATGTTAAAGCACAGTTGCTTGTCATGTGTACTTTAACTGTCTTGATCATTTCAGAAATAAACTAGTTGTATGGCACAATCATGTTGATTAAAATACAAAAATAGGCATTTGTGGTGGAAAATGAAAAATATTTCACATGAAAAAGTGGCAAAATTGTACATTTAAAAAAGATGTTTTGTCAGAAAGAAATATTCATCTGCTAAAATATCACTGCCACAAAGTAGAACCACTTCTACAAAATTTCAATTTTAAGAATGAGGGGCATGTAGCAATCTCAGAACATCTTCACTTATAAATGTGGCAAAGACTAACAGCTAAATTGTCTCTCTAAGTTGTGATGTAACATGGGATAGCCAGTGAACGATGCTAAGAGTGAGCCAAACAAACAGCTGGATTGATGGCCACCATGTCAATAGAGAATGTAACACCTCTGGTAGCTACAGCGCAATGGGGTTAAATAGGGAATATGGTATTAGTGGCCATATTTTACTATGACCACGGCACATTTTTGGGTGATGTGGTTGGTATCATGCCAGGCCACCTTTACTTCCAAGAAAAATATCTGGTACCCATTTTTAGAGGCTGGGTCAACCCCTGGATCCTTCTCGGTCTGAAAAAAGATCTGCCACTTCAAAGGATTGAACCCCAATCCTTCTGATCAGGAAATGATACACTAACAACTCGGCCATGGAGACTTCAAAACCAGGGGTACATACAGGTAATATTACATCAACTAGGTCACACTATCATCTAGGTCACACTAGCAACAGGTAACCTACATCCCTAGTTTTTAACACATCAGAATTAGGGTAAGAGATAATGATGATGATCAATGATGTAGAAGAATTTAGAAGGTGATGTTGGTGATAGAAGCTTCAATGACATTATTGTCGGCCACATCTTTGAACAAAAATATAATTTAACAAACATCTAAGAAGTGGATCACTTGAGAACAAAAACACCTCAACATCTAACAGAAGTGGATCACTTGAGAACAAAAACACCTCAACATCTAAGAAGTGGATCACTTGAAAACAAAAACACCTCAACATCTAAGAAGTGGATCACTTGAGAACAAAAACACCTCAACATCTAAGAAGTGGATCACTTGAGAACAAAAACACCTCAACATCTAACAGAAGTGGATCACTTGAAAACAAAAACACCTCAACATCTAACAGAAGTGGATCACTTGAGAACAAAAACACCTCAATATCTAAGAAGTGGATCACTTGAGAACAAAAACACCTCAACATCTAAGAAGTGGATCACTTGAGAACAAAAACACCTCAACATCTAAGAAGTGGATCACTTGAGAACAAAAACACCTCAACATCTAAGAAGTGGATCACTTGAGAACAAAAACACCTCAACATCTAAGAAGTGGATCACTTGAGAACAAAAACACCTCAACATCTAACAGAAGTGGATCACTTTGAGAACAAAAACACCTCAACATCTAACAGAAGTGGATCACTTGAGAACAAAAACACCTCAACATCTAAGAAGTGGCTCACTTGAGAACAAAAACACCTCAACATCTAAGAAGTGGATCACTTGAAAACAAAAACACCTCAACATCTAACAGAAGTGGATCACTTGAGAACAAAAACACCTCAACATCTAAGAAGTGGATCACTTGAGAACAAAAACACCTCAACATCTAACAGAAGTGGATCACTTGAGAACAAAACACCTCAACATCTAACAGAAATGGATCACTTGAGAACAAAAACACCTCAACATCTAACAGAAGTGGATCACTTGAGAACAAAAACACCTCAACATCTAAGAAGTGGATCACTTGAGAACAAAAACACCTCAACATCTAAGAAGTGGATCACTTGAGAACAAAAACACCTCAACATCTAAGAAGTGGATCACTTGAGAACAAAAACACCTCAACATCTAAGAAGTGGATCACTTGAGAACAAAAACACCTCAACATCTAAGAAGTGGATCACTTGAGAACAAAAACACCTCAACATCTAAGAAGTGGATCACTTGAGAACAAAAACACCTCAACATCTAACAGAAGTGGATCACTTTGAGAACAAAAACACCTCAACACCTCAACATCTAACAGAAGTGGATCACTTGAGAACAAAAACACCTCAACATCTAAGAAGTGGATCACTTGAGAACAAAAACACCTCAACATCTAAGAAGTGGATCACTTGAGAACAAAAACACCTCAACATCTAACAGAAGTGGATCACTTGAGAACAAAAACACCTCAACATCTAACAGAAGTGGATCACTTGAGAACAAAAACACCTCAACATCTAAGAAGTGGATCACTTGAGAACAAAAACACCTCAACATCTAAGAAGTGGATCACTTGAAAACAAAAACACCTGAACATCTAACAGAAGTGGATCACCTGAGAACAAAAACACCTCAACATCTAAGAAGTGGATCACTTGAGAACAAAAACACCTCAACATCTAACAGAAGTGGATCACTTGAGAACAAAAACACCTCAACATCTAACAGAAGTGGATCACTTGAGAACAAAAACACCTCAACATCTAACAGAAGTGGATCACTTTAGAACAAAAACACCTCAACATCTAACAGAAGTGGATCACTTGAGAACAAAAACACCTCAACATCTAACAAAAGTGGATCACTTGAGAACAAAAACACCTCAACATCTAAGAAGTGGATCACTTGAGAACAAAAATACCTCAACATCTAACAGAAGTGGATCACTTGAGAACAAAAATACCTCAACATCTAACAGAAGTGGATCACTTGAGAACAAAAACACCTCAACATCTAACAAAAGTGGATCACTTGAGAACAAAAACACCTCAACATCTAAGAAGTGGATCACTTGAGAACAAAAATACCTCAACATCTAACAGAAGTGGATCACTTGAGAACAAAAATACCTCAACATCTAACAGAAGTGGATCACTTGAGAACAAAAACACCTCAACATCTAACAAAAGTGGATCACTTGAGAACAAAAACACCTCAACATCTAAGAAGTGGATCACTTGAGAACAAAAATACCTCAACATCTAACAGAAGTGGATCACTTGAGAACAAAAACACCTCAACATCTAAGAAGTGGATCACTTGAGAACAAAAACACCTCAACATCTAACAGAAGTGGATCACTTGAGAACAAAAAGCAGTCACAATAAGAAAACTGTGATTACTGTAGAACTTTAAAAATCAAATATAATTGATTGTGAGATAATTTTAGGGTCGGGACATGAAGTTTGACAAGGAATCAACATGAGATACGAGTGAGACATAGAGCTCTTATTTGATATATGACACTATAAATCCAGATTACCAATGAAGAATAAATATTTCAAAAGTCTAACCTGACTAAATTTACCACAGTAGAATGTAAACAGAACAGTCACAGAAAGAGCAGAGAGATATAAAATAATGAATTAGATTTATGAGTCTCAAAGAAGCCACAACAACTTGTGTGCCACTGTTCATCATTTTCTCTCCATTTTCAGATATGTTACCAAACCACTGTATCAACATAGCTTAATTATACAGACAGGTCTGTATCACACATTAGTTATTCCCCCCCCCCCAACAAAAAATTCCTCTAAAAACTCACTTTAAATTCACAAGTAAACATTTTAAAATGTTCTGTAATC
Source organism: Megaustenia siamemsis (assembly GCA_032433765.1). Classification (NCBI taxonomy): domain Eukaryota; kingdom Metazoa; phylum Mollusca; class Gastropoda; order Stylommatophora; family Ariophantidae; genus Megaustenia; species Megaustenia siamemsis. The sequence goes on along the minus strand of JAVIAB010000047.1, from coordinate 2,585,947 downwards.
TAATGTGTCATGTCTGGATAGGAAAGTATCAAAATTCAAAATGGCAACAACTTTGTATTCAAACTGAAAATAAAAAAACAAAGGGGCCAAACTCTGCATAGAGAACAAAATATTCACCACCAACAAAATGTATCAGATCGACTTCAGCGTACAATATTGACAAACAATTTTTGCAGAAGCTACAAAACAGAAGAGATTGCACAAAATATGTCAAAACAATATTTCAAATTGGGCAGAAATAAAATCCCAACTAAAAAACGTAATTGCATGAAAAAAGGAGCTAAAAATTGCTAAAATGAAAGCAACAAGTAAAAAATAATTCAGATCTACAACGATGATGCACAGCTAGGAAAATAAAGCAATCTAAATGAGCACAACTGCTTTACAACCAACTATTGATGTATTATGTTTTGAATCAATTTATAGTAGGCACTTTAATTTGTACCATGTGCACATAGCAATTTTTAAAATACATTTTTAATTTAAAGCAAAGACAAGACACACATCATGTTTGGTAAACAGCAGCACAACAAATATTAAAATAATGGATACTGAATATGCACACATTGTGACCAAATTTCAATATCTGGATTGATACCATCCGGTCTGTTCTATAATAATAAGCCAAATATAAATTTATTTCAATTAGGCTGTTACATTTACCTGGCTGCTGCATTCATTTGGCTTTACTTAATTGCCAGTTAAAATAAAAATTGTGAGGCCAAATTCCTTAAAAACACATAACACAGTCAGAGCTAAGATAATTTGGTCATGTTTACAGAATGACATCATGAAAAATGCACAAGAGGTAAGAAAACAAAACCAATTCTTTCAGGAAATAAAAATAAAACGGGAAGATAACACCTGACAGCCTCTGAAAGATCACCACTGGAGCCAAGCTAGAAGATAATAATTGATAAAAATAGTTCGGTTCTCTCTCCTGCAAACCTCAGCAGTAGCTATTAAGCCTGTCACCTGGTTTGTGTCACATCTACATAATGTATTAACAATCAGGCCCAAGAAATATTGAACCATACTTTTTTTAGCCAAATTTCTGGTGTGTAAATTATGTAATGCCAAAATTCCACAACTTCTGCCAAGAGGGTGCATGAATAAATGAAGCCATCATTTATTTTGCCTTGAAAGACTTTAATGTATTATATGTCATTATTTTGAAGATAAACTAATGTACTTTTAATAAAATATGAAATAATGAAACATTTTCTTATGTTTGAGACAGGTTGTCACTCTCAAATGTTAGTGAACTCTGTCAGCACAGAAGCTTTTGATCAATTGTAATGAAAGAGATTTCAGAAACAACATTGTTCATGTTTTAAATATCAATCTACATGTTTATTGAACACATACCATATTTTATATGAACTTTTAGACAATTGAACAAGGAATTAGATTTCATCAATACCAAGATGATATAAGACATAAAAAGAATATGGTTTGATGACAGTTGACACTAATCCAATTGAGAGTGACGCACACTGTGGCTAAACGTATGTGACCAAAATTGGCATGACATGCAGTGCATCAAAATGTACAGAAAGAGTTCATCAAAATGTGATTTTTCAGATAAAAAAGACAACATGATTTGTATTTTCAGTGTTAATATGTGTATACATTTGTGACACTGGCAACTGTGTGCCTCATTAAACAATACAAATCTGGATGTTACACTTACGTGGATTTTTATTTCTACCTGCCAGCTCAGGACATTCCAATTAACTCAGCCACTTAAACAAAACAAGCTGCATGTCTGCTCTAAACTTTACAGCAGTAAAACTTACTAACAAAGAAGAAAAAGAAATACAAAATGTCTTTTTACCTATCTCGTCCAATATTTGAATTAGCCAAAAACAGGAAAGGGAAAGTTTCCTCCCATGCCTTGCTAGATCTACGGCAGAAATCATCTTAGTGATTATCTTTGGGTAATATGGTTGGTATCATGTCAGGGCATGTTTACTTCAAAGAAAAATCTCTGGTACCTATTTTTAGAGGCTGGACAAAATCCAAAGCCTTGTTAGTTCCAAAAAAAAAAGAAAAAGAAAAATCCATATCAGAAAATTTAGTGTGGAATCAAGCTGAAGAAGATAGTGCACAAATTACTCAGTCACCAAGACTAGAAGGAAAAGACAAGATATCAATGGGAGGAAGATCTTGCATGTGATACTTTTCACTATATCATGATGTAGATAAGTCCCACATTGGATCAATAATCTAATGGTTGTTATGTCACCTGGCCAGGGCAATAGTAACCCCACTGTTCTTCTTTCAACAAAGAACCCAAACATATTAAAGTGTTATGTATATAGAACATGGTATTAGTGCCCATATTTATATGTCCTCCTCCACATCTTTGTGTAAGTAGCCAGTACTATGCCAAGCCATCTTCTCTCACACCCCCCCCCCCCCCCGGGCAAGGTGGAGCTCCCATTTAGCCCCCCTATCAGGGTTATGTGAAGCCATTGGAGCAGGTGGTGGATGGTGTTGTGGGAGCAGCCGACAAGTAGTGCCGGTTATGGTCCCCACACCGCGATGGCAGTCAGAGGATCTCATGTATAGAGACAATGGCTGCGATCTCCGACTAGTACAGTCACTGCCAAGAAGGAAAGGAATGGCAAACTACCTTCTTAAATTGCCTTGAATAATCATGACAAATCACAACCTTCTAAGAGAGAAAATACTGGATAGCTTGGTGTCATGGCATGGAAAACAGTCAACAACAGAACTGATACGATGCACTGTAGATAGAAGATTGTGGAGGGACATGATCACCTATGCCAACTGGTATGGCACATGATGATGATGATTAATCTAGATACGATGCTGGCTGATAGATACTAACCCTGGCCTCGTATTCTTATCAAACCACCACCCCACTACAACTTTCTCTGTACTCTGAAGTAGTTTCAATTTAGCTGTGAACTTTTTTGAAAATACTGATTGAAAACAAACACCCGAGCTGTAACAGAAGAATAAAGAGAGTGATTTCAGCACAAACAACAACCTGGAAAATGATAAAGCTGCCAGGACATATCAGAATCATAATATCATCAATAAATTATACCTGCAGCTGATGTTTTGTACTCAAATAAATAACAAACTACAGCAGCAAATCAAACAGCAAGAAGACTCAGTCAAACTGAGGGAAAATATATATATATATATATATATGCAGTATATATTTTTTTATGCAATATAAATATATATATATTTCCTGTGTGTTACCGAGGCCTCATTATGAGGGAGGTAAAGAATAGTGACACTGTGACCATCCAGGCATGTTGTAAGAGGTGACTAAGGAGGTTGATCGATGGCTTGACAAGCTGTCATTGTAAAAAGTACTGTTATGAAAACAGCGCCATAGATTTTAGATCAGTGATCTCTGCAATATGTGCCATTTTGGCATGCAAGATTTCTGTTTTTGAGATTGTGGTTCTGCCCTATGTGCCATCTTCGGCTTGAAAGGACAATAGATAGATAGATATACTAATATATATATATACTGCATAAAAAACTAAATATATCAAAAAAAGGAAAAAAATATTAAAGCTATCAGTTAAATATATTTTCTGTTCTAGTTTCTTATTTGCTATTTCTGGTAGTATTATAGAAGGATCTTATAAGTTTGCCAAGACAATGGAGCTAGTGCCTATGTTAGGATCTTTTCATAGGTTTTTTTATGTTCTTTTGTTCCTTTGTGCAAATCTCAATTCTGCAACTTTTATCAGGATACATTAATGGTTCACTCATCAACATTTTCTTTCACTTCAAATGAATATTGACTACAATGTAACTGAAATATTTGTAGGAACACATAAAAAATAATAAATTGGTTTCGCCAACTCATGAAATGAGACAATAACCTGTTACTGTGACACTAGCTGGCAATGAGGTGTCAAGTTTAAGGAAGACCAAGCATCTTCTTCTACCTTTCAGCTCTCTGTGGAGCACAGGTCTTCAACAAACACTTTCAGCTCTCTGTGGAGCACAGGTCTTCAACAAACACTTTCAGCTCTCTGTGGAGCACAGGTCTTCAACAAACACTTTCAGCTCCCTGTGGAGCACAGGTCTTCAACAAACACTTTCAGCTCCCTGTGGAGCACAGGTCTTCAACAAACACTTTCAGCTCCCTGTGGAGCACAGGTCTTCAACAAACACTTTCAGCTCCCTGTGGAGCACAGGTCTTCAACAAACACTTTCAGCTCCCTGTGGAGCACAGGTCTTCAACAAACACTTTCAGCTCCCTGTGGAGCACAGGTCTTCAACAAACACTTTCAGCTCCCTGTGGAGCACAGGTCTTCAACAAACACTTTCAGCTCCCTATGGAGCATAGGTCTTCAACAAACACTTTCAGCTCCCTATGGAGCATAGGTCTTCAACAAACACTTTCAGCTCCCTGTGGAGCATAGGTTTTCAACAAACACTTTCAGCTCCCTGCGGAGCACAGGTCTTCAACAAACACTTTCAGCTCCCTGCGGAGCACAGGTCTTCAACAAACACTTTCAGCTCCCCGTGGAGCATAGGTCTTCAACAAACACAAACACTTTCAGCTCCCTGTGGAGCATAGGTCTTCAACAAACATTTTCAACTCCCTGTGGAGCATAGATCTTCAACAAACACTTTCAGCTCCCTGTGGAGCATAGGTCTTCAACAAACACTTTCAGCTCCCTGTGGAGCAAAGGTCTTCAACAAACACTTTCAGCTCCCTGTGGCGCATAGATCTTCAACAAACACTTTCAGCTCCCTGTGGCACATAGATCTTCAACAAACACTTTCAGCTCCCTGTGGAGCATAGATCTTCAACAAACACTTTCAGCTCCCTGTGACACATAGATCTTCAACAAACACTTTCAGCTCCCTGTGACACATAGATCTTCAACAAACACTTTCAACTCCCTGTGGAGCATAGATCTTCAACAAACACTTTCAGCTCCCTGTGACACATAGATCTTCAACAAACACTTTCAACTCCCTGTGGAGCATAGATCTTCAACAAACACTTTCAGCTCCCTGTGGCACATAGATCTTCAACAAACACTTCCCAAGCTGTCTTGTTCCCTACCATTCTTTTAAGATTGTTCTGTGTCTTCCCCATGCTCTTAATCTCTGCTTCCACCTGTCTTCTTCAAGTATATATGTTGGTCTTCCTCTTTGTCTCCTTCCTTTGGGGATTCCAAAAAAAGGCTTGTGTAACATTCTCAGTTGGTTTCTGCAGTGTGTGTCCTTAGAGATTAGTAATTTTGTCCTGTAATTTCCATCCTTTTATTCTGTGCAAGCATCCATTAACGAAGGTCTGTATTTTTCTAATTGTTATTTTTATTGATCTCCATGTTTCACAGCCACATATTAAAACCAAGAGTCTGATCTACGGAGAAGATTACAGAAATCCTGTAGTGGCATTCATGAAAAAGCTGCATTTATAACGTGGCTCATTTCAACATTCTAGATAGAACAGGATAAGTAAGTAATATCTTATATCTTTATCTTTGCTGATTCAATCATTCAGACAATCATGTATAAAGTTTTCATAATATTCTAAAATATATAATAACCTTCCATGCCTTGGATTGTAACATCTGATGTCCATCTACTGATGGTACATTTTGAGAATAAGTTATATGAAGGAAAACTCATCAAATCTGGATAATAGAAACTCATTATCTGATACCACTGATGTCCATCTACTGATGGTACAATGTGAGAATAAGTTAAATGAAAGAAAACTGATCAAATCTGGGTAATAGAAACTCATTATCTGATACCACTGATGTCCCTTTGGAGACAACTTTGAATAAGAACAACCACTGACTGCAGGAAAGTCAAGAAAAAAAATCTGAAATAAAAACTTATAAACAAAACCACAAGGTGCTAAACTCAGAGCAATGAAACTTAATATAAAAACAAAGAAGAAAAACATATGGAAAATATCTGAATTCTATACTTTACCTAACTCATTCAATGTTTGAATTAGCAAATTATTTTGATTTCTTCCTTCTTCCATTCTGACAGGACTATGTTGTTAGTTTACTTCAATTTGGTTTAATTTTTTTTTTAACAAACAGATTTCAATTAATCATTTTGAAGAGAAATGAATGCGCTATTACAATATCAATTAAATTGATATTTTCTCATTTCTGGCTAAAGTTACATATTAGTGGCAGTTGAAGTTTTGATTCATAATTATGTTGCCTATTTTTAATAGCATGTAAGTAGTCTGGCCATTTCACCAAATGTCACAAATAAAGAATGAACATATAGAGAACATTCAAAATGGGGGGGAAAAACATGCAGCAAGCTAAAAATGGTGTATAGCCATTTAAAATATTGGGGGAAAAAAACCCTCTGTGAGAGTGATATAAAATAATTCTTTTCATCAGGTACAAAATCAAAATTATTAAAAAAATATTGTAGTGTTTAAACTTGATGCACAATCAAAACTATGACACACATTCTGATATTACAATCTGACACACAAAACAAATAATTAAAAAATGTTACAGGACCAATTGATGCGTCAGCATTTGGAGAAAAATCTCTATTTTAAGATTTGTCTTTATACTTGAATTAAATTCATAATCAACATTAATAACACAAAACTTTTGTCAAATAAATCAGTCAAATAATCAAAAAAATGTAAATAAGCATACTTTGACAGGCAATGATCAATTTTTATTAGAAATAGATTGGGTTAGTACAATTTGGAACACAATCAAATTTACTAGGAATATTTTTATGTTATAAACTGTCACACAATCAAGCTTTCTAAAACCAATAACAAATTACAATGAGTCACATGATCAAACTTGGCAGAAATAATCTAAATGACAATTTGGTGCACATTCAAGATTACTACAAACATGACAATATTACAACCTGGCGCAGGACCAAAATTACTTGATCAAAGAATAAAGAAATATTTTGATTCTCCCTTTAACATAACAAATGTGAGACTTGAATGGCTTCTACAACGTTCTTAGTGAATGCAGATGGATTTCTCACCCAAAAAAAAATAAAATTATATATTTAATAAAATCTAGTGAATATATATGAGATAGTATGTGATTAATATTCCATTCATCCCACCTAACTGTCCAAATGTCACCATATCTGTCTGTAAATAAAGGTATCTATCACATATTGTGAGGAATGTGGAGTTAGCATCCATACCTTATCAAAACCATTAGTACATTTATGAGTGAAGTGATCAGTACTAAACAAGGCCAACACACTTTCTCTCTGATAAAGTCTTTTAACCAAAGGTAGACAAGACAGAGGTAGACCAAGACTAAATTGGACTGACATCATGGAAAGGTGGCCAGCTGAACCTATAACAACTTTACACTATCAAGACAAGAGACAGCTTAAAATGTGATCCATGGTAGCCAACCTTCAATGTGGAATGGACCCAATGGAAAGGTGAACTTATGACAACTTTACACTATCAAGACAAGAGACAGTAAAATGGTACTCCATGGTAGCCAAACCTCAATGTGGTTTACAGGTGACCCAATAATAATAACAGCCCATTTTCTGATGTTCATTGAACCATGGCCGGCATGAAAGTGTCAGCAACTCATAGCTGACTGTCAGGCTGGGAAGAGCAACTTGTTAAACTTTTATCCTGTCTAGTCTCCTATAACCACTTGTCACATTTCACAGTCCTGGTAACACATTTTAGTCTATATTTAATTCTGCTTTTCATCAGTAATGGCATACTGTTACTAGTCCCCATATGTCATTCAGTAACATTAGTCCACCATATGTCTGTCAGTAACATTAGTCCACCATAAGTCTGTCAGTAACATTAGTCTGCCACATGTATACATCAGCTTAAAAAAAAACATGCAAAATGATAGAAAAAGAAACAGACAGGGCTTGGCAGATGATTTTCAATATCTAAAAAATAAGAGCATGAATCTCAGTTAAAAAACAAAAAATAAAATTAAATGAGTCGTCAATCTAAAGAAAAAAATAAATAAATAAAAACAACTGAAAAGCATAAACACTAATCTAACTACCAGTTGTTAATTTTAATTGCATATTTTAAAATAAATACTAAAAAAAAACAGCACTTATTAAAAAGAACAATATTATGCCACAGAAAATCAAACAGAAAACTGATTGACTGGATTTGATGTAATATATAAAGTTATGACAGCAAAAAATGGTAGCTATGTTTTTTTTTTCATTCCTGCCCATTAGAAGCTAGAGAATCACATTTTAAAATTATTAACGGTCATCTCTATTGGGCACAAATGACAGCGGGTGTTTGAATTGATTACTTGCTATGCTCCCCAGCCAGGAGAACGTGGGTTTGAACAACGGTAGGGTCAAAAGATTTTTTCTATTAAAACTCAAGACTCGAACATCCATGACGACTGTGCTGGACAAGCAGCTTTTACCCTCTCATCCTATAAGTCCCTCAGGCAGATCCCGGAAATCGGATAATGCCGTAAAGATGGGTGTTTTTTTTTAATGTGGAACACAAATATAACAATTACACGATTATTTTGATTTGGGTTATAAAGGAATCAATTAATTACTAAATGGTTTCATTCATTGGATAACAATTGCAAAGCAGTAGCCGTGCTCTATTTCTATCAAAAGCTATTGTGTCGACTTACTTCTATGCCATGATTGCTCAAACTGCAATGGATGATTGTTTACCTTCACTATATCTTAACTTCATTGTGTTACTTTCATGTCATTAAAATTAATGAAAATTGAAGTTCATCAAATACTTTTCATTTTTACAGAAAAAAGGTAGATTTTTACTATACTACTAGATTGACGGACTGATGTCAGCCATGTCAATAGACAACGTAACACTTCCAGTAGCCACAGTGCCACGTATTTGTATTTCAGGCCATAAATGTAACGTAACCCAGGAAATGATGACAACATCATATTCCCATGTCTCTGCTTGGATAAACGCTGCTGTGCAGCAAAACATCAAAGAAAATCTGATTTTCCTAACTACAAATGTAACAATTAATTGGTAGTAACTTTTATTACAGTCTCGTAAAAATGTTACTCACAGACAGCTATCATAATCTAGGATTAAAAACCACAGTAGATCAATCATTTTACAGCTAATTGTAGATCCTCTCCAGGGTTGCTAACTTAGCGGATTTTCCGCTAGATCTAGCGGAAATGGAGCAGCGTCCAGCGGCCAAAAAATAATTAATCCGCCTGGCGGAATTTCTAGCGTATTTATTTTGAATGACAGCGGCAAATCGCGGATTTTTTTAATCACGATAATCGACTAAAATTAGCCTTATCGTGGTCAAAACACAAACTAAGAGCGTCTGTAGCGCTTGTGTGACAAGTGAAATTATGTACATACTACGTCATTGTATCACTTTCGATCTGACCAATATAAAATTTAGTAGAGTATTGTAGTAGAGACTTCAGTTTGAAACTGAAACTTTTCTACTTTGGAAATAAATTGTAGGATAACTGAGGATTTATAGTCATAGTGTTAAGTCAAGTATGTCATCATTAATTAGCAAGTCTAATATTTCAAACTGAGGATTTGTTTAGAGTCAGTGTGATTGTTCAGCATCGTGTTTCTTTCTACGTGAATATCAAGTCAATATTTATTTCAAATTGTGTAGGTTCAATGCTCTACCGCTATAAGAGAGTTACAATTTTTGGTAATTCCATATTATACATGTGGCTGTAACTACCAGCAACGTACATTCACATTACAGGATAAAGATATGACACTTCAATATCAGCAACAATTTCGTAAAGAGTGGGCTAAATGAAGTGGACCTTACAGATTGCATCTTAGAAGTCCCTGATAGTGCTTGCAAATGTGTATTTGGCATCGAAACATTGTGGTCTTCTTTCTCACAGCAAATCAAAGAAGCATCAGTCGGCCAGCGTTGCATTTTCCTCTTCACGAAAACTGGACACTTTGCAATTTCTTTGTCTTTCAAATTATTTTTATGTTTCCAAATTAAGTTAGTTTCTAAATGTATTAATATAGTTGTAGTTGTGACTGTTACAAATCGAAATAATAATTATTTTTCTTTAAATTTACTCTCCCATTTGGTTTGGAGATGCGTAATAATAATAATAAAATAGTACGTAGATAAATAATAATTTAATGTAAGTTTCCTAAGTAATAAACTCTGGAAATATTTTTGGAAAATATGGCGTAATTTTTCGGACAATCTGGTGGAAAATCGCGGATTTTTGGCTCCAGTCTAGCGGATTGACACCGACGGCAGTTGGCAACCCTGATCCTCTCTATATATTATGAAATCATTAACTATAAACACTCTTCTCGGTTGAATGTAAAATACTATCTATAATTCTAAAAATGGTTCCTTGCATATTCACAATTTAGGAAGTATACTTAACAAAGGTTTGAGCCAAATTTCTACCATCATCATGTGCCATACCAGTTAGCGTAGGCGATCATGTCTTTCCACAATCTTCTATCTACAGTGCATCGTATCAGTTCTGTTGTTGAATGTTTTCCATGCCATAACACCAAGCTATCCAGTACTTTCTCTCTTTGTTGTCCGCAATCTCTCTTTCCCTGTATTTTGCCAGTTGTAACCAAGTATTTAAACTTTCCTCTTCTCATGATGTGCTTGAAAAATGTTGATTGTTTCTTTCTGATGTTTTTTAGGAGCTCCCTTTTTGTGTTGGCCTCCTTGAGACAAATTTTTATATAATCAATTTTTGCATTTGATCTTCATTTCTGGGAGACAGAAGCACTTGCTGCTCCACATTACTAAATGTCTTTGGCTTTCAATGATAAACCATTAAATGAAACATTTCAAAATAGAAAGTGGGTGAAGAAAAAGGAAACTACTTTCAAAATGGAAACTGTCACACTTAATGACTTTTTGTGTTTGTGCTAAAGTCTGTCTGATATCTTTTCTCTTTGCTTTCCTCTATTTCTTCGTCCCTCCATTTTCCCAGTTGTTACAATATATTCCAGTTGTTCTCTTTTCATTACGTGGCCAAAAAATAATTATTGTTTCTTCCTAATATTGGAAATTAGCTCTCTTTTTGTTTGGCCTTTTTCAGAACATTTTCATTACTCTTCTTAGCTGTCCATGGTATTCTCAACATTCTTCTGTAAAACCACATTTCTACAGCCTCCGGTGATTTTCTTGTCTGTTGTCCTATTGTCCATGATTCACATCCATATGATAAGACTGGCTCAACATAACATTTAAGAACTCTTTTTCTTGTTTCTATTATCAAAAATGGATTGCACTGTATCTTCCTAATTTTTTGGAAAGAATTTGAAAAAAATTAATTCTGTCAAATTTTATTTTGTGACAATTTAGTAGAAAAGAAACTGTGGAAGCTAAATTAACAACACCTCTGGGTCAAGACATGGTGAGAGTATGGATAGTGATTCAACTGCTGGCACCAGGGTTAACTGAAAAAGAAGTTATCAAGATCCTATTACCTACCCTCTTCGGTTCTTGAGACACACTGGCCTGTGAGTAAGAACTGAAAAGGGAAGGCAAATCCTGAACCCAGAAAATGATGTACTGAAACAGTAAGGTGCTGGGCTAAAAAGCACAGATATCACTGTTTGTTGTTAAATAAAGTGCAGTGCAATCATCATGTTCATGCAAGAAAGGTATCAAAACAAGCCCTCAAATATACAATCATCCGTATCAAAACAAGCCCTCAAATATACAATCATCCGTATCAAAACAAGCCCTCCAATATACAATCATCCTCATTCTTTTTTTTACCCCCTAACTTTTAGCAATTGTAACATTCTCATCTTAAATACTTAATGGAAAAACTGTCTAACATAATCAACAATCAAACATGTACTACAATATTTCTGTCAGTGATTGTCCTAAAGAGCCATTAACTTGTAGATTCATTAAGATCCTTTTATTGCCATCTATTATAAAAATTACAAATCACAATAGCTGTCTACTTTTATTACACTGGTCAATTTGGTGACACGCTGGTCAAGTTTTCAAATATTGCAGTCTCCATTCATTTGTCTCTCACTGATGATGCACAGACCACAAACTATATCTTCCCTCAATGCTGAAAAACAAATTTGGAAAGAAAAGGACTCATTTATCATACTCAGTCACATCTTGAAAGAAAAAGTATGTTACTTTCTTCTTTACATTGTTCATAAAATAAAGCATTCATTTACTGTATGCCACATTTCATTTGTCAAAACCTACCAAGAATTAATTATACCAAATACATAACTCATAACACATTGCCCAGAAGAAAGAAATTGTAAAAAAATATTTTAAAAAATGCTTTTCAAAACGGTAATGAATGAGTTAATAACTTGACATTGTAACAATGTTTCGAAATTGATTTCTCCGGTGGTATGTTTAAATCTTGTTTTGTATAAACGACAACGCTCACTGAGTAGATTATAACATTACTGCTCAGTGTGGCTTGTTCATGAGTCCTAGAAATAAAAGATATAACCATCAAATGTACACCCTGCAGCTCCTACAGATTTGTTCACCCTCCTTTGGCTCTAATTATTCCAAAAGAGTTTGTTTATGATGTATGTACACACATATTCACCCACATACACATTGTAAAACTCTTATCCAAATGAGAAAATGACACAAAACTTGAATAATAAAAACTACAGCCATGTGATGTGCCAAAGGAACAGAGATAATATCATAAGGCAAAGCAGAACAGAAATGCGCAGAACACAAATATTCTTGAAGCATCACTACAAATTGAAGAAAAATAACCCAAGCCCTGATGGGAAAATAGACATGGTGTGCTGCTAGGAATTTGTCGAACCATCACCCGAGGTGCCATCTACAGATAAACAGCATGCCTCAGCACTGGATGATTTGCCTTCCACTTCATCGTCAGTTCTCTCACTATCCAACCTTGTGGTGCCTTGCTGCATCTCATCTAAGTTTTTTGTTGGTTGCTGCCCTTGTGAACAATCATCTTCCCTCATCTCTGCAGATTCAGGGATTGATGTCTGGGACCTGAAACTACTCCCTCCTTTTCTCTTCAATTTGCTGTCTTCCATGCTTTCACCTAAAGAGTCTACAGGAGAGTCTTTGTCCAGCTCTTGGCTGCAAACACTCCCCTTTCCAATGGGACTATTTTGGTGAAGATCAGGCATAGATGTTGCCAAGAGAGTATCTTCTTCATCCTGCATCCCAGTTGGTGTATCATTATCGTCTTCCTCTTCTTCATTATCCCCCTTTGTTCCTTCTTCCTCTTCCTCCTCCTGCAATCGACTCCTAACTAACGATGGAGACAAATCGGCAAAGTGATGCCCACTAATGTTGTCATGGGAGTCTATACTGAGGTCAGCCCCTGAATGTCCTTCGTACAAACTCATTTCTGGAGGTGCTAGCACCGCAGTGTCACTGTGAATGATGTCACGTGGATGAACTTTAAGGATGTGTGACCACACAGGTTCTGACGCTGGTGACTCGCTGCGACTTGTGTTATCTGTAAACACACTATCCCCATCAGAGAAAGCTTCTAGAACAGCGCCCTCTGATGATGCCTTTGTAACAACCGAATTTCCTGAGTTCTTGGGTTGCAGAACTTTGCTGCTGTGATTATTGTTCTTGCCATTCTTAGTTTTGCAGTCACTGCTAGCATTTCCATTGGCCCGATGTTGACTGCTGGACTGAACATTGCTGCTGGTAAATAAACTAAGCCCCCATTCACCCTTGCCCTTCTTGCTATTGTTCCTTTCTCTGACAGTCGGACTAAGAAACCAATCAGATCGTTGACGTAGCCGCTCCAGCTGCTTGCGTTTGACAGAGTTAAATCTACTGAGGCACCGGTTTTGGTAATGGGAACGGACTTCATTTAAGTTGTCTTCTAATGACTTGGGCCTCTGAAAGTAAAGAAAGCAATATAATATTGAGAACAAGTACTAACTTCATAGAGGACAAAGAAGAGAAGAAAATAAACATAAATAAATTATATATGTTTACCAGATCCACAATGTGAAAGAAAACCCACTAAAAAAAAATAATATTTTTCTAAATTAACCAAAACAAATAATTGATATTAAATTGATGACTGAAACATATTTCTGCTGCAACGTAAGTAAACCAAAATACCTCATAGTATATGAGTTATGTGGTATTAATAAACCATAATTGTTTCTATGATCATCAGTAAAGTTAATATTGGGCCAGGCCATCTTAATTTTAGAAAGAGATATTATACAGGGCCCATTATAAGAAATGTTCCAGTGTGTTACCAGGGCCCATTATAAGAAATGTTCCAGTGTGTTACCAGGGCCCATTATAAGAAATGTTCCAGTGTGTTACCAGGGCCCATTATAAGAAATGTTCCAGTGTGTTACCAGGGCCCATTATAAGAAATGTTCCAGTGTGTTACCAGGGCCCATTATAAGAAATGTTCCAGTGTGTTACCAGGGCCCATTATAAGAAATGTTCCAGTGTGTTACCAGGGCCCATTATAAGAAATGTTCCAGTGTGTTACCAGGGCCCATTATAAGAAATGTTCCAGTGTGTTACCAGGACCCATTATAAGAAATGTTCCAGTGTGTTACCAGGGCCCATTATAAGAAATGTTCCAGTGTGTTACCAGGGCCCATTATAAGAAATGTTCCAGTGTGTTACCAGGGCCCATTATAAGAAATGTTCCAGTGTGTTACCAGGGCCCATTATAAGAAATGTTCCAGTGTGTTACCAGGGCCCATTATAAGAAATGTTCCAGTGTGTTACCAGGGCCCATTATAAGAAATGTTCCAGTGTGTTACCAGGGCCCATTATAAGAAATGTTCCAGTGTGTTACCAGGGCCCATTATAAGAAATGTTCCAGTGTGTTACCAGGGCCCATTATAAGAAATGTTCCAGTGTGTTACCAGGGCCCATTATAAGAAATGTTCCAGTGTGTTACCAGGGCCCATTATAAGAAATGTTCCAGTGTGTTACCAGGGCCCATTATAAGAAATGTTCCAGTGTGTTACCAGGGCCCATTATAAGAAATGTTCCAGTGTGTTACCAGGGCCCATTATAAGAAATGTTCCAGTGTGTTACCAGGGCCCATTATAAGAAATGTTCCAGTGTGTTACCAGGGCCCATTATAAGAAATGTTCCAGTGTGTTACCAGGGCCCATTATAAGAAATGTTCCAGTGTGTTACCAGGGCCCATTATAAGAAATGTTCCAGTGTGTTACCAGGGCCCATTATAAGAAATGTTCCAGTGTGTTACCAGGGCCCATTATAAGAAATGTTCCAGTGTGTTACCAGGGCCCATTATAAGAAATGTTCCAGTGTGTTACCAGGGCCCATTATAAGAAATGTTCCAGTGTGTTACCAGGGCCCATTATAAGAAATGTTCCAGTGTGTTACCAGGGCCCATTATAAGAAATGTTCCAGTGTGTTACCAGGGCCCATTATAAGAAATGTTCCAGTGTGTTACCAGGGCCCATTATAAGAAATGTTCCAGTGTGTTACCAGGACCCATTATAAGAAATGTTC
The DNA here is from genome assembly GCA_032433765.1 of Megaustenia siamemsis. Classification (NCBI taxonomy): domain Eukaryota; kingdom Metazoa; phylum Mollusca; class Gastropoda; order Stylommatophora; family Ariophantidae; genus Megaustenia; species Megaustenia siamemsis. The sequence goes on along the minus strand of JAVIAB010000047.1, from coordinate 2,570,459 downwards.
CAGTGTGTTACCAGGGCCCATTATAAGAAATGTTCCAGTGTGTTACCAGGGCCCATTATAAGAAATGTTCCAGTGTGTTACCAGGGCCCATTATAAGAAATGTTCCAGTGTGTTACCAGGGCCCATTATAAGAAATGTTCCAGTGTGTTACCAGGGCCCATTATAAGAAATGTTCCAGTGTGTTACCAGGGCCCATTATAAGAAATGTTCCAGTGTGTTACCAGGGCCCATTATAAGAAATGTTCCAGTGTGTTACCAGGGCCCATTATAAGAAATGTTCCAGTGTGTTACCAGGGCCCATTATAAGAAATGTTCCAGTGTGTTACCAGGGCCCATTATAAGAAATAGAACCCTGGATGTGTGTCAGCCAAGGAGAACAAAATGCACACATGGGAATAGAATTCAGATCATCTTGGTTAGTACACAAGCATGGCCATATCCATCATGTCACAATGGCATATAGGTAATGATGATAGGAAATGAAATCTAAGTAGTTCTAGAGTGATGGTAAATATTTAAGTATGAAAAGATCAGAAAAGATATATGAAAAAGAACCAAAAAGGGCCTATTGAACAACAGATTATGCATAGAAAATGAAGATGATCGAATCACCTGATGCCTGTATAGCATGACAGACATTGTCACAAAACCCACATGGAAAGAGAAAGCAGGGAAGGCCCAGAAATACATGGAGAAGAGAAGTCATAGTAACCCTTAAGAACAATGGTCTAGATTGGAAAGAAGTAGAGAAAATGTCCAAATACAGTGATGGACAGAGAGACCTTGCCCATGGCATTTACTCCAAAATAAGTCTAAGGGATTTCGATTGACTGATTGATGGTCAATCAAAATCCCTACACAGGAGCACCAATAATGCAGAGTGAAGTTGAGGACGCAATTCAACACATGAAAAGAGGCAAAGCTCCAGGTCCTGACAATATAACAATCGAATAGATAAATGCATTGGGAGAGTTGGGAGTACAAGTCATAACAAAATTACTCAATGACATATATAACACTGGACACATACCCGAGGATCTACTAAAATCTATCTTTGTAGCCATACCGAAGAAGTCAGGAGCCACTGATTGTGAAGAAAATCGCATTATTAGTCTCATGAGCCATATGACTAAAATATTACTAAGAATAATCATGAGACGTGTAAGGAACAAAATAAAACCAGAAATAAGTGAGGAACAATGTGGATTTGTGGAAGGAAAGGGCACCAATAACGCAATATACATCTTAAAGACATTGATAGAAAGATCTATAGAGGTAAAGAAAGATCTATATATGTGCTTTATAGACTACACCAGGGGTGGCCAAATGGCCGCGGCCCGCCAGCCTAGTTTTCTTGGCCCGCGAAGCTCCACGGACTTACTTCATTTTTTACCCCTAATAGTGGATTTCTCCTGGTTTCTCTCACGCACGCACGCACGCACGCACACGCACACACACACACACACACTGCACAACTAATGGTGCCGACAATATTCAAAGTCTTTGCTTCGAGTTGGTACCGCAAAGTTGCTTTATTGTCAGTGCGGTGATAGCGTCAGATCTTTGGCTCAACATTTGTCGTCTGGACTTGTGGTGGCTCTTTCATTTCGCGGTAAGGGGTTAATGAGGTTGGGAGGGACAGGGGTGAGGGGACTTCGTAGCTCTAATTCTGTCTTTGAAGTTACATTCAAAATGTTTCACTGTTCGCCTTCATTCCCTTTGATCCCATCGTCTTGTCTTGTCCATAAAATGACTGCAACGTGTTTATTTGGTCACAATCTTTTGATTTCATTGTCAAACACAAGTCTGTGTATAACTGTCAAATCTGGACTTATTTTCGATAGTGGACCAACATTCTGTGACTTTTAACTTTGATGTGAGATTTTGTATTAAATCATGTTAAAACGTAGAAAAGTTGATTGTGAAAATCGCATATTTAAACCTGAATGGGAATTAGATTATTTGTTCATCTTCAATAAGGATAGTAAACCTCAGTGCTTAATTTGCGTTCAAGTGTTAGCCGTTTTGAAGGAATATAATTTAAAACGGCACTATGCCACACATCATCAAAACATGTATGAGAAACATAGCATTAAAGCTAGGAAGCTTTTGGTTGAACAGCTGAAGACAAAGTTGAATCAACAGCAAAGTATGTATACAAAGGGCAATAAAATTAAAGAGTCATCGATCATTGCATCATATACAGTTACCTATGAGCTTGCAAAATCTAAAAAACCCTTTACTGACGGAAATTTTGTGAAGAAATGTGCGATTCAAATGGCAAAGGCATTCGGTCAAGAAAAAATAGCCAAAGAATTTGAATCTGTGCCTCTTTCAAAACAAACTGTAGCCAGAAGAACAGAAGACATCAGTCTGCAACTGTCTCAAAGTTTAAAATCTTGTATTGAAAACTGCTCATATTTTTCGCTCACGATTGATGAAAGTACTGACATCACTGACACTTGCCAGCTTCTTATTTTTGTTAAAGTTATCCAGGAGGATTTTACTGTTATTGAAGAATTGTTGAAAGTTTGCTCTTTGCATGACACTTGTAGAGGGACAGACATATTTTCTGCAGTTCATAGTGCCGTAGATGAAGTAGGTGGTTTTGGAAAGTTGTCTGCAGTGTGTACTGAAGGTTGCAAAGCTTTTATTGGTTCAAATACTGGTTTTGTTGGACTTCTAAAGCAAAACAAAATTAACGTACCTACATTGCATTGCATAATTCATCAAGAGGCCCTTTGTGCAAAGTCCATAAATCTAAAAGACACCATGGCTACTGTTGTGAAAATAACAAATTTGATAAGAGGAGGACACCAGTCTTTAAATCACAGGAAGTTTTTATCATTTTTAGAGGAAGTAGATTCTAGCTACGGTGATCTCCTGCTTTATACAGAAGTAAGATGGCTTAGTCGAGGGAAATGTTTAATAATATTTTTTGAACTGAAGAATGACATTTATGACTTCCTGCGAGAGAACTTACCATGCTCCATTGATCTTCAACATGCACTCAAAGACATTAATGTCCTTCATAATCTGGCATATCTCACAGACATCACACAACATTTGAACATATTGAATTTGCAGCTACAAGGGGAAAAGCAAACCATTTTTCAATTGATGGGATATGTTGATGGTTTTAAAAAGAAGCTGAATCTATTTAGACTTTCTTTGCAAAAAAATGATCTGTTCCATTTTTCAAGTTGTAAGCAGTTGTTGTCAGAGATAGAAAGTGCAAACTTCAGTAAGTACGCAGCTGACATTGAACATTTGATTTGTGAATTTGATCGACGATTTCAAGATTTTGAAATGTTTCGTCCGCAAACGGAACTTTTTAATAACCCAATTAAGTGCACAGTGGAGTGCCAGCTATCAGATCTTCAACTAGAGTTGTGTGACTTTCAGTGTGACCCCTTCCTCAGTACTGTAAAGGCATTAGGAGCTGACTTCTGGAAATTGCTACCAAATGAACGTTACCCGTGTCTGAGAAAATGGGCACTAAAGATGTGCTCTATATTCGGCAGCACATATCTCTGCGAGACAACATTCTCTTCCATGAAGTTAATTAAATCTAAGACCAGGAACAGAATGACCGATTCGACATTGTCCCATACTCTCCGAATCGCCACGTCAAAAATGGAAGTGGACTTCAAATCTCTGGTGGAAAGCTGTGACAAGTCACAATCGTCGCACTGAGACATTAAAGGTAATTTTAAAATGATTAATTAATGGATTTGTTACAAATCAAATATGTAGTCAAAGTGCAAGCATTATTTATATATTACTATATCGCATAGGTCCCTACTGTCATTTTTGACAATATTCTTAAGTGTGGCCCGCGGGTCTTGGCCTTGGCTTTAATCCGGCCCTCGGGCAACCTCAAGTTGGCCACCACTGGACTACACGAAAGCATTTGACAAAGTAAAGCATGTGGAAATAATCAATATGCTGGAGAAATTAAACATTGATGGCAAGGATCTGCGAATCATAAAAAATATGTACTGGCAACAAACAGCAGCTATACGAATTAACAACCAAACAGGACAATTCCAATATATAAAACAAGGAGTCAGACAAGGCTGTGTTCTGTCACCGGACTTGTTTTCACTTTACAGCGAATATATTATGAGATCAATAGTAGACAAAAAAGGAATTGAAGTCAACGGTCACAACATAAATAATTTGCGATATGCGGATGACACAGTCTTAATAGCAGAGACAGAGAACGAACTACAAGAAATGATAGACATAATAGTAGAAGAAAGCAACAAGAAAGGTCTCAGTCTGAATAGTAAGAAAACAGAAGTAATGGTTATATCGAAGAAACAATCATCACCATCATGCAGCATAAAAATAAACGAGACAAATCTAAAACAAGTGCAACGTTTCAAATACTTGGGCACAATAATTACATCAGATGGGAGATGCACCACAGAAATAAAAAGCAGAATAGCTCAGGCCAAAATAGCATTTCAGAAAATGAAAAATATCTTATGCAACAAATCTATGTCAATAAAAATGAGAAAGAGAGTTCATCAGTGCTATATAGAACCAATTCTGACCTATGGAAGCGAATCATGGACAGTAGACAAACAAATGAAAAGACGGTTAGAGGCCACAGAGATGGGATTTCTCAGAAGAATGTTGAAAGTTCCCTGGACAGATAAAAAGACCAATGAGGAAGTTCTCAAAGAGGCCAACACAAAAAGGGAGCTCTTAAAAAACATCAGAAAGAAGCAATCAACATTTTTTGGGCACATCATGAGAAGAGGAAAGTTGGAATACTTGGTTACAACTGGCAAAATAAAAGGAAAGAGAGATCGCGGACGACAAAGAGAGAAAATACTGGATAGCTTGGTGTCATGGCATGGAAAACAGTCAACAACAGAACTGATACGATGCACTGTAGATAGAAGATTGTGGAGGGACATGATCGCCTACGCCAACCGGCAGGGTACATGATGATGATTGATGGTAGATAATCTGATATGATAAATATAATTTATACTGCCTCACTACCATCTCTCAGATTCCAGAAGGGTTCCAAAGACTGAAAGTTATTCTGTGCACACGATTTCAAACCAAGGAGACAGTTGTATGCAACTGTGGTCCGAGATCTAAAACAGAATATGTTCAATTTCTTTATCTTTTACATTCACCCGATGGCTGGTTCTCTCCATTGTTTGCCCTTAATTTGACGTTAAATGAGTGTTGATGCATCATGTTGAAACAAGAAAATACGATCTCTATACACAAGCAAACATCCTCTGTATAAGCACTTTTTAAAATCTATCTCTGAATATATAAGGAAATAAATGATCTTTGTATAAACAATTTTTTTAAAAATAAACAGTCTTTGCATGAAAAAAAAATATATTACAATGCCTTCTTAAAAAGAAAAATATTACAACACCTTCTTAAAAAAGAAAAATATTACACCTTCTTAAAAAAGAAAAATATTACAACACTTTCTTAAAAAGAAAAATATTACAATGCCTTCTTAAAAAAGAAAAATATTACAACGCCTTCTTAAAAAAGAAAAATAAACTGCGTCTGAAAGTCAAGCTACAGTCATCAAGTTCATTTTTAAATCTGAACCAAAACCTTTCTACTCTTTCTGATTCTTTATTTTCTTGCAGGTTATGCTAGACATTGATACCACGTTCAGGGATGTGCTACAATATAGTTTCCAATTGCTTCAGCAAAGCTGAGACCTTCCTTTAGCTGTTTATACTAGCCAGAATTTGTCTCTTGCCAGGAAGTACAGGTTGCAAGTCCTGAAAGTGTGTCCTGCATTTTCTGGAGATTGTTTGATTGCGATCACCCTATAACTAAAGGATTGCACCTCTTCATCGTCCACCCTTAAAAGTATGTTAAGTGGGCATGTATAGATTGTGTTGTGGTTTGCGGTAAAACTGCCATACTTGCGTCTTTGGGCCCACCACATTCAACTTTAGCATGGCATCTTTGAGTACCAGGTTGCCATCTGTCTCGTTCCCTACTCACTTGTGCTGGACTGGTTAATCTGTTGACTAGAGGCACCATGAGAAGGTGGAGTAAGGTCGACAGGGTTCTGGTTAACCAATCCTGGTGCATGCCATCAGTTATGATTCGCTGACAAATGCCTAATGGTCTCCTCTGGAGATTGACCATGAGGGCAAGGATGATTATATCCAAGAACAAATTTCAGGAATATGTATTGCCTAAGTTTACAGTATCCAGATCTTAGTCTTAATATTACAAACTTTTCTGGAAGGTTATGGAAAATGATGTGTCTATTCTTTTTCTTTAACTTGCTATAGTCTATATCTGCACAATTGTATTTTCTATGATCTTCCTGTCTTCAACAGTTCCTGTAAGTGGTTGTAAAGTTTTGTGTTTAATGTAGTTCTGTTGGCCAGTGTGCATCTCCAAAAGCATTCTATTGGCTGCAGTCTTGTATTATGTGTTGCTTGTCTACATGCTTGTGTTTTCAATGCCACATCTATGATAATTATTTGGGTGAAAGAAAATCTGACTGAAAATAATGACTAAATCTGAAATCTGATTAAGAATAATGTCTATTTATTAAATCTGATTGAGAATAATGTCTATTTATTAAATCTTATTAAGAATAATGTCTATTCATTAAATCTGATTAAGAATAATGTCTATTTATTAAATCTGATTGAGAATAATGTCTATTTATTAAATCTGATTGAGAATAATGTCTATTCATTAAATCTGATTGAGAATAATGTCTATTTATTAAATCTGATTGAGAATAATGTCTATTCATTAAATCTGATTAAGAATAATGTCTATTTATTAAATCTGATTGAGAACAACTACACAGATGAACAAATAGAGGCATACTATGAAGACCTAGATAAAGTTATGAAGCAAGTGAAATCTTCAGACATCTTGATTGTAATGGGTGACATGAACGTTAAAGTAGGAAAAGGTAGATATAAGACCATTATAGGAAATTATGGTTTAGGAAAAAGAAATGACGGAGGAGAAAGATTAATACAATTCTGTGAAGAAAACAGGCTGATAATATGTAACACCTACTTTGAGCAAGAGAAAAGGAAACTATACACATGGAAAAGCCCTGGAGATAAGAAGAGGAATCAAATAGATTACATAATGATAAAAGAAAGGTTCCGTAACAGCGTCAAGAAAGCCAAAACCTACCCAGGAGCAGATATTAATTCAGATCACAATCCTGTAATGATTAAAATGAAAATCAAACTAAAGAGAAACAAGCAAAAGTCTAATTCATCAACAAATCCACTAGATATAACAGTTTTAAATCAAAAAGATATTAAAGATACCAATACAATACAAGTAAAGAACACATAACAGAAGCTGCTAGAAGAAGGAATTGAACAATACAGAATAAAAAATCCTGATGAAAAAGTAACAATCAAATGGCAATGCATAAAGAAAAGCATACAAGAAACCTGCGACACCTTATCCAAAAGAGAAATGAACAAAAAACAAAAATGGATAACTAACACCATCTTAGAAAAAATGGAAGAAAGGAGATAAGCGAAGAACACTGCCCAATACAATAAAATAGATAATGAAATATGCAAAATGTGCAAAAAGGCAAAAGAAGACTGGCTCAGCCAAAAATGTACAAAAATAGAAACTATGGAAAGCAAACAAGACTTAATAGGAATACACATGGAAATAAAGAGAATGACTAATATAAATAAAAAAGCCACAGAAGGTGGATGCATTGCAGACAAAAAAGGAAAAATGCTAACAGACAATAAAGATATTATAGTTAGATGGCAGGAATATATAACAGAACTATTTCATGACCAAAGGGACAAGAAACCAGTTATAAAATGTACATCAGGCTATAAAATCTTAAAATCTGAGGTGGAAAAAGCTATAAAAACAATGAAAAAGGGAAAAGTAGCAGGACCTGATAGCATACAGATAGAGATGATACAGGCACTAGAAGATTTTGGCATTGAAGTGATTACAGACATATGCAACGACGTATACCATACAGGATACATAAACAATGAACTAAAAACATCAACTTTCATTGTATTGCCTAAAAAGAACGGTGCAGTTGAATGCAGTGACTTTAGAACAATAAGCCTAATGAGCCATGTTACAAAAATCTTGCTAAAAGTTATACAAGGAAGGATTCAGAATAAAATCAATACTGAATTAGATGAGCAGCAATTTGGATTTAGGAAAAATAGCGGGACAAAAGAAGTCATATTCTGCATGAGAACATTAATCGAAAAGTACACAGAAGTAAACAAACCAATACATGCCTGCTTCATAGACTACACCAAAGCTTTTGATAGAGTACACCACAAACAACTTATGGAATGCCTAAAAGAGATACATCTAGATGACATGGACATATGACTAATATGTAATCTATACTAGGAGCAAACAGCAATAATAAAATATAACAAAGAGTACTCTACACCATTGATATAAAAAGAGGAGTAAGACAGGGATACATCCTATCACCAAGCTTGTTCAATCTATACACTGAGCAAATCTTTAAAAACATCATAGAGATGCCAGGCCTACAAATTAATGGAAAGATAATCAATAACCTAAGATATGCTGACGATACTGTACTACTAGCAGAAAATCCTAAAGATCTACAACAATTACTTAATGAAATAAACATGACAAGCAAAAAATATAGACTAGATATGAATATCAAAAAGACTAAAACTATGATCATAAACAAAGAAAATATTCAAAACCCACAAGTGGATATCAAAATTGAAGGAATAGACCTGGAGACAGTTCAGAATTACAACTACCTTGGACATACTATAACCAGTGATGGAAAATGTACAACTGAAATAAACAAAAGAATAGGAATGGCAAAAAGTAATTTTAATGTCATGAAGAACATACTAACATCAAAACAAATAACACCAGGGCTAAAACTAAGAATAGCAAGATGTTACATCTTCTCAATATTCCTATATGGTGCAGAAACATGGACATTAGACAAGAAAACAGAACAGAGAATTGAAGCCCTTGAAATGTGGATATATAGAATAGATAGAATTGGATGGAAGGAAAAGAAAACAAACGATGAAGTCTTAAAACAACTAAAAATGAAAAGAGAACTACTAAGCCCAATTCAAACAAGACAAATGTGATTTTTGGGCCACGTTAAAAGACACATGGCTACAAACGCTACATGGATACAACAGCAAGTCCCAGATGATTGGAAACAGTCCATTATATTACCAATATGGAAAAAGAAGGGCAGCAGAAGAGACTGCAACCAATATAGAAGAATATCGCTATTAAGCCACACAGGGAAGTTATATGCCAAGATAGTTGAAAAAAGATTGAGACCAATTATAGACCCACAACTAAGCGATGCTCAGATGGGCTTCAGGAGGAACAGAGGTTGCACAGATGCCCTATTTATCATAAAACAACTAGCGGAGAAAACAATAGAGCATAATAAAACACTGTATACAGCTTTTATTGACCAAGAAAAGGCGTTCGATAGGGTGGACAGGGAACAACTATGGTCCGTATTGCCCTTGTACGGAGTGAGTTACCACCTAGTAGAGATATGCAAGAACCTCTATGAAAATAGTCGCACTGCAGTAAGATCTTCAGCAGGCTACTCTAAATATTTCACCATTAACTCCAGAGTAAGACAAGGCTGCGTGCTTTCCCCTTTACTTTTCATCACATATATGGACAATATATGCAAATTAGCATGCCCAATCAAAGGAAGTATACCAACAAGGATGATAACAAGCGATAACATAAAAGAGATCAAAATATACGAACCAGAAAACAGCAGAAGAGAGGAATAAATAAATGAAATACTATTTGCAGACGACCAAGTTCTGATACAAGAAACAACTGAGGACCTGCAAGAACATATCAACAGGCTAAACAACACTTGTAAACAGTACAACATGAAGATCAACATAAGCAAAATCGAAGTAATGGCAATAGCGAGAAAGAAAGAAAAACTAAACATCATAATAGATAATATGACTCTGAAGCAAGCAGACAATTTTAAATATCTGGGTAGCACGTTAACACAAGACAATAACCAAGAGACAGAGATAGATATAAGGTGTAACAAAGCATGCCAAGTTATAGGCCAAGTATCAACACTATTGAAAAACAAAGCAATAACTACGGAAGCAAAAAGGGCAATATATAAATCAATTTTTCTACCAACTCACTGCTATCAGTGCCAGAATTGGACGCTGGACTCTAGAACAATAAGAAAGATAATGACCACCGAAATGAAATGTGTCAGAAGAATGACAGGAAACAGCTTAAGGGACAGAGTAAGAAACACCGACCTGAGGAAGAAACTCGAAATTGAACCAGCCACTGAATACATAAAGAAACAACAGATAAATTGGTTCGGCCACATAACAAGACAAAAAGAACTAACAATGACTCAAAGAGCCATAAACAAATGCTACGAAAACGCCAGATTAAGAGGAAGACCAAGAAAAAGATGGATAAAGGGAATACTAGAGTCACGAGGAGGGATAACACCAGAAGAGGCCAACAGAAGAGCAAAGAATCGCAGATTGTATCTTCCCTCGACGCCAACAGCAATGGAGGAAGGGTAGAAGAAGAAGAAGTTAAAAGACACAACAGCCTATTAAAAGTAATCCTGGAGGGGAAAATACAAGGCAAAAGAGGCAGAGACATACCAAGACTAACATGGACGAGTAACATCAAAAGATGGACAAATCAGCCTATGACAACCTACACATCAAAGCAAGTGACAGAGCAGAATGGCACTCCCTGGTAGCCAACCTTCGTTGCGGAGACAGCACTCAATGATGATTGAGAATAATGTCTATTTATTTAATCTGATTGAGAATAATGATTAAATATTAAATATAAAAAGTAAAGTACCCCCGTCACGCCAAGTGACGTATAGGGAATATGGTGTTAGTGACCATAAATTTTACAGACCTTCGGCACATGATTTTTGGGGTAATGTGGTCGGTATTACGCCCGTGCCAAATTTACTTTCCCATAAAAAAATCCAGTATCCATTAAAGGCTGGGTGAACCGGAAGCCGTCAGTTGGGATCGAACCCTACCTCTTGTTCTTTGTAGTCCAGTTCACTAACCACTGAGCTATCGCGGCTCCCAAATATTAAATATGGGGTTGAGAAAAATGATAAAATCTTAAATCTAATTTAGAATAATGACTAAATCTGAAAGCTGGTTAAGTATAAGAACTAAATCTTAAATCTCAATGAGAATAATGAAAGACTAAATCTTAAATCTGGTTAAAGATAAAGACTAAATCTTTATTTATAAATAAAAAACTAAAAATAATAATCCAAGAAGAGCCAACCTTAGAAACCTCGGGCGAAGGAACTAAAGACACTTCTGGAGCTGACAAGGTAGATGTGTTGATCATGAGTTGAGATTCATTGTGACTATCCTCCATGGAGTGCCTCAATGCTGCTGGAGAGTGTGTGGGGCTCTCACTGAACTCCCTGTCTCTTCCAAGACCTCGATCTTCATCTTCATCATCATCATCTTCCCCTCTTTCCATCCTTGTGACCTCTATGAAATCCAATTTCCCTGCTAAGAGTGCAAAATGTTAAATAATAATAAGTTATATAGAACATCATCTATTTTATCTACAGAACAAACAGAAAATAATTATAAGCTATTTTAAGGCCTGTAAATGAATTCACTGTAAATGAATGAAAATCCATAATTGCTCAACCGCCCGTGCCAGTGGAATCATCAGAATTAACATTTCATCAAATATCCAAACAAAGAAAGGAAGCTGCAGTCCTCATCATAGTTGTTATAACACATGCCAAAAGACCTAAGACCAAACAGTACCGAAAGTGAACGCAGCTGAACTGTCCTTCGTCATATGATATCATCATTCATCGATAAACAATCTGAATTTAGAAACACTACTTAGATGAAAAGCACAGCTCTCGGTGTGCACAGGGCATTAAACTCAGTAGTTTTTCAGTAATTTTTCATACTTTTCAGACAGAGCCTCAACAGTTCCTGCTGCCTATCCGTCATACTGACCGGAAGTCCCAGAAAATAGTTTGTCACATAAATGTAAGTACAAAAAAAATTGTGTAATCTACAAAGTGTCCCTAAAGTCTTGACATCGGAAATCTCATTAACTATAATTTTGTTTCCTTCCATGGAGTAAATATGGCTTTGTCAAAAGAAGAAAGAATTGAACTGGTAATTCTCAGTGGACATGTTGAGAGATTAAATGCCCTAACTTGAAACTTGAGGTTAAGGACTTCCAGAATGGTTCCAACAGGATTGTGCTCCTGCCAATTTCGCAGCGGTGGTAAGAGATTGGTGAATGACAATTTCTCTAACTGGGTAGGAAGATGTGGTCAGTGGAGTGGTCTTCTTATTCACCTGACCTAGACCCCTTGACTTCTGTTTCTGGGGTCAGCTAAAGGAGAAGGTGAACTCAATGACAATCACAAGATGTAACACACTTGATTGAACGCATAAAGAGTGAGTGTGCTCAAATTTCTGTCAATGTTGATTTATTGCGTTGAATTCACATGAATTTTGCAAAACGCATCCACCTTTGAATCACAAATGATGGAAATCGTATTGAAGATGTTATTTAATATGCCAATTGAATACAATGTTAATCAGTTTAATTTCAAGAAAATATATATTTTTGCCAATGTGACCAGACTTTATGGACATCCTGTATAAGTCAACAGAAATGTATTACCCAATATGAAAACAGAAGTCTTCTGGGGAGATGGCTTTCATGTTCGACCACAGTTGTCTGTCCCTGATACTCTAGCTGATTTGCTGATTTGTGTTGTACCATTAAGATCAAACACACATGCTTCTTCTACTACCACATTCAAAGTGATTAGAAGAAGCTGTGTCTTAAAATGTTAACACTTTTGAGGTTAAAAATTGAATATTGTATTTCCCAAAACTCTGAGATTGGTCATTTCTTTGATCATTTTCTTACAAGCATTAGGTACTCAGATATCATTCACACATAAATTTTTACTACAGTTAAACATTTGACGTTTTTTGTGTGGTGTCACAAATTGAAACCACTTCCATAAATATAAATATTATGAATGTGTGGAATGTAATAATCTCAGGTCATCTTCATCCATAAATGTTGCACAATTTCCAAGATTAGAACTAAAACGCCACTTTGAGATGAAAACAAAGAGCTGTGTCCAGGCCTTGTAGAGAGTAGCACCACTAAAACCATTTGTTGATGATCAGACAGTTTTTATAAATGTGGTTTCTCTATAATTAGAATGAAATGGAAGAAACTCTAGGTCCTCATTTTTCTGCGATATCTGAAATTGACGCCCATGCAGTCTACTTGGCTCATACTGGAGTTCGCCTTGCTAAGGCCATAATCAACAAAGAAAAATGGCTGCTTATCACCCTATTTATGCAGAGACTAACATAGTCATTCAAATGTTTCGGTTGTTTTGTTTTCAAAGTGTATTTTAAAGGAAACTGGAATGAGGAAGTGACTGCACACTCTCATATTGATGGAAGTTGTTTGAAATCGTCACCTGTGTTGCTGATTAGAGCTGCATACAAGTTGAGCTTGTCAACAGTATTTGCCAAAGTACACAGCAATTATAGCAAGTTAAAAACAAATATTTAATAATAAAAGTTCATATTCAGCATTTATAGCAAGTTAAAAACAAATATTTAATAATAAAAGTTCATATTCAGCATTTATAGCAAGTTAAAAACAAATATTTAATAATAAAAGTTCATATTCAGCATTATAAAAAAGTAGCATATCTTTTCAGCAAAATAACAAGCCAGTTTTTGAGCATACAATTTTATATAAATGAGGAAAAACTGCATTATTTCAACTTAAAATAGAATTATAAAAGAATAAAGCAGCCTAACAGTTAATAGATAAATAAACCAAAAAAAAAATAGAAAGGCAATACAATATACAGGGTAAACCAAAAGTAAGTAGACAGTAAATGATCAGATTTATTTTATGGTGTTTGTGTTATATTAAATTTTACAACTAAATTTATAGTATAACTTTTTTATAATACTATATAAAATGTCATTTTAATTTAACTAATATGTATAGTGAGATTATTTTAAGATCCATAAGGGGCATGGTTATAATAACAATCGGAGGTTATAATATAAATAATCTAAGGTATGCTGATGATACAGTCTTAATTGCTAAGATTGAAAATGAATTACAAGAAATGTTAGACATATTGAAAGAAAACAAAAATAAAGGACTCAGCCTTAATAGCAAAAAGAAAGAAGTAATGGTAACAACAAAGAAAACGTCATCACCGCAGTGCACAATAAAGACAAGTGGAGCAATATTAAATCAGGTAAATGAATTTAAATATTTGGGAACTTTGTTGACCTCAAATGGTAGATGTACAACAGAGGTGAGATGCAGAATAGCTCATGCAAAAGCAGCTTTCTAAAAAATGAGGAAGATACTATGCAATCTATTTTTGGCAATAGAAACAAGAAAAAGAGTTCTTAAATGTTATGAAGAGCCAGTCTTAACATATGGATGTGAATCATGGACAATAGGACAACAGACAAGACGATCACTGGAGGCTGTAGAAATGTGATTTTACAGAAGAATGTTAAGAACACCATAGACAGCTAAGAAGAATGATGAAAACGTTCTGAAAGAGGCCAAAGCAAAAAGGGAGCTAATTTCCAATACTAGGAAGAAACAATCATCAATTTTTGGCCATGTAATGAGATCTGTCAGGTCAGGTAATTTTACCTGCTACTGTATGCAGTAAACAGTACAACCTGTGGCAGCCCTGCTGAGTTGCAGTTAAGCTCGGGAGAGTAAAAGGCTAAGGTAGGGTACCCCGAAGTAAAACAACCCCACTGCCTTGTGGGTGAGACTTTTAATCAAAGGCTAGCGGAGCCAACCGTAAACAAACCGACAGAAGGCAACAGAAAACCACCGTCGTAATTTCTTTGTACAATCATGAATCGCCATCATCATTTTTTGGCCGTGTAATGAGAAGAGAACAACTGGAATATATTGTAACAACTGGAAAAATTGAGGGATGAAGAGATAGAGGGAAGCAAAGAGAAAAAATAACAGACAGCTTAAGAGAATGGCTTGGCAGAAGGTCAACAACAGAAATGATAAATAGCTGCCGAGATCAAAAGTTGTGGAGAGACATGATCACCTACGCCTGGAGGCCCAGTACTTGATGATGATGAATGAGAAGGGAACAGCTGGAATATATTGTAACAACTTGAAAAATCAGGGGAGGAAGAGATAGAGGGAAGCAAAGAGAAAAGATACCAGACAGCTTAAACAGAATGGCTTGGCAGAAAGTCAACAACAGAAATGATAAAGAACTGTCAAGATCAAAAGTTGTGGAGAGAAGAAAACCTTAAACAGATAAAGAAAAGAATAATAAGATCATTATCCAGACAAAAAAACGAAAAATATGAAAACCATTATCAGATCAAGAAAAGTATCAATATATATTATATTAACAAGAATTTTATCCTAAATATTAAAGTGTCAGGACACAGATTCATCATTTGTCTAAAAAGGACAAAACTTGTCAGTTGTTTTCATCAGCCCCTTCACAGCTACTCATGTGCTAACAATTGTTTAATTAACAACTACAAGCACATATTACTTACGTGGAATGAGCTGTGCTTCTGAAACAAAGCCATAATGATAAAGTTCCTGTATATGCATTCCCGTATGTGTTGTCTCCACAAAATATCGGACATTATCATGCCCAAACATACTCTCCACACAGAAGTTGTCTATGAGAAACTGCATGATGCGACTGGCTTTCTCAACCTGAAACATTAAACTATCGGCTAACAATCTACAGCAAATAATAATAAGTTAATTTACATCAAAATAATACATTACTAGCTAAACACAAGTTAAGCCATAAGACAAAAGTAAAGATTCCCTTCACACCATGATAGGCATGTAGGAAATGTTGCGCTCGTGACCATATTTGTCCATGCCAACTGCACTTTTTGAGAGCATGTGGTCGGTATCGCAATGGGCCACCTTTAATGCCAAAAGAAATCTCTGGGACTCATTGTTAGAGACTGGGTGAACCCTGGAGCCTTGTCAGTCTAAAATAAAATATGTCACTTCTTGGAAGTGAACCTAGACCATCCTGATCAGGAAGCGAGCACATTAACCACTCAGTTACTTAAAAAAATAAAGATAAGAAGTTACAAATTACTGTAACTGTTAAATTATTTTCTTCTTTTCAAATATTAGAATGTTTTTAGTTAAACACTGCAGTGACCATCTGCCATGTACAGATCTCAGTGCAACAGGGAAAAGTGCCAAAAACACAAGGTCCAAACATGTAACTCTATATATTAATACATCTCAATATATGTAACTCTATATATTATACAGATAGTGTCTAACAGATGGCAAAAGAACTAGGGGGCCCAAAACTCTGATTTATAGACATGTGTAAACATGACAAGAAAACTGAACATAAACCCTGCAGTCTGGGGAATAGATAGCTGCAGACCACAATCTTTGGAAACACATTCTAAAGCTCAAACTCAAACAAGAAGCAGACAGATTCATAGAAAAAGAGAATACACTGAGAAAGAAAATAAAAAATAACTTTCTTGGGGCACTGCAAAATCCATAGTCAACTATGACTGATAGAGACTATTACTCATCATCATGTACCATATTGGTTGGCGTAGGTGATCACGTCCTTCCATAATTTTCTATCCACATTACATCGTATCAATTCTGTTGTTCACAGTTTTCCATGCCATGACACCAAGCTATCTAGTATTTTCTCCATTTGTCTTCTGTGATATTTTTCCTTCTATTTTGCCAGTTGTAACCAAATATTCCAACTCTCAACTTCTCATGATGTTCCAGAAAAATGTTGATTGTTTCTTTCTGATGTTTCTACTGCTACTACTGGTGTATATGTAAATAGGTTGAAATAATGATGGAGATTCTCAGCTCAAAAGTGCGATAAAACCATTGTCAAAAAATGAGGTTTATATAGAGGATGAGGTTAGTCTCTGCTGTCACTTTCTGAGACTCTTCAAGATTCTGGGTCTATGGTCCAGAATGGCTGTTCCTATCATGAGTAGAATATT
Source organism: Megaustenia siamemsis (assembly GCA_032433765.1). Classification (NCBI taxonomy): domain Eukaryota; kingdom Metazoa; phylum Mollusca; class Gastropoda; order Stylommatophora; family Ariophantidae; genus Megaustenia; species Megaustenia siamemsis. The sequence goes on along the minus strand of JAVIAB010000047.1, from coordinate 2,553,333 downwards.
TAGTGGCCCTGAAACTCACTGTACCAATCACTCATAGGTATTTGGCAATAAAGAAACTGGTTGATTTGTTTCAAGGACACCCAACATACTTCAGGGCTTTACAATAAAGATAACTATTGAAGTCTCTTTTGATCATTTATTGGACAGTAGCACAGTGACTGAGGAAGAAAGGTACAGCCTAGAGACTCCATGAAAGAGAAGCCATGCCAGGTACAATAATATGTCAGGTTTCACAAGTTTCCTTTTCATTGATGGATGGTCTCCAAATCACAAATGACATGCACTAGACCTCACAAATGACATGCACTAGACCTCATATTGTGCAAGTTAATATCACTAAGTTCATTCTCACGATATGGTTTGTAGTGCTATAAGACAACGCTGTGGCTTTCTAACCTATACCACAGGAAACACTAACAGACAACCTTCATACATGCCAAACGAATAAACAAACACCAGACATATCAAGAGTTGTCAACCCCCTACTGCCCATACCAGAACAGACTGCCTGGACAGAGAAATCCGGATTGACAATACAAATATGGACAGAAGTGAAAGGAATACTTGACAAGGAGGAACAGAATAGTCTACAGGGTAAAACAAACACTCTCAGTTTCCTGGATGAAGAATACCCACAAGATCTATGGGCTTGTGTATACACAGATGGATCAGCAGAGAGTGCGCAGCAAAGAACAGGGGAGCAGGAGCATACATAGAGTACCCAAATAACACTAGGGATATGAATAAAATAGCAACAGGGAAATATTGTCACAATTATGATGCAGAAATCCAAGCAATAAAGTTGGCAATATAAAAATTGCTGAACAGTAATCTTAGCCCACAGCCGGTAGTGTTTTTGACAGATGCAAGATCAGTACTCCAGGCACTACAACTCAGAAAATTGCCACATCTGCAGACCTTTTTGACTGAACTCTGCAAGCACCACAGGGTTGCCCTGCAGTGGATCCCATCTCACTGTGGAATACCAGGAAATGAGAAAGCAGATCAGTTGGCAAAGGAAGGTTCAACAGGCACACAACTAGATACACCGGTTACATACCATCATAAGAAACAGATAATTAAATCAATCAGAAGACCACAAGCCCCAAATAAGGATGCCTTTCAAAATATGAATAGATATGAACAAGTTATCGTTATACGCCTAAGAACAGGACACAATCGACTCCATAGTCACATGTATACAAAATTCAAGATCGGCACCTCAACTACTTGTACATGTGGACAGGCGCCCCAGACTGCTGAACACATACTTCAAGACTGTACTGAATATAGTAAACTGAGGAAAATCCATTGGCCCAAAGATACAACACTACAGACAAAATTATATGGGCCACTGCAAGAATTACAAAAGACAATAAAATTTATATTGGAAATTACTTTGTAGATATCAACAATACTTTTGGTGAATGAAAGATCAATAGATACATGAATGTTCAATTCTGCATGTTTTATTTAAGCTCATTTATGTGTTAAGCCTACATTACAACTATCAAATTGAAATCACATTATTACTACAAACTTCAACAAAATGATCAACCTTACAGCTAAAAAAAAAAACAACCTTGTAATGTGGAACAAAAATAATAAATTTTTTGCCACGAATCGTTGCATTAACTTTTGTAGGACATCGTGAACATGATTTGAATTGTTTACAAGCTTTAGGACCTTTATCCAAACCTGATACAGCATAGCAGTATTTTCCTTCCCATTTCTCCCACTCAATATAACATTATTAGTCTGGCACTTGTATTCTTCTCTCCATTTCTCCCACTCAATATAACATTATTAGTCTGGCACTTGTATTCTTCTCTCCATTTCTCCCTCTCAGTATAACATTATTAGTCTGGCACTTTGTATTCTTCTCTCCATTTCTCCCTCTCAGTATAACATTAGTCTGGCACTTGTATTCTTCTCTCCATTTCTCCCTCTCAGTATAACATTAGTCTGGCACTTGTATTCTTCTCTCCATTTCTCCCTCTCAGTATAACATTATTAGTCTGGCACTTTGTATTCTTCTCTCCATTTCTCCCTCTCAGTATAACATTAGTCTGGCACTTGTATTCTTCTCTCCATTTCTCCCTCTCAGTATAACATTATTAGTCTGGCACTTGTATTCTTCTCTCCATTTCTCCCTCTCAGTATAACATTATTAGTCTGGCACTTGTATTCTTCTCTCCCTCTCCATTTCTCCCTCTTTGTATAACATTATTAGTCTGGCACTTATCAAGAATAATTAAGAATATCTTGCCAAGAGAAGTCCTCAACGTTTACTATAAATAATGAGACCATTCTCACAACTTTGTGGTTCTTTCTTTCTTTCTTCTTTTCTCTTTCTCACTGATACCGAAAAGGTGTCATGATTATATCATTTGTCGTTCTTGAGCTGCTCGAACTGTCTGAATTAGTGATTTTCCTTTGTTGTTACATGTCTCTGTCACTGCATCTATCCATCTTCTTTTTTTTCTCTTTCTCACTGGTACCGAAAAGGTGTCGTGGTTATATCATTTGTCGTTCTTGCGCTGCTCGAACTGTCTGAATTAGTGATTTTCCTTTGTTGTTACATGTCTCTGTCACTGCATCTATCCATCTTGTTCTGAGTCTTCCTATTGGTCTTTTTCCATGCATTCTAGAGAAGAACACCCTTGATGGTGATTGGTAAGGGTTCATTCTGACCAGGTGGCCAAACCATTTAAGTTGTTGTTGTTCTATATATTCTTGGCAGGGTTTTGTTCCTACCATTTTTCTTATGGTTTCATTTGGTATTCTATCTCTTCTTGTGTTTTTTTGTTACTTTTCTCAAGCATTGCATCTCACATGTATTGATCTTTCTTAAATGTGATTTAGAAAGGGTCCATGTTTGACTTCCATAGCACAAAGTTAGTATGAAAATGCTATTTATCATTACTTTGTGGTTAACGTGAGCTAATTAAAAAATCTGAACATGATAGCTAATAGGGGCAAACTGCCTAGACAATTTTGAGGCTACATAGTGAGGAAAGAAATGTGTGCGCTGCAAACAGTTCAATTCCACAAAAAGACGTATTGTGAAGCAGCCATTTTTATAACGTAGTAGTAATTTAGGGCTAAACTCTTAGCAGTTTGATTATATAATCATAATGTAAAAAAAAAAACATATATATAAAGACCTTCATTTCAGAAAATGAAAATGTCTTATGCAACACATCTATGTCAATAGAAGTGAGAAAGAGAGTTTATCAGTGTTATATAGAACCAATACTGACCTATGGAAGCGAATCATGGAAAGTAAACAACAAATGAAAAGACAATTAGAGGCCACAAAGATGGGATTTCTCAGAAGAATGTTGAAAGTTCCCTGGACAGCTAAAAAGACCAATGAGGAAACTCTCAAAAAGGCCAACACAAAAAGGGAGCTCCTAAAAAACATCAGAAAGAAACAACATTTTTTGGGCAATTATAATAAGAGGAAAGTTGGAATACTTGGTTACAACTGGTAAAATACAGGGGAAGAGAGATCGCGGACAGCAAAGAGAGAAAATACTAGATAGCTTGGTGTCATGGCAAGGAAAACAGTCAACAACAGAATTGATACAATGCATAGTGGATAGAAAGAAGATTGTGGAAGAACATGATCACCTACACCAACCAGTATGTCACAAGATGATGATGATAAAGCTCTTATAAGATAAAAGGTGCGTGTGACATATTTTAATGTTATAAGGGAGTGAAGTGATGAACTTCATCATAATAGTTGAAAGTGACATGTCCAATCATTTTCCTGTATTTGACTTTCCCCAACTCAGTGTGCCAGATTCCAATATTGAAGAGCATCAAGTTGTGCCCGAACCCACATTCTCTTTATCATAAGCTCACTACCACTCACTATCGACATCCTAACTAAACTGTGTCAAGGTCAGGTGATCATGCTATCAATACTGTCCAGTCAATGACCACATGATTCACTGTCCAGTCAACGACCACATGATTCACTGTCCAGTCAATGACCACATGATTCATTTGCTTCTCTACCTTCTACTAATCTGAACTCAAATTTTTGCCATCATCATCATCAAGTTGCTTGTCCAAAAGAGAACATTTTTTTTTTACTCTCAGTCAGAACATCTAATTGTGTTCCAGTCAGAGTAGCGTTCAAAGAGTCCCTGATGTCTTGATCTATCATTTGTTTAATTCATCTTTCTGTCCTCTACTATCCTGCTAACTCAACTTTCAATCTTCTACTACATTGATGAACTAAACTCTCAATCTTCTACTACATTGATGAACTAAACTCTCAATCTTCTACTACATTGATGAACTAAACTTTCAATCTTCTACTACATTGATGAACTAAACTTTCAATCTTCTACTACATTGATGAACTAAACTTTCAATCTTCTACCACATTGATGAACTAAACTTTCAATCTTCTACTACAATAATGAACTAAACTTTCAATCTTCTACTACATTGATGGACTAAACTTTCAATCTTCTACTACATTGATGAACTAAACTTTTGGTCCTGAAAGCAAAGGAGTTTGTGTCAATCTGATTTCCAGCATTTTTTGTAATCAGTGTTTAGTTTTCACGCTTGGATTTCTTTTCTTAATTTTAATAGTGTGTGTGTTTTACCTGATGAAGACTCATGCAGAAACGTCATAGTTTGTCTTCTCTTTATATTATTTTAGCTGCTTCATACTATTTTGTGTTTATTTTACATGAATTATGATAACATTAGACAATATACAACTTTCGCTCCTGCAACCAAAAAAAGTTTACACCAATGTGATTTATGATAATATTAGAGAATATACAACTTTCACTCACACCAATCTGATTTATGATAAAAGATAATATACAACTTTCACTCCTGCAACCAAAAAAAGCTAACACCAATCTGATTTATGATAATATTAGAGAATATACAACTTTCACTCACACCAATCTAATTTATGATAAAAGATAATATACAACTTTCGCTCCTGCAACCAAAAAAAGTTTACACCAATCTGATTTATATTATGTATATTAGAGAATATACAACTTTCACTCACACCAATCTGATTTATGATAACATTAGATAATATACAACTTTCACTCACACTAATCTGATTTATGATAACATTAGATAATATACAACTTTCACTCACACTAATCTGATTTATGATAACATTAGATAATATACAACTTTCACTCACACCAATCTGATTTATGATAACATTAGATAATATACAACTTTCACTCACACTAATCTGATTTATGATAACATTAGATAATATACAACTTTCACTCACACCAATCTGATTTATGATAACATTAGATAATATACAACTTTCACTCACATTAATCTGATTTATGATAACATTAGATAATATACAACTTTCACTCACACCAATCTGATTTATGATAACATTAGATAATATACAACTTTCACTCACACCAATCTGATTTATGATAACATTAGATAATATACAACTTTCACTCACACCAATCTGATTAATGATAACATTAGATAATATACAACTTTCACTCACACTAATCTGATTTATGATAACATTAGATAATATACAACTTTCACTCACACCAATCTGATTCATGATAACATTAGATAATATACAACTTTCACTCACACTAATCTGATTCATGATAACATTAGATAATATACAACTTTCACTCACACTAATCTGATTTATGATAACATTAGATAATATACAACTTTCACTCACACTAATCTGATTTATGATAACATTAGATAATATACAACTTTTACTCACACCAATCTGAATTATGATAACATTAGATAATATACAACTTTCACTCACACTAATCTGATTTATGATAACATTAGATAATATACAACTTTCACTCACACTAATCTGATTTATGATAACATTAGATAATATACAACTTTCACTCACACCAATCTGATTTATGATAACATTAGATAATATACAACTTTCACTCACACTAATCTGATTTATGATAACATTAGATAATATACAACTTTTACTCACACCAATCTGAATTATGATAACATTAGATAATATACAACTTTCACTCACACTAATCTGATTTATGATAACATTAGATAATATACAACTTTCACTCACACTAATCTGATTTATGATAACATTAGATAATATACAACTTTCACTCACACTAATCTGATTTATGATAACATTAGATAATATACAACTTTCACTCACACTAATCTGATTTATGATAACATTAGATAATATACAACTTTCACTCACACTAATCTGATTTATGATAACATTAGATAATATACAACTTTCACTCACACTAATCTGATTTATGATAACATTAGATAATATACAACTTTCACTCACACCAATCTGATTTATGATAACATTAGATAATATACAACTTTCACTCACACTAATCTGATTTATGATAACATTAGATAATATACAACTTTCACTCACACTAATCTGATTTATGATAATATTAGATAATATAGAACTTTCACTCACACTAATCTGATTTATGATAACATTAGATAATATACAACTTTCACTCACACTAATCTGATTTATGATAACATTAGATAATATACAACTTTCACTCACACTAATCTGATTTATGATAACATTATAACATTACCTTTGCTGGATCCTCTGCACAAGTGTGAAACATACTGCCAGCAACACTACGTGAGAGCGCTTCCACAGACATACTGTTCTGCTCCTGGTAGGTCACAATATGAAACCATGTACCGAACAATAAAGCAAGGAGCTGCTGATGGGCTGGGGTCAGCGACTCGATGAAGCTATTTTTGGAAATATGGGGAAAATCATATAACATGTTGCTTTTTTTCAATACGGATACATACACCAACAAGCTACATGTGGTTATTAGTTCCTTAACATTTTTGACAGATAAATTATTTATTCACATTGATGATTCAGAAAGTGTATGAACAAATGAAGCTGTATTTACTCATTTTTAACTGAATTTTATTGATGATGTTATTTTAAAAAAAGGATCATTTTATTTTACATGGAAATCATTTTGTTCTTGCAAATACTACCATCATTATACATGGAAATCATTTTGTTCTTGCAAATACTACCATCATTATACATGGAAATCATTTTGTTCTTGCAAATACTACCATCATTATACATGGAAATCATTTTGTTCTTGCAAATACTACCATCATTATACATGGAAATCATTTTGTTCTTGCAAATACTACCATCATTATACATGGAAATCATTTTGTTCTTGCAAATACTACCATCATTATACATGGAAATCATTTTGTTCTTGCAAATACTACCATCATTATACATGGAAATCATTTTGTTCTTGCAAATACTACCATCATTATACATGGAAATCATTTTGTTCTTGCAAATACTACCATCATTATACATGGAAATCATTTTGTTCTTGCAAATACTACCATCATTATACATGGAAATCATTTTGTTCTTGCAAATACTACCATCATTATACATGGAAATCATATTGTTCTTGCAAATACTATGTCCATTATACATGGAAATCAATGTTTGTTTATGCATATACTGTCAACAATATCTTTACGTCACTATTCCATTTCTAGGCTCTGCTGGGATTACTTATAAGACATAGAATAAGTCAACTTGTCCAGTACGGTCACCACAAGGTGCCTTGAGTTTTTATTTTACTGCCATCATTGTACTCAAACATTAGTTGTTGTTCTTTCAAACATTGTCATCATTATACTCTGAATTTAATTTTTTGTTCTTGCAAATATTACCATAATTGTACTAGGGTATAGTGCCCATCAGTAATTTGATCTCTTCCCTGGTTGTGCAGAAAGATTGTAGCACATTGTCCCTAAGTAAACGAATGTTTAATGAGAAACATCTTCATTTAGTTTAACACATACACACTATAAAGCTCTTCTCACACAAAATATAAAACACCCTCTCAAAAAACAAAATATTAAATTTTAACACTAAACTTTTAAACCAACAATGGATGTTTTCACAATAATTATTGTCGATTTCTATTTCTGAAAAGTATCACATTACAGCATATCTATCTATTGACTTTTCGAGCCGTAGCCGGCCCATTGGGCATAGACCAAGATACTTCTCTTATCTGAATTTTTGTTCTAGCAGTTTTCAATTCTTTTAAAGATATTTTATCAAATCTTGCCATTTGTCTCTGTTCTGTGCAAGCAGCTCTATCTCATTGAGGGAGCTGAATCCTGTTGCTCTTGCCTCTCTCATCAATGTTCTTCTCAGTGTCTTTCTGGGTCTTCCTCTTTTTCTCTTACCTGTTGTTTCCCATATAAGGGCTTGCTTTGCTATTCGGTTATTATTAGATAATATTTACAGCATATACAAGATATCAATTGCAAGTAATCATGAGAGTAGATAGCTCGCTACCTGTGAACCGATTCAATCTGTTCCACTCTTTGGGCAAGGGTCAGCACATTCAGAAGTTGTTCTTCTCCTTCAGGTGTAAATATTCCCCCAGGAATCTTCAACAAGAATTTCTGTCAATATATGTCAATGTTGAATAATATTCAATTTTCATAACAATTTAATTTTTTTTTTTTTTTGGGTGGGGGAGGCCACACAAAGATCAAATTATGAAGATTTATGCAGGAAAATCACAAGAAAATGAGAGAGAGAGAGCTACAGAGAGTTTAAAAAACAGAGAGAGAGCAAGAGAGAGTTTGAAAAAAGAGAGTCAAAGGGTTGTGGATAAAGTTAAGCTTGCTTATTCACTATAACAAGCTGATGAAGATACTATAATTCAAATTAGTCAGTTTTAAGAGACTAAATGATGTATGCAAGCAAGAAAAATAATTCAATCTATCTATTTATTGTCCTTTAAAGCCGAAGATTACATATAGGACAGAAATTCCAGACTCTGTGTAAACAATGATCTTTGCTATTAAGTGCCAGACTTTGGACAGAGTCCATATTGTATGTTACCACTTGTATTATATACTGAAGTTATTTGCTTTGAAGTGAGTACATTATTTATGTTAAAATTGGTTTTTGCTATTCCTACTCTCTTGTTCATTTCTATCTTTTCTTTTGTTTTCCATCACTTGTTTTAATATGTCCAAGATAATATGTCTTACTTCTGCACTAGTCTTAAATTCATTCCATGTATACCAAAGTATTTTAGTAAAGCAATTGAAGTTTGTGAAATTACCTTTACAACTGAAGCCAGCGTATAAAAACTATAGTTGGCATAGATAACCTGCTTTCCTTCCGTCAACCGCTTAACAATCCTCCTGGAGTCGTTAGGGTTCCCTGGACGACGAAATATATCTGCTGTCATTACACCTTCCCTGGCTATGTGAACCAGGATATCCTGTCAAGAAAAATAGACTTCATTATTTAACATGAGTTTATTCAAAACAAAAATTAAGGTATGAGGCACCAACAAGGAAATAAAAAATAAAATACAAAAAACAAGAGCATCTTTCACTGCTTTGGGAAATTAACTTCTTTTTCCTTTTTTGTTCATCAAGGTCTATATCTGCAAAGTTGTCTTTTCAATGCTTGCTTGCGTTCGCCCGATAACTAAAGGAGAACACCTCTTTATCATCTGCCCTTAAAAGGGCATTAAGTGGGCGTGTCTGCGTTGTGGTTTGCAGTATAACTGTGATATTTGCACCCTCCAGCCCAACACATCCGACTTCAGCACATCTTTTCAATGAATTTGATTGCCTTCACAATCAGACAGAAACCACAGTCATGGTGGGCTCAAAAGTCCTGAACGGCTACCATCCTACGAGAAGGAAAATCTTACATCAAACCAAAATCCAGCTTGTCAAAGGTGGATTGTGTCAACAATTGCACAGGTTTAGGAGACCACAATTCAGGACATACACACAAATATACAGCTACTGATGAAGCGACCAGCTCATTATGTGTTGTTCTTACCCCTCCATCATAAAACATGACAAAGAGTTAAAAGTTTGCATGACCACAAGACTTGAACGCCGAAGAAGTAGATTGTCTTGAGAATGTGCCATCACTAGGTGCCCTGTTAATTAGTATGGCTGATCGTGTCTTTCCACATATATCTGCCCCAAGTTCCTAACTGGTTCGGTTCTACTGTTGATCTCTTCACATGTCAGGCAGGTAGGTCCAGTATTTTCTTTTGTCTTACTCTGTCCCTCTTTCCTTTTATCATGCCAGTTGTTTCAATATTACACAAATTTTTCTCATGATTTGGTCAAAAAGAGTTAGTTACTTTTCCCAAATGTGTTCCTAAAATTTATTTTGAGTGCGGCCTTCAGTGAAGACATTTTCATTGCCCCTTGATTGCCCATTTTCAACATTCATTCTGTTGTTGTCAATAATCTTCTACCAAAATCAAGATATTAAATTCAGCACAAATCTAAGTACATTTAACCTTCTTCTTCAACTCTCACCTGTTAAGTCAGAAATATGTCGAGACAATAGTTTTTGGCAGGCCAAGGAATTTCTGCTTTTTGGTCCCAATACATCCGTTTTCTGCATGGGCAAATTATTTTAATTGCCAACAAAATTTTGATTTGGCAGTGACTGTTTTGGCATGCTCTTTTTTTATTTTATTTAAAGTACCAAGGGTTCTTTGGCATGAATAGAGTGCATAACGAACTTCCTGTTTGTCTACTTTAATCTGAGTGGGCTAAACTCACATCCGGGTGGTGTTTAAAATGACTGAAAGAACCCATAGATTTGGAGAGAAAAATGACTACCACTTGTGGCAGGATTTGAACTCGACACCTTCTTGCTCAGAGACAGATGTCTTACCTCTAGACCAGCGTAGTCCAACTCATGGCCTAATAAAATCATTTTGGTGGCCCGCTGCCCTTTTCTATGGCTCCAATAAAACAGATAAACCAATAACATAATTTTTAAATTGTGTATTTGCTGCAGGATCAATAGTTTAATGATCCCTTGAAATATGCTCTGCTTTGCCCTTGGGTAACAAAAGGTTGGACAACACTGCTCTAGACTATCCAGACCCTAATGATCAAACATTTTATATTGCTCAGAAACATGGAGAATAAAATAATAATCATGAAAACAGAGATTTTCAGTTTGTGAACACAAAAAAAGTTGGTCATAATTGCAAGATAATTATTGTTCCCTTAACCTTGTTGGTCACTGGAGCACTGTTGATGATGCCTTCGCAATTTTCCTCCAACATACATGACTAACCCTAGAATAAGATTCCAGACTTATGACTCATGTTGTCATGATTCCATAGTAAAAATTACCACTACTTAAATGTAACATTTTTGTACGCCCTTGTCGCATTGTTTGCTTACGCTCCCATGTTACAAAGGTTTCTTTGATATCATGCCGACGGCACTTCCCCCACCACGAGGGGAGGAAAAAAAAATTTCTTTTTGAAAATTGGCCAATAATTTGTTTCTTTAATTTGCGTATTTACAATACTATAGTACATTTTACTACGTAAAAGAGAAAAAAATAATTCAAATTCAAAGGAAAGAAATCAAACACTCAGGGGTCATTGGAAGTGATAGGAGGGTTTGGAAAAGGGGGGGGGGGGGGGGAGAGGTGGGGGGAGAGAGGTGTTGATGTTTTACCCCTTGGGAAACTTGTCCAATTTTTAAAGAATGTATTTGGAAGTGGTAATGTGTACTATGGAATTGTAAACTAGGGTTAAGAGCAGCTTTTAGAGATGTGATGAAGGTTAACCCTGTCCATTCTTAAATGTTGTCTGCTAACTACTTTTTCTGTCTCTGAGTTGGCATCTTTTGTTGGGTCTGTGATCTGCAAAATAGTCTCTAGCAAGGCTGTAGATCTTGTAACGTTTGCATCATTTTAATTTTTGTTCTCTTACCAGTGATGACCTAAGAATATAATCAGTCCTGTGGATTATTTGATATTGTTGTGAACTTCATCACTAGTAATATGATCTATATAAGATATGCACAAGATCTCTATTATCTCATTTCCAGAGCTTGTACTCTTCTTTCAAGATCAGCAGTGAGTGTCCATGTTTCACAGATATATTATTGTTTGTGTTCGCCAGCTTTATAACTCTACTGAAGTCCAGAGGAATTTTGTGTGAATATTATTATTTCCTACATTTCACACTGGCAGCCATGTATTCAGGTGTCACCCACCATACAGGCAGATATTCTTCAACTTTAGAGGTACTTGCATATTTTTATCGTCAAGAGTTTGAACATTTTGGGTAGATTTTTCCTGTAACTTTGCTCAGTCAGCTGCCATTTTTAGGTCACTACTGCTCACAATATTCTGATCTTTGTACTATTCTTTTTTCTTTCTGTTGTTCACCTGATGATGACTACTGTCAGGATTGTTAGTCCTTTTTGTCATCCACCCTTACAAAGATGTTAAGTGGATGTAGATGCATTGTGCTATGGTTTGCAGTAGAACTGTGATATTTGCGCCGTTTGGCCCAAAACATCCAACTTCAGCGCTGCATTTTTGTGTATTGGGTTCTTTCCCTCTTCAATCCCTAATTGCTTGGCCAGACTAGACTGGATAGTTTGTTTCTAGAGGCACCGTAAAGAGCTGAAGTAGGGTCTGGATGGTCTGGTTCACTGAACCTAGTGCAAGCTATCAGCTATTAGTCTCTGACAGCTTTCAGCTCTGTTGAAGTAAGGCGCCTTGCCTCTTTTATGTACTTCAGGAGATGGCTTTACTTTTCCACATATTGTTTAGTCCTGTCAGGGCTGCCATTGCCTGTGCAGTTGTAGCTTATACTTCTGATTTTGAGCCTTTGTCAGTGACATGAGAGACCAGATATTTGAACTGGTTGACTCTTTTAAGTGACTCTTTTAATTTGTGTATTCTAATTAATTTTCAACATTCCTAGTCTTGTTTGTCATCACTTTTGTTAGAATTGATCTCCATTTTGCATTCTCTTGATGTCCTATGTAGACCCTCAACTAGGTCTTCGAGCGCTGATACACCACTTGCTAGACCATCTATATCATCTGCAAAACAAAGGTTAGGTAAACTTTCAACCTCCAATTCTGACAGTACTGAGGTGTTTATGAGGATGTCTATCTGAACTCTTTCAAGAAATATATTAAATGATTGGAGATAGTCCTGTCCAGATAATTTACAAGTAACTCATAAGATAATTAATAATGAGGCAATGAGAAGATACATATATATTCCAACAGTGAGAGAATCAAATAGAAATGAGGTCACACATGGTGAGTGCTATCTCAAAGAATTGTGAGATCTTGTGCTGGAATCCACAAGGAAATAAAGTCAAAGGAATAGTAAGAAACACATAGAAGTGGATGTAAACAAGATAAAAGAGACACATAGATGTGGCCCTCAACATGATAAACGAGACTCAAAGAAATGGGTGTAAACAAGATAAAAAACACAGAGAAATTGGTGCAAACAAGATAAAAGAAACACAGAGAAATGGGTGCAAACAAGATAAAAGAAATGCAGAGAAATGGGTGCAAACAAGATAAAAGAAATGCAGAGAAATGGGTGCAAACAAGGTAAAAGAAACACAGGAAGTACATAAAGGAAAACTAGAAAGATAGCTAAAGATAGAATCAAAAGGGAAAGACTTAGCTCAAACAATTTGTAAACTGAAGCATCAGTCTGTTTAATACCCATGTTTACTGAACCAAACATTTTTAACATGAACAATTATTCATCATTTGTGTTCAGTGAATTAATTTCTGATAGGTATTGATGGTCTAATGTGGCATCTCAATATATTTTATGCTTTTCTCCATTAATGACATCACAAATACTTCTTACACAATCTTATTACTAAAAAGTACATTTTAAATTTCTTTCTACACAGCCAATCTGGCATATTTTCAAGGCTAGTTCACAGCCCAAGATAGATTTACTTTTTACTGCGGGCCGAGAGGGAATTCCTGAAAAACCTCTAACAAGTGTGATGTTTTCAGCTTTGTGAGCAGGGGTTTGAGTGACATCAGCTGTCTATAGCTTCATTAGTTGAACATGACATGCTAGTTGGAGGGTTTTCCTGTTTTAATTTTTTTACCTGAAGGCCTTAGTAAATCTATAGTTGGCTGTGGTCGGGTACATCCCAAAAAAATTGTTTATTTACTTACCACAAGTGGACCAGGTAGATAGCCATGCTTTAAAGCAGAGGACAGAGAGGCACCAAATTTTAATCTGAAAGACAAAATAATAATAAATGAACATTTTTATGGAGGGAAACTTCCGAGGCAACAGATCTGTCAATCATTTTATGGGAAGCGGTATGTTTACAACACTCAGAAAAAAATTCTTAAATAATCAACAACAGAAAAAAAAAAGCAAAGAACAAGAGAAAGCCCGAAGCAGGATCGAACCCACAGTTCTTGACACAGCGCCTTGCCACGAGAAACAAACACTAGAGCACACGGACAACTAAACAACCAGGAAAAAATTCACAAATAATCAACAACATAAAAAAAACAAAGAACAATAGACAGCCCAAAGCAGGATCGAACCCACAGTCCTTGACACAGCACCTTGCCAAAAGAAACCTGAGCTAGAGCACACAGCCAACTAAGCAACCAATATCTATTTTTCCGAGTGTTATAAACATACCCCTTCCCTTGAAATGATTTAATCTGAAAGCACAATAATTTCTGGTACATTAGCAAATAAATAACTACAAACATGCTTCAAGGCTGTAGATCAAATTAAGAACCAAAATTATAGCTCAAGGATATAAATCTAATTAAGAACTAAAATTACGGCTCAATTATATAAATCTAATTAAGAACTAAAATTACGGCTCAAGGATATAAATCTAATTAAGAACTAAAATTATAGTTCAATTATATAAATCTAATTAAGAACTAAAATTATGGCTCAAGGATATAAATCTAATTAAGAATCCAAATTATGGCTCAAGGATATAAATCTAATTAAGAACTAAAATTATGGCTCAAGGATATAAATCTAATTAAGAACTAAAATTATGGCTCAAGGATATAAATCTAATTAAGAACTAAAATTATGGCTCAAGGATATAAATCTAATTAAGAACTAAAATTATGGCTCAAGGATATAAATCTAATTAAGAACTAAAATTATGGCTCAAGGATATAAATCTAATTAAGAACCAAAATTATGGCTCAAGGATATAAATCTAATTAAGAACTAAAATTATGGCTCAATGATATAAATCTAATTAAGAATCAAAATTATGGCTCAAGGATATAAATCTAATTAAGAACTAAAATTATGGCTCAAGGATATAAATCTAATTAAGAACTAAAATTATGGCTCAAGGATATAAATCTAATTAAGAACTAAAATTATAGTTCAATTATATAAATCTAATTAAGAACTAAAATTACGGCTCAAGGATATAAATCTAATTAAGAACTAAAATTATAGTTCAATTATATAAATCTAATTAAGAACTAAAATTATGGCTCAAGGATATAAATCTAATTAAGAACTAAAATTATAGTTCAATTATATAAATCTAATTAAGAACTAAAATTACGGCTCAAGGATATAAATCTAATTAAGAACTAAAATTATAGTTCAATTATATAAATCTAATTAAGAACTAAAATTATGGCTCAAGGATATAAATCTAATTAAGAACTAAAATTATAGTTCAATTATATAAGTCTAATTAAGAACTAAAATTATGGCTCAAGGATATAAATCTAATTAAGAACTAAAATTATGGCTCAAGGATATAAATCTAATTAAGAACTAAAATTATGGCTCAAGGATATATACATAATTCAAAAATGTAATGACTTGATGATACAAAACTAATTAAGAAACTAAAACTTTGACTTATTGTTGGCATTAACTGTCTTAGGAAGAGATATAACTACTACACCAGTATTTGTACCGACTAGCTTAAAGAAAGATACAGAGACCAAGAACAGGAAACAGCAGAGACTACAGAAGGAAACAGCAGAGACTAGAGACGAAACAGCAGAGACCACAGAAAAAAACAAGATACTACAGACAGGAAACAGCAGAGACTAGAGACGAAACAGCAGAGACCACAGAAAAAAAAAGATACTACAGACAGGAAACAGCAGAGATTAGAGACGAAACAGCAGAGACCACAGAAAAAAACAAGATACTACAGACAGGAAACAGCAGAGATTAGAGATGAAACAGCAGAGACCACAGAAAAAAACAAGATACTACAGACAGGAAACAGCAGAGATTAGAGACAGAACAGCAGAGACCACAGAAAAAAACAAGATACTACAGACAGGAAACAGCAGAGATTAGAGACAAAACAGCAGAGACCACAGAACAGAACAAGATACTACAGACAGGGAACAGCAGAGACTAGAGATGAAACAGCAGAGACCACAGAATAAAACAAGATACTACAGATAGGGAACAGCAGAGATACAAGATAAGATCAAATAAACGCCAGACTTTGGACTGACTTGTTTGAGTGTCATCAGTCATGACAGAGCACAAACACTAGAGTAGCTGTAGAGACAGAAGATAACAATGTGAGATAAGTTCAACACCAGGCTTTGGACTGACTTGTTTGAGTGTCATCAGTCATGACAGAGCACAAACACTAGAGTAGCTGTAGAGACAGAAGATAACAATGTGAGATAAGTTCAACACCAGGCTTTGGACTGACTTGTTTGAGTGTCATCAGTCATGACAGAGCACAAACACTAGAGTAGCTGTAGACACAGAAGATAACAATGTGTGATAAGTTCAACACCAGACTTTGGACTGACTTGTCTGAAGAAAGTTGCAGACACCAACAACTTGTGCACATCAGAGATGCCTCCTCTTCTTCCTTAGTAACTTGTGTTGCACTATGCTCTACACCTTGTGTTCTAAAGCTTCCATCATCATCACATTACTATTTGGGACTGCTTCTCTAGCCCTCTCAGCTCACTTCACAATTGTTTGTCATTGATACTTTAGTTAATCTGCTCATTTGTGTCTTTCCAAGAATATCAAATACACATGCTTTTTCTATTCAACATTCAAATTGATTAGAAGAAGCTGTATCTTACAATTTATAAAAAATTTGTGGTTAAAAATGGAATATTCCATTCCCAGAAACTCTCAGATTTGCCAATCTTTGTTCTATTTACCACAAGCATTAACTACTGAAATATTATTCACATATAAATGGAAATACCAGTCAATATGGTGGACAGGCGGCAATAACCATTAAGGCTCAGTCTGAAAAGTGTTCCTTCTGGTAGTTTCCTCATATTCCAAGTCCGGCTTGCTGCTGGAGCTACTGAGTTTAGTGCTCTGTGCACACCGTGAGCTGTTTTTTATCTGGATTGTTTTTCGATATTCAGATTGCTTACGATGATTGATGATATCATACAACAAAGGACAGTTCAGCTGCGTTAACTTTCGGTGCCGCTTGGTCTTATGTCTTTTGGCGTGTGCTCTAGCTGCTATGATGGGTATTGCAGCTGCCTTTTTTTGTTTGGAACCTTTAATGAGATGATTTTTCATTTGGATTGTCACGGGTGGTTGAGCAATTATAGATTTTAATTTGTTTGCAGTGGACCTTCAACTAACCACAACCATAACCAATCACATATAAATATTTACCTTAGCTAGAAATGTTCCTTTTTTGTCTGCTATCACAAGCTGAAACCACCCTCATAAAACATCCCTTTTACCGATGAATAAAGTGTACTAGGCTCAGGATGACATCATCCAAAATGCTGCCAAATTTCCAAGATTGTAACTAAAAAGGTACTTTGAGAGGAAAACAAACAGCTGTGACTTTCATCATCATGTCCCATACTGGTTGGTGTACATGATCATGTCCATCTACAATTCTCTGTCCTGAGTGCATCATACCAATTCTGTTGTGGTCTGTTTACCATGCCACGACACCAAATTTTGCCACTTTACTTTCACTTCTACAATTCTCTCATACCCATTATAACTATAACAAATAACAATTAAATTTCCAAGGCTCACTCACTTCTGAGAGCGAAACACCTCAGTCTGTGAGCTACGGTCGGATACACATCCACTAAAGACATTACGAAACATGGCCACTTAGGAATCTGGAATCCAATTTCCTAAGTCAATCAAAACATCTGTGACATCAGTTCATCACTCATGACTGACAAGCTTTTTCATTGAGCATAACCACCATTCCAACTGGTAACCACAACACTACCATCTCTGTAACCTGGATCTGTTTGCTGAAAGTAAATCATGAGCAAATGATTTTCTGTTATTTTCCAAAAACATTTCCAAAGAACTGCAATAAAACCAAACATAAAGAAATATTTAGGTAGGAAAGATTTGAAGTGAGACAAAAACATATATTTGAGTCACTAGAAATAAAGGCGTATGGACAAGAATCAAACCCGCCCTTTAACAATGCACCTTGGCTCTAGATGTATACGTGAACTTAATCTGTGACAATGTTATTTAAAAATTTCTTGCATTGTTACTGAATAGCTGTTTATATGAGCATAGCTATAATATCTTGAAAATAAGGCCTGATTATTCTTCTGTCATCTCCCAATGATAAACTTTTCCTCGTGTTGTTTTTAAGAATCCAGAAGCCTGTGAGCTGATGTCCTTCGGCCCAATGCCATGTAATGATATCTGCAGGTATTTAGGAGCTCCCTTGTTGGTCTGTACAAGGTGTTCCGTTTATCAGGTCTTTAAGGAAGTAGAGTTGCTCTGATGCCAGTGAGCTTTGGACAGTCAAACAGGTGATGTTCTACACGTTTCATACTCCTCTTTATTGTCCATGCTTAAAAGGACACTTAAGTGGGCACAGATAATGTTAGTTTACAGCATAACAGCAATATCTGGACCTGTCAGCCTGAAACATCCATTCATGGCATGGCATTTTTGAGTACTGGGTTGTCTTTTAGATTCAATTCCTACTCACTTGGCCTAGGTAGCCTGTTTCCGAAGACACCCATAGAAGGTGGAGCAGGCCTTGATCACCAGATGTTGTTGTGTTGATCCTGATGGAAGCAGTCACAGTATTCATGTAGCTTTGGTGCTGTAGATGTGTCTCGATCACCAACTTCGGTGCTGTAGATGTGTCTTGATCACCAGCTTCGGTGCTGTAGATGTGTCTTGATCACCAACTTTGGTGCTGTAGATGTCTCTTGATCACCAGCTTTGGTGCTGTAGATGTGTCTTGATCACCAACTTTGGTGCTGTAGATGTGTCTTGATCACCAACTTTGGTGCTGTAGATGTGTCTTGATCACCAACTTTAGTGCTGTAGATGTGTCTTGATCACCAACTTTGGTGCTGTAGATGTGTCTTGGTCACCAACTTTGGTGCTGTAGATGTGTCTTGATCATCAACTTTGGTGCTGTAGATGTGTCTTGATCACCAACTTTGGTGCTGTAGATGTGTCTTGAACACCAACTTTGGTGCTGTAGATGTGTCTTGATCACCAACTTTGGTGCTGTAGATGTGTCTTGATCACCAGTTTCGGTGCTGTAGATGTGTCTTGATCACCAGCTTTGGTGCTGTAGATGTGTCTTGATCACCAACTTTGGTGCTGTAGATGTGTCTTGATCACCAGCTTTGGTGCTGTAGATGTGTCTTAATCTCCAGACCTCATTCTTTTCCACCTTCTTAGCGTTCACTGGTAAATTAGGTCTGGGTGTCTTGTGTCGCTAGTTTACGGCAAGCCATGATATCAGCACCTTTCAGCCAGAACATTCGATTTTGACATGAGTAGATTTGTTTAACAATATTTACCCAGACATCAGTCATTTTTAGCCTACTCTTTGTTTACTTTAATCTACAAGGGTTTTTTAACGTGCACAAGTGCACACAGAACCTCCTGTTTTTTTTCCATTTTCAAAGAGGGCTAAACATTGAATCTCACTACCCAGAGAGGGCTAAACATTGAATCTCACTACCCAGAGATAAGGGAAGGGTAAAGCCACGAGGAAATGATGAGTTCTATTTTTTTAAGCCCACTGTCTGTGGTGGGAATCAAATCCGGAACCTTTCTGTCTAGAACCCGACACTTTACCTCTGTACCGCCCAGTTTCCCAAACCTTATTCGAGAAATAGTTTATAGATACAATTATCTATTTCCATTGTGCCGAAACATTTATTTTGTTCATTTCTTTCAAATTCGGTATTTCGATTCATATATAGAACTATCATTGCTGTACTCAAAACATCTATTAGCATGCCATGTCCTGCCTGATCAATTAAGAAGTTCTCAACAATGTATAAACACCATAGCACCCGTAATCTGGACAGTTTTAAAATGTAATTACTTCTTCCTTATTGCTTGTGTATCTCATTCTGTTTGTTTGTGTACACCAGCTTCATTTATCTGCAGCAAAGTCCAGCAGAATTGAATTTTGCATGAATATCACTTTTTCCTTATTTTTCACAAATTTTTCGTAGCCTTGTGCTCACGTGTCCCTAGCCATACAAGCAGATATAAAGCAGGATTGAATCCAGGTCTATTTTGTCAAGTAGCAGATGGCTTACCTTTAGACCACCCAGTTCCCCATACCTGATTCTAATTCTCTTCTTTTACTAGCCCTACTTTCTCTGATTTCTGGGCAAAGTCTATCTTGAATACATCTCTATGTGTTCATCAAATCTTCATATTCAGCATACACATTCAGGGTTCAGTCAAAGAGCGTTTTAAAAAAAGAAGAGATAATCACTGAATAACAAAGCAGGGCCTCATGTGGGAAACAACAGGTAAAAGGAAAAGAGGCCGACCAAGAGAGACACTGAGAAGAACATTGATCATAGAGGCTAAGGCAGCAGGAATCGGATCCCTCAGTGAGATCAAGGTGGTTGCACAGAACAGAGACAGATGGCGAGATCTGATAATAGATCTTTGCAAGGACTCAGACTGCTAGAAAGAAAATTTAGAAAAAGAGAAAGGGTATCTAGGTCTATGTCCTATGGCCGGCCATGGCTCAAAAGGTCAATAAACAGATAGGCTGGCAGACAGATAGATAGAAGTTTTAAAAAAGACCCAAGTTCTACAACAAAAAAGAACAACTTTCCTGGTCTGTTGGTCCAACAATTGCTACCCTTCCACGTTCTTCTTTAAAAGAACATTAAACTAGCATAAGTGTGTTGTTATTTACAGCTGGCTAGAAAACCTAGTGTTCCTGTGTGTTACCGGGGCCTCATTATGAGGGAAGTAAACAATAGTGACACTGTGACCTTCCAAGCATGTTGTAAGAGACGACTAAGGAGGTTGATCGATGGCTTGACAAGCTGCCATTGTAAAGAGTATTGTTATGGAAATAGCGCCATATATTTTAGAGCAGTGATTTCTGCAATATGTGCTACTTTGGCACGCAAGGTTTCTGTTTTTGAGATTGTAGTTCTGCCCTATGTGCTGTCTTTGGCTCGAAAGGACAATAGATAGATAGATAGAGAAAAGCTATGCCCTTTAGCCCTACACATACAAATCAGGCACACCATTTGTGGTACTAGGTTTGCCTCCCTTCTTCAACCCCTACCCACTTGGCCAGACAAGATATTCTATTTCCAGTGCCATGATCAAAAGATGATTGGGATCTTAATCAGTTATAGTTCACTGATCCTGATACTAGTATAAATTATGCGTTACTGATAATTTCCTGCTTATTCATTTTACATTCTCTTTGACATATGACATCCGAGCATTGAAACAACAAAAAATGCACTGATAAATTTCAAATAAAGTACTTAGCAATCAAATACTAGCTATTCAAATCAAATGTACTATCAACCCTTACGTATGCGTGTGAAAGCTGAAAACAACAAGAGATATAGAAACAAAGTTGAACGCATTCGAAAAAATGTCTAAGGAAAATACTTGGTATAGAATGGAACGAATTCAAAACAAACGAGGAAATTAGAGAAATCGCCAATCAACCACTAATATCTTCAGTAATAAAGAAACGATGTCATACGTTGGACATGTGATGAGAAGAGATAATAATCGAATAGCAAAGCAAGCCCTCATATGGAAACAACAGGTAAAAGAAAAGAGGAAGACCCAGGAGACACTGAGAAGAACATTGATGAGAGAGGCAAGAGCAGCAGGAATCGGCTCCCTCATGAGATAGAACTGCTTGCACAGACAGAGACAGATGGCGAGATTTAATAAAATATCTTTAAAAGAAAACTGCTAGAACAAAATTCATATAGGAGAAGGTGTATCTTGGTCTACGCCCTATGGGCCGGTTACGGCTCGAAAGGTCAATAGATAGACTTAGCAATCAAATAAATAGAACAGTTCTTTGCACCACATTTTGAATACAAACATGTGCTAATGGTTCAGCAAGAGACAACAGAAAATGAATGTAAAATATTTATTTAAATTACCAATACACAGTACAAACTATGGATGTTGTTAATAGAATACATTTCCTGCTGGAGAAATTGATACTTTCCATCCTAGTGGATAGTGCAATACTAAGACTTCTATATCAGCAATCACCACTTGATCCTTGATCCTTCCGGTGCCATTATAAGGCACAAAAGGCTTGTAGTACAGTCTCCTGCCAATTGTCTCTAATCTGGGTGAGCTGTTCGACTACTGAGAATGAGTCTATGCCTGCCAAACTTTCCTCTTTTGTTAGAGATAGTTATTTTCACTATTTTTCCTCGAGGTCGTCTTCTTTTCCTCTGACCTGACGTTTCCCATTTGAGAGCTGCTTAGTAATTCTGTGATAACTGTTTCCTAAATACATATCCTACATATGTCCCATAGCATCAATTATAATTCTCACTACCATATGAATAATCAACAACTAGAATAGGAAATGTAATAAAGTATGTATATATATATCATTCTAAATCATCAACCCAAACCACGCCACTACTGCATGAATAATCAACAACTAGAATGGGGGATGTATAAGTGTATGTATATATATATATATATATATATATATATATATATATATATCAGAGTAATCACAACATCTTATAATTGTTTAACAATTAGTTAGTCATGGAAACTACTTGAAAAAGAGCAAAGGTTAGCAGACCTTCGGCTGGCCAAGAGGGTAAGTGACTCAACAGTGATTAAGACCTAATTTCACCAGGTCCCGCCAAGTTTTTTAGAAGCAGGATCACCATGCATCAAGCTGTGAACTGCTGGTAAAGATCTAGTGCACACTGCTCACTTAAGCAATTGACCTGAAAGGTCTTCAACAAAAAACAGGGAAATTAAGAAAACATTGTGGCTTACCACATTAACTTGTTCTGTGAGATATAAGTTCAGAACTAACCCCATAGCATCACATCAAATGTACTGCTAGTTGGCTTAAAATTATCTATCTATCTATTGACCTTTCGAGCCGTAACCGGCCCATAGGGCGTAGACCAAGATACACCTTCTCCTATATGAATTTTTGTTCTAGCAGTTTTCTTTTAAAGATATTTTATTAAATCTCGCCATCTGTCTCTGTTCTGTGCAAGCAGTTCTATCTCATTGAGGGAGCCGATTCCTGCTGCTCTTGCCTCTCTCATCAATGTTCTTCTCAGTGTCTCCCTGGGTCTTCCTCTTTTTCTTTTACCTGTTGTTTCCCATATGAGGGCTTGCTTTGCTATTCGATTATTATCTCTTCTCATCACATGTCCAACGTATGACCATCGTCTTTTCTTTATTACTGAAGATATTAGTGGTTGATTGGCGATTTCTCTAATTTCCTCGTTTGTTTTGAATTCGTTCCATTCTATACCAAGTATTTTCCTTAGACATTTATTTTCGAATGCGTTCAACTTTGTTTCTATATCTCTTGTTGTTTTCCAGCTTTCACACGCATACGTAAGGGTTGATAGTACATTTGATTTGAATAGCCTAAGTTTTGTGTTTGTGCTAATGAGTTTTGATTTCCACAACTTTTCAAGGTTTCTGAAAGACATTGCTGCTTTAGCCAGTCTGATTCTAATTTCTTTGCTCGTATCCCCTTCTCGATCAATGTGACTTCCAAGATAGATAAAGTGATCGATCTCTTCTACTGGTTTGTTTTCCATGTATATTTTGTCACTTGTTGGAATTAAACTTTTCATGACTTTAGTCTTTTCATGATTGACCTCAAGCCCAATTTTGCTGGCTATTGATGATAGTTCATTTGTGTTTTCCTGCATCGTTTTTATCTGACTGCTGATGAGAACTATGTCATCAGCAAAGTCGAGGTCCTCCAAATGGTCTCCTTGTATCCATTCGATGCCTTTATTACCAGTGCAGCATTTCTTCATTATGAAGTCCATAACAATTCCAAATAACAAGGGCGATAAAATACATCCTTGTTTAACCCCAGTTTCTATTGGGAAACATTCGCTCAGTCCTTCCTCTGTTCGAACTGCACATGTGTAACCATCATACATGTCTTTGATAATATTTATGATTTTTGATGGTAAACCATATTGCTTCAGAATTTTCCACAAAGAATCTCTATGAATACTATCAAATGCTTTTTTGAAGTCGATGAAGTTAAGTACAAAAGGTTTTTGCTTTTCAATATGTTCCTCCAATATAAGTCGTAGAGTGAAAATGTGGTCAAGACAGCTTCTCCCTTTTCTAAACCCAGCCTGTTCTTCACGCATTACTGTATCTATTGAATCCTTTATTCTATTTAGGATGATTTTACAGAATAACTTTGAGGCAACTGACAAAAGTGTCACGCCTCTCCAGTTGTTACAATCTCTAAGATTGCCCTTTTTTGGGATCTTAACAATGATTCCTTTTTTCCATTTATGAGGCGTCTTCTCTGTTTTCCAAATGATGTTGAACATTTTTTGGAGATGTAGTGGACGGTTAAGAATTTCTTTGAAGTGTTCTGCCCAACGGGCTTTTATGTCTGCGCTTGTTGTTAGCATTAATCCAGATTTGTCTAGAATTGGTGTTCCACTGGATGTATAGGTGTTTGTCAGCATCTTTTGTACTGTATAGAGAGTTCTGCTGTCTCCTGTAATTGCAGCTGTCTCTGCTTTCTCTGCCAAGTTGTCTATATAAGCTCTTGTATCTCTTCTTGCCGAACTTTTCACTTTGTTGTCTAATTCTTTGTATGTTGCTTTTGCCAGAACCTTTCCAAGATCTGTCTTAAAATTAATGACAATGAAATACTTGTTATCCATTTTTATTAATTAACATAGTCCTCAATTTTTGCTTTTATGTTAGATCTCCTTTTCCAACTCATAATTTAGAGAGACAAATGACAGAAACACATATTTATTTTTAATTTATTAATGATTAATAGTAATTTGTAAATATATTAATACATTTACAGAACATCAGTTCAAGGCATAACACAAGAAAGAATGATAAAATCAGTATTCATATATTTACTTTAAATCTGTATTTCTTATTTATAACACAGTGTTGTTTTCACATTGACATTATAATATAATATTATTTCCAAACCCCCAGAAAGTCAAAAGTACTAAATTAATGTTATATAACTTTTCTGACTGAGACAGGCTCCTATAAAAACCCTGCACCAATTTGTAGTCCAAAGTTTATAATAAACATTCTATAGTCAGTGAGGTCAACTTTGTGTAACACTAGGCACAGGGCTCTACAGAGTGGTTCACTTCAGTTTAACTTTCAACTTTCAGTGATTGAGTTTAGACTGTATTATGTGAGGTAAAGAACAAAACTTAAATTGGCATCTTATCACTTGGGTTTCCACCTGTCTATCCAGAAATGTTCGGAGAATTCTGGATAGTGTTGCTTCAAGCATCGAAACTCACGATGCGAGGTGGCATTCCTCACCTTCCCAGAGCGCTACCCTGGTACCCATGTCTGCCAGCAGCTGGGTCGACCGTTGGGGTTCATAAATGTTTGCCATTGTTTAAAAATCTATATCTCAGCATTCTATCTATCTATTGTCCTTTCGAGTCGAAGACAGCACATAGGGCAGAACCACAATCTCAAAAACAGAAACCGTGCGTGCCAAAGTAGCACATATTGCAGAGATCACTGCTTCTAAAATCTGTTTCCATAACAATACTTTTTACAATGACAGCTTGTCAAGCGATCAATCAATCTCATTAGTCGCCTCTTACGACATGTCTGGAAGGTCACAGTATCACTATATCTCAGCATTAGTGAAGTAAAAATTGTTGAAAATACATATTTATGGTACTGTCAACTTTATGTCATTTTTTCCACTCCTATTAAATAATTGGAAAAGATTTTGGCTTCTTCAAGATATAGAATAGATATATATACCTCTGCCTCTTTTACCTTGTATTTTCCCTTCCAATATTACTCTTATTAGGCTGTTGTGTCTTTTAACATGGCCTGACAGAGTTTCAAGCTTCAGTATCTGTTCACTTGATGTAAACAGAACAGGACGTAAAGCACTAGGCTGCCACCATATCCGCTCTTCTCTGGGCTCAATGTACAAAGAGTGGACAAATTTATTGAACAATGCCCTCAGCCTGTGTCATCCATGATATTCCTTTTTGAGCCTGCTGCTCTTTCTCCTGCCAATCTCACTGTGTAAAGAATGTTGTACATCAGCACTGACTCCTAAGTAGGCACTGACTCGTAAGTAGGCACTGACTCGTAAGTAGGCACTGACTCGTAAGTAGGCACTGACTCGTAAGTAGGCACTGACTCGTAAGTAGGCACTTGTATGAAACATCATTATTTTGTCTGTGATGGGAAAGTCCAGGAAATACTGCATACCCAGTATGGTGTGGCTTTCATGCATCCAAGTATCTATCTATTGACCTTTCGAGCCGTAACCGGCCCATAGGGCGTAGACCAAGATACACCTTCTCCTATATGAATTTTTGTTCTAGCAGTTTTCTTTTAAAGATATTTTATCAAATCTCGCCATCTGTCTCTGTTCTGTGCAAGCAGTTCTATCTCATTGAGGGAGCCGATTCCTGCTGCTCTTGCCTCTCTCATCAATGTTCTTCTCAGTGTCTCCCTGGGTCTTCCTCTTTTTCTTTTACCTGTTGTTTCCCATATGAGGGCTTGCTTTGCTATTCGATTATTATCTCTTCTCATCACATGTCCAACGTATGACCATCGTCTTTTCTTTATTACTGAAGATATTAGTGGTTGATTGGCGATTTCTCTAATTTCCTCGTTTGTTTTGAATTCGTTCCATTCTATACCAAGTATTTTCCTTAGACATTTATTTTCGAATGCGTTCAACTTTGTTTCTATATCTCTTGTTGTTTTCCAGCTTTCACACGCATACGTAAGGGTTGATAGTACATTTGATTTGAATAGCCTAAGTTTTGTGTTTGTGCTAATGAGTTTTGATTTCCACAACTTTTCAAGGCTTCTGAAAGACATTGCTGCTTTAGCCAGTCTGATTCTAATTTCTTTGCTCGTACCCCTTTCTCGATCAATGTGACTTCCAAGATAGATGAAGTGATCGATCTCTTCTACTGGTTTGTTTTCCATGTATATTTTGTCACTTGTTGGAATTAAACTTTTCATGACTTTAGTCTTTTCATGACATCCAAGTATGATGGAACATAATCTCATTTTGTATTCATTCCAGTCTTTAAGTCTGCCTGCAGTTGAGAGTTAGAATCAATAACAGAAACTACCAGTACTTGGTATAGGGGGACAAGAAGGATGGTGCTCACAGTCAGCCATCGCCATTAACCTTAGTGCCATGAGGCTCTTCCTAGCCTTCATTAACACTTGATCTACATGCTGGGCGAAAGCAACACTTCAAACAAACTGTGTTCCCAAATACCATATTGTGTGGGTCCTCACTACAACCTCTGAACCCATGCTCACTAATGGTGTAGGTATTTTGATAATATGGTTGTTCAGAGAGAGCCATGTCACAGCTCCCTTTGTGGGTTTACCAGCATTCCTGCCTGACAGCAACACATGCTCAAACAGGTAAGTTCAGCCTAGAGTTCACAAGCAACCTACTCCCTTTCTCTACTACGGCGGTAGACCAAAACATCATCAGCATAAGACAGTGTCCTCCCTAGACTAGTAGTCAGCTCACCTGATTGCACATAGTATATTTTATAGGCCTCTGATTTGTGAAATCGAGAATAAATATACAGCAGTACTAATAGTCAGATCTACAGAGTCAGATGGCGAGATTTGATAAAATATCTTTAAAAGAAAACTGCTAGAACAAAAAATTCATATAGGAGAAGGTGTATCTTGGTCTACGCCCTATGGGCCGGTTACGGCTCGAAAGGTCAATAGATAGATAGTACTAATAGAGATTTTTCTGTAAAGTAAAAGCGGCCTGGCATGATACCGACCACAACACCCAATAATGTGCCATGGTCATAGAAAAATATGGTCACTAACAGCAAATTCAGCAAATGGCCAGCAAGGCAGTGGAGAGAACCTTTACTTTTCATTAGTACTGTAAATTAACATTAAAAAATTGTTGATAACCAATAACTAGAAGAAACTCATAAGAGTACCAAAGAAAATGAATGTTTTGTTAGTGTTTTGATAATTCTATTCAGCCTACATTACTGAGAAATTAATTTGTATTAAAAGTTAAACAAATTGCAACAACAAAATTAATGAACATTATGAGCGCACTTTTCGTCGTTTCTACACTTTAGTTACATTAGTAATAGCAGCCTCAGCTGACTAGCATTCTTATCTTTCTAACATTCGATTCCTTTACTAATTTAAATGCACAAAAAAAAGACAAATGAAATAAATCATCTTCAAGTTCAGTAGCAACAAGTTGTAATACTTCAAACACTTGTAGCTATTAACCGCCATTGTATTGCAATTTCAAGGTATAACAAGTGAGAGCTGCAATGAATGCACAACTGGACTACTGCTCAAGTCAAGTCAAACTCAGTAGTCAGTCTCCGGCTGGCAGAACGTCTCAACTAAACTTCATTTCTCCGCACTGTCATTCGAACTATTTAAGCGCAAGTCAAAATAAACATCCCAAAAATAACAATGCTACAAAATGTCTATATTTCGCCCTTCTTTAAATGAAATGGCTTGACTGGAAAAGCATGAACTAACCTGCAAATAAGTCAACAATTTCACAAAAAAAACTAACACTGAGAGAGAGTGCTGAGATGGCGACCTCAGTTTACACTGAACGGAGAACAACCAAAGGTGAGACAGGTTAATTATTTTCTTGATCAGAAATATAGGTTACTGTTCTTTATCTTCAACCATAATAGCAATAAATAATGGGCTAATGTACTTACATCCATAACGTACAAAATCCACAAAAGAAAACTACATTTTGTAACGCTGGAGTGTGAGCTTTTACCGTTAGTCAGGAAGGAACAAATTATCCATTAGACGTTAACCCGGAAGTGAAGGGGATCATGGCCGGGGTGGGAGCTGTCGTTGTTCACGGCCAACAAGAGGATCTATTAGTATTTAGTTGGAAACTCTTTGTACATAGCTTCACAGCAGGAGGCAATCTGATCATCAGAAGTGGCCCTCCTGTCGAGCAAGTATTTCTGCCATTTAGCTTCTTGACGCTCTAGGGGAGGTGGGCCCGCCTAGGTCATGACTCCCAGGCGTCGACCTCCTGCTGCACTGCCTTATATACCCGGCACAAGATAACTACACTTAAATACGCAACACTCGACAATAGTTTTACTTACCTGTCTTGGTTGTATAACTCTTGATTGTATCTTTAAATTCAATATTACAGTGCATGATGCCATGTGTGTTTTCATGTAAACAATAACATCTCTCACATTCCATCCGTAACATTTCCACTCTCATATTCCACCCAAACGTTTAAAAAAAAATTAATGTAAATTGTTTATATCTTTCGTTCATATGCGTTCATTCTCAACAGTTAGCTTGTTTATTTTGGGACGGACATTGTTCTTTGATTAAAAATGTGTAGGAAAAGATGGGAATTTAAATTCGTACATGGACTCATTCCTGCGCGTCCATATTGTATGTCTGTATTCTGATAGTAATATATGTAACCTTAATTTACATGTCTTGCCCTAGCAAGTTGCTGTGTTTTCCATTAGAAATGAAATGGCTACTACTAGCCCCGTCTTTTTATAGACCCGTCGGCCCGGGGACTCCTTGCACCCAACCCTTGTCTGACTTACGTGGGAATTCGGAAGTCACAGTAGCTTAGCACCTAGTTGTCTGGCCTTCAGGTTATTGGGGACTTTATTGTTTGAACTACCAACGCCGGTGTTTCTCCCCTACGGTTGATGATGTAATTTGTCTCGCTTATTGCCGTGGCTTGTCCAGGTTAACCAGTCGTTACGCCGTTGACTTACGTGGGATTCCCAAAGTTATAATATACCAGACTGCTTTAAGCTGTCAATTATTGTATATGGGTGTGAGTCATAGACGGTGACAATCATAAAGGTATCTCCAACATCGAAAACTAAACACTTTGAAGAACGCTACATGGGGAAACGAGAGTGATGCACGCAATTATGGACATTCAACATGATTATGGACATGTTTACCGTCTCACAGATTTGGAAGGTCTGCGTGTGTTGACTGTTGATTGTGTATATGCGGATAGTCTCTCAGATGCTCCTAAATTCCCAGTTTGGGTAATCTATAAAGAGACTTTGAACCTTGAATTATTCTTGCGACTGTCCCGACCACGGAGTGAGGAGTGGTCGTAGGGTTTGAACAATTTGTGTCAGGTGTGAACTTTGTCCACGGATGGCTTTACAACAACCTTTAATTTTGTGAGGGCCTGATCTGATCATCTATGAAGACGCTGAGATCCAGATGCCATCAAATACATTAAATAATTTGCGAACTTTGTTCATGGGTGACATAACAGTGATACACACGAGCGACGTCTTTGAAGTCTTCCAACTGTTACGTGCCGAATATTGATACAGCTGTCAGCGAGGATAGTTTCTTGAGACTGCCACCATCTGTAGTACATCATCAAATAAGTAATGATGATAAACTAGTAATGATGATAAACTAGTAATGATGATAAACTATTAATGGCAAGAAAAATGTCACAACAGCAAGCTACTGATATCACTAGTGCGCATGCATTTCGTCATCTAGTGAAATGACTAAGCAACTGCGGGTTTTCCCGTATTAATTTGACGTTAGCTCAAACAGCAATGTGCAGACACAACAAAGACATTCATAAACTGAAAACGTGTTGCTGTTTGTGTTCGCGGGATTTATATTTCTAATGAAGTCCCGATTGACTGAATTTTGCATGAAAATCACTTTCTCATATTCCCCACACAGTCCTGCAACGTGCTAAGACCCCAACAATTATGTCGATGCTCAGATGTCGAAGACTAAGATGGTCGGGGCACGTCCAGCGAATGGAAGAAAAACGCATCCCCAAGTAAATACTATATGGTGAACTAATACACGGAAAATGACAAATCGGAAGACCTAAACTACGATATAGAGATATCTGTAAATCATCTCTGAATGACTTCTCCATTTGTGAAAATGACTGGGAACATCAGGCAAGTGATCACACATAATGGAGAGCATGTATAAGGAATGGTATAACATCTTTTGAGACTGAGCTAAGACAAAACTGAAGAGAAAAGACTCATGGAAAAAGGATAGAAAACCCTGTGGATCAGTGGGTCTGACGTATTCATTCTGTGACCGTGTGTGTGTGTCAAACATTGGTAGAATTAGCCACGAGAGAATCTGTTCGACAAAATCAAAACCTCAAACAAATACACAGTAGCCTCCACTAGACCGTCTGACAAGAGGAAAAGGGTCATATACATATATATTTACATAGGGAGCAATGCTCAGGTATCCCTACCCACACAGGGAGCAATGCTCAGGTATCCCTACCCACACAGGGAGCAATGCTCAGGTATCCCTACCCACACAGGGAGCAATGCTCAGGTATCCCTACCCACAGAGGGAGCAATGCTCAGGTATCTCTACCCACACAGGGAGCAATGCTCAGGTATCCCTACCCACACAGGGAGCAATGCTCAGGTATATCTACCCACACAGGGGAGCAATGCTCAGGTATATCTACCCACACAGGGAGCAATGCTCAGGTATATCTACCCACACAGGGAGCAATGCTCAGGTATATCTACCCACACAGGGAGCAATGCTCAGGTATCCCTACCCACACAGGGAGCAATGCTCAGGTATATCTACCCACACAGGGAGCAATGCTCAGGTATCCCTACCCACACAGGGAGCAATGCTCAGGTATATCTACCCACACAGGGAGCAATGCTCAGGTATCCCTACCCACACAGGGAGCAATGCTCAGGTATATCTACCCACACAGGGAGCAATGCTCAGGTATCCCTACCCACACAGGGAGCAATGCTCAGGTATATCTACCCACACAGGGAGCAATGCTCAGGTATCCCTACCCATACAGGGAGCAATGCTCAGGTATCCCTACCCATACAGGCAGATATTTTCCAATTTCAGAGCTACTCCCTGTTTTCAATCGTCGAGAGTTGTTAACTTTTTAACCGCATGTTTCCTATCATTTCTGCAAAGACGGCGACATTTTTTGTCTACTCTTTTCGATTTCAACTTCAACGATTCTCAACGTGCGCAAAATGTACACGGGATCTCCTTTTTTCCCCCTGCCGTTGTCTGAGAGGGCTCAGGATCTAGTCTCACTTCCAGCGAGGGTACTGCCACGAAGAAATCGCGAATTCGAAATGAAAGAATTCCCCACAGCCTGTAGTTGGATTCGAACCCATGACTTTCTTATCCAGAGGCCACCGTTCTAGACCTAGACTACCCAACCTCCACAGAGAAACGATTTAGGTCAATCAGAGGGAATACATTGGAGGCAAACCTATCAACTGGAGAAGCAATGGGAAAAAACATAGATATGAAAATATATATATATATAGTTAAAACTTCACGTAACAAGAGGAAAATACAAACCAGAACGATGTTTCAGTTCAAAAGGCCTTTGGCAAGAACAAACATGCAACACACATACAAATATGTGAGGAGAAATGAAACAAAAATAGATATAGAAAAAATAACGGTACGGTTTTTATTAGCTTCACTGCAGATTCCCATTTGTGTGCTTTTCTTTGCCTTTAACCCTATTAATTGGAGAGATAGATGCAGTTGACAGTTCTCGGGACCTTGAAAGCTCTCACCAGCTTGGAACATGTATTCTTATTTAATGTTGAAGACAGGCATAGGCAAAGAAAAAGACTAATCTTCGCTTTGTTTTTTTTTCTTTTTCTTAGCGTCCACCCGTTAAGTGGGCGTGAATGTGTTGTGTCGCTAGTTTACGACAGAGTCGTGATATCTGCGCCTTTCGGCCCCACAGATCCGTCTTCGGCTTCGATGGGTGGATTTGCTTAGCAATTTGTGTCCGGACACCGGCCATTTTTGGTCTGCTCTGTTCAACTTTAAACTGACATGGGTTCATCAGCATGTGTTAGTGTACACGGGCCTGAGTGGGCTAAACATCGGATCTCACTACCTAGAGAGGGATAAACATCGGATCTCACTACCTAGAGAGGGCTAGACATCGGATCTCACTACTCAGAGAGGGCTAGACATCGGATCTCACTACCTAGAGAGGGCTAAACATCGTATCTCACTACCTAGAGAGGGCTAAACATCGGATCTCACTACCTAGAGAGGGCTAAACATCGTATCTCACTACCTAGAGAGGGCTAGACATCGGATCTCACTAACTAGAGAGGGCTAGACATCGGATCTCACTACCTAGAGAGGGCTAAACATCGGATCTCACTAGCCAGAGAGGGGCTAGACATCGGATCTCACTAGCCAGAGAGGGGCTAGACATCAGATCTGACTACCTAGAGAGGGCTAAACATCGGATCTCACTACCTAGAGAGGGCTAAACATCGGATCTCACTACCTAGAGAGGGCTAGACATCGGATCTCACTACTCAGAGAGGGCTAGACATCGGATCTCACTAGCCAGAGAGGGGCTAGACATCGGATCTCACTAGCCAGAGAGGGGCTAGACATCAGATCTGACTACCTAGAGAGGGCTAAACATTGGATCTCACTACCCAGAGAGGGCTAAACATCGGATCTCACTAGCCAGAGAGGGCTAAACATTGGATCTCACTACCCAGAGAGAGTTAAACATCGGATCTCACTGCCCAGAGACCAGGGGAGGCTAAAGCTACAAAGACACAAAGGGTCCGATTTTTCAAAAATTCCCAACGCCTAGAGTGGGAATCGAACCCGCAACCTTCCCATTCAGAAGACAACGTTTTACCTCTAGACCGCCCAGTCTTTAAAAAGACTAATAACATCAGAAGACAATTATTCTAGAACTAACCTATAAATAGCTCAGTGGTTAATGAACTGGACTGGAAAGGACGAGGGGTACGGTTCGATCCCAACCGACGGCTTCCGGGTTCACCCAACTATAAATGGGTACCACATTTTTTTTTCTGTGAAAGTAAAGCGGCACGGGCGTAATACCGAGCACATTACCCCGAAAATCATGTGCTGAAGGTCTGTAAAATGTATGGTCACTAACACCATATTTCCTATACGCCACTTGGCGTGACGGAGGTACTTTACTATTTTACTCTATAAATAGGTGTTGCTAAGGGTTTCTTTTCATGTGCTTGTGTGAGAGGTAATGTCTGATCCAAGATATTATTTTTAATGACAATTTTTTTTCACTTCTTGCACCATCAGCGCTTTCACACACACACACACACGCACGCATGCGTGTGCGCGCGCACACATACATACATATATTTATATACTCAGACAGCTCAGAGCTACAATTACCTTGGACAAATTATAACCAGTGATGGAAAATGTAGAACGGAAATAAACAAAAGAATAGGAATGGCAAAAAGCAATTTTAATGTCATGAAAAAGATACTTGTTATATTTTCTCAACATGTTTGTTTGGTGCAGAAATATGGACATTAGACAAGAAAACAGAACAGAGAATTGAAGACTTGTATGGAAAGATAAGAAAACAAACAATGAAAACAAGTGATATGTTCTATACATATTGCTATATGCAGCAGAAACGTGGAGAATGAACCATAAGATAGAAAGCCAACATAGGGGATTTGATGGTCGCTGTTTTATGAAATGTTAAACATTTGTTGAGATCAACACATCGCCAGTACGCTGCATGTGCCCGAAAGGGGAGTAAAGAATAGCGGCGCTGTTCCCTACCAGGCATGTTCGTAAAAGGAGGGTTGGGCATGGGACTGTCTATTCCATACTGTAAAAAAAAAAAGCCGAAAAAACTTCACAAACATGGACAAGTCAAAGAGAGAAAAAAAAGTAAATCCGCCATCCAGGAAAGATAAGGGCTCTCTGTCTAAGAGACATATGACGCAAGTCGATGAAAGCCGTAAGGAGTCCGGGTTGCCGACTCACCCTTTGTCTACCAGGAAATCCTCCAGAATTGGCACCTGGAATATTCGTACTCTAAACGAACAGGGAAAAGCTGCTCAGGTAGCAACAGAAATGACAAACTACAAGATAGATATTCTGGGAATGTGTGAAACAAGATGGCTAGGAACGGAAAGAATAAAATTAAATACAGGAGAGATGATTCTATCATCAGGACACCAGGAACCTGGAGCACAACATAGTGAAGGGGTAGCTATAATGTTATCATGGAATGCACAGAAGACACTAATAGAATGGGAAGCAGTAGGACCAAGAATAATGAGAGCAACATTTAAAACAACCAAAAACAAAATAAAATTACACATTATCCAATGCTATGCACCAACCAACGATAAGGATGAATTAGTTAAAGATGATTTCTATAAACAGCTACAATGTCAGATGGACGCAAGACGAGCCAAGGATATTATAATCTTGATGGGAGACCTAAATGCTAAAGTAGGATCAGACAACAGAGGCTTCGAAGAGATTATGGGAAAACATGGACTTGGAGATATAAATGAGAATGGAGAGATATTTGTGAATTTATGCGCCCTTAATCAAGTGAGCCTAGGAGGAACAATATTCCAACATAAAAGAATACACAAAGCTACATGGGTGTCACCAGATCATAGAACGGAAAATCAAATTGATCACATATGTATTAATAATAAGTTTAAGTCATCCTTACAGGATGTAAAAGTATATAGAGGGGCAGATGTAGCTTCTGATCATCATCTTCTGATAGACAAACTTAAAATTAAACTAAAAAGGTATACTACAACGAATAAGGGTAGAAAGTATTTCAATGTAGGGTTTCTTAAAGAACAAGGAATTAAAGACAAATTCGCAGTCACAATATCAAACAAATATCAAGTCCTCCAACAACTAGAAAATACAATAAATATAGAAGATCATTGGAAACAGGTAAAATATATATGGAAAGAGACATGCGAAGAAACACTAGGGAAAAGAGAACGCCAGAATAAGGCATGGATGACAGCAGAGACCCTGGATAAAATTAAAGAAAGAAAGAACAAGAAAGCAGACATAAATAAAAGCAAACGAGAAGTAATAAAGCCAAGACACAGGAAGCTTACACAAAGGTGAACAAAGAAGTGAGAAGATGCATTAAAAGGATAAGAGGAAATATATAGATGAACTAGCTAAAGAGGCAGAAGAAGCAGCAAATAAAGGGAATATGAAAGAACTGTACAACAGCACAAAGAAATTAAGTGGAAATACAAACAGATCAATGCATTTATTAAAGATAAGAAAGGAAATCTGCTTAGTAATATAAGGGAACAAATGGAGAGATAGGAAGAGCATTTTGAAGAACTTTTGAACAGACCTGGCTCAAATAATCCTCCAGATATACTACCAGCAGAAGAAAAGTTACACGTTAACTGGGGAAACCAAGCAAAGAAGAAATAATGAAAGCCATCAAACTATTAAAAAAATGGTAAAGCCACAGGACCAGATGAAATTCCTTCGGAAGCCATCAAAGCAGATATTAACACCTCTACCAAGATGTTACATAATCTATTAGATAAAATTTGGGAGAGGGAAGAAATACCTAAAGACTGGAAAGAAGGTTATATGATCAAACTACCAAAGAAAGGAAGTTTACAGGAGTGCACAAATTATAGGGGAATTATGCTACTATCAGTGCCAGGAAAAATATTAAGCAGAATCATTCTGGAGAGACTAAAAGAGGCCATAGAAAAACATTTGAGAGATGAACAAGCAGGTTTTAGGAAGAACAGATCATGTGCTAATCAAATAACTCATCATCATGTGCCATACAGTTGGCGTAGGCGATCATGTCCCTCCACAATCTTCTATCTACAGTGGATCGTATCAGTTCTGTTGTTGACTGTTTTCCATGCCATGACACCAAGCTATCCAGTATTTTCTCTCTTTGTCATCCGCGATCTCTCTTTCCTATTATTTTGCCAGCTGTAACCAAGTATTCCAACTTTCCTCTTCTCATGATGTGCCCGAAAAATGTTGATTGCTTCTTTCTGATGTTTTTTAAGAGCTCCCTTTTTGTGTTGGCCTCTTTGAGAACATCCTCATTGGTCTTTTTAGCTGTCCAGGGAACTTTCAACATTCTTCTGAGAAATCCCATCTCTGTGGCCTCTAATCGTCTTTTCATTTGTTTGTCTATTGTCCATGATTCGCTTCCATAGGTCAGAATTGGTTCTATATAGCACCGATGAACTCTCTTTCTCATTTTTATTGACATAGATTTGTTGCGTAAGATATTTTTCATTTTCTGAAATGCTATTTTGGCCTGAGCTATTCTGCTTTTTATTTCTGTGGTGCATCTCCCATCTGATATTATTGTGCCCAAGTATTTGAAACGTTGCACTTGTTTCAGATTTGTCTCAGATTTGATCAAATAACTACTCTACGTATAATAGTTGAACAAAGTTTAGAACTAAAATCCCCACTTTATATTGGATTCATTGATTACGAAAAGGCATTTGATAGTTTAGACAGAAGAAAGCTTTGGAAGTTGCTGAGTCATTACGGAATCCCCATAAAGTTTATTAACCTGATAAAAACAATGTATGAAGGAACGAAATGTAGTGTGGTGCATGAAGGACAGCTTACAGAAGCATTTGAAATAAAAACAGGAGTAAGGCAAGGATGCCTTCTGTCTCCATTTCTCTTTCTACTGGCCATAGATTGGATTATGAAAATAACTCAAAACAACAGAAATGGGATCCAGTGGTCACTGACCAAACAACTTGATGATTTAGACTTTGCTGATGACATAAATTGGGCTTGAGGTCAATCATGAAAAGACTAAAGTCATGAAAAGTTTAATTCCAACAAGTGACAAAATATACATGGAAAACAAACCAGTAGAAGAGATCGATCACTTCATCTATCTTGGAAGTCACATTGATCGAGAAGGGATACGAGCAAAGAAATTAGAATCAGACTGGCTAAAGCAGCAATGTCTTTCAGAAGCCTTGAAAAGTTGTGGAAATCAAAACTCATTAGCACAAACACAAAACTTAGGCTATTCAAATCAAATGTACTGTCGGCCCTTGCGTGTGCGTGTGAAAGCTGGAAAACAACAGGAGATATGGAAACGGGGTTGAACGCGTTCGGAGATAGGTGTCTAGGGAAGGTGCTTGGTGTGGAATGGAGCGAATTCAGGGCGGGCGAGGAAATTAGAGAAATCGCCAATCAACCACTAATATCTTCAGTAATAAAGAAAAGACGATGGTCATACGTTGGACATGTGATGAGAAGAGATAATAATCGAATAGCAAAGCAAGCCCTCATATGGGAAACAGCGGGTGAAAGAAAAAGAGGAAGACCCGGGGAGACACTGAGAAGAACATTGGTGAGAGGGGCAGGAGCAGCGGGAGTCGGCTCCCTCGGTGAGATAGAACTGCTTGCACAGAACAGAGACAGATGGCGAGATTTGATAAAATATCTTTAAAAGAAAACTGCTAGAACAAAAATTCATATAGGAGAAGGTGTATCTTGGTCTACGCCCTATGGGCCGGTTACGGCTCGAAAGGTCAATAGATAGATAGATGACATAGCTCTCCTATCACACAGCCATCAACAGATGCAGGATAAAATGAGCATACTTTATGTGAGATCACAACAGCTAGGACTGAAGATTAATAGAGATAGACCAACATTATGAGAATTAATACAGTTGGCAATAACCAAATAAAAATAGGAGAAATACCTCTACTAGACGTACAATCTTACATATATCTGGGCAGTAATATAGATAAAGAGGGAGGAACAGAAAATGATACCAAAATAAGGATATTTCAAAAGCAAGAGGAGCTTTCATTGCACTGGGAAACATGGAAATCCAAAGAAATTAGGTTAAAAAAAAAATTTTCAACTCAAATGTTAAGTCGGTCCTATTATATGGCTGTGAAACATGGAGAACAACAAAATTGACAATCACGAAGATACAGACTTTCTTTAATGGATGCTTACGCAGAATAAAAGAATGGAAATGGCAGGACAAAATCACTAACATAGAATTATGGAAATGTACCAGTCAAATACTAGTGGATAAAGAGATACAGCGAAGACGATGGCGCTGGATAGGACACACACTACGGAAGCCAACTGAGAGTATTACACAACAGGCCCTTTTTTGGAATCCCCAGTGGAAAAACCTTGGAAGACCAAGGAATTCTTGGAGAAGACAGATAGAAGCAGAGATGAAGATGATGGGGAAGACATGGAATGATCTTAAAAGAATGGCAAAAAACAGAATGACTTGGAAAGTGTCTGTTGAAGACGTATGCTCCACTGGGAGCTAAAAAGGTAGAAGAAGAAGAGATCAACACATCACAAACAAAGAAGTCGCCAGATGATCAGGCATTAACATCAATCAAGAAGTGAAAAGAAGACTTTGGAAATGACAGGGTCACGTTCTATGAATGGAACGAACCAGGCAGACGCATCTAGCATTAACATGGACACCACCTGGCAAGCGAAGAAGAGGCAGACCATTGGGGACATGGCGACGAACCATGCATGATGAAATGAGAGACAGACCATTGGGGACATGGTGACGAACCATACATGATGAATTGATAGAGGCAGACCATTAGGGACATGGTGACGAACCATGCATGATGAAATGTTAGAGGCTTGCAGGTCCTGACAAGAGTCGTCCATGCTTGCTACAGACCAGATTGGGTGGAGATCTCTTGTGAGTACCCTATGATGGGTGGAGATCTCTTGTGAGTGCCCTATGATGGGTGGAGATCTCTTGTGAGTGCCATATTCTCTAATCGAAGTTCAAAGGATTAAGAAGAACAATTCAAATACTAAATGCATGTTTTTACAATATTCAAACAATTTATTCATTCATCATGTGCCAGACCTGTTGGCGATCACGTCCTTCCACAATCCTCTATCCAGTGTGCATCGTATCAATTCTGCTGTTGACTGTTTTCCATGCCATCACACCAAGCTATCTAGTATCTTCTCTCTTTGCCATCTGTGATCTCTCTTCCCCTGTATTTAGCCAGTTGTAACCAAGTATTACAACTTTCCTCTTATCATGATATTCTTGAGAAATGTCGATTGTTTCTTTCTGATTGAGTTATTTGCGGGTCATCATCATCTTTGCACTCTGGACTTGTCCATAGATTAGATATCCTCCTCAGTTAGACCAGCAGTATCCAGCGACTGACGACTCTAGTTCTGTGTTGTTGTTAAGTCCTCTAATACGCCTACTAACTTTGAGAACATCAGACCCAACGGCCAACCACGAAAAAGATGGATTAATGGAGTATTAGAAACTTTAGGAAATAACAGGAGCAGAAGCCAACAGAAGAGTAAAAAAAAACAGCAAAAAGTATCTCCCCATGATGCTAAAAGGCAAAAGAGGAAAGCATTTGAAAATGCCCAGAAAATGGCACACTTCTTCAGCAATCAGCTACTGCTATGCATTTAGACCAGATGTCTCACAAACAAGATGGTGCAAATGAGGTCTTCACCAATTCCTCCATGCTTGTCATGCAGGATTGTTTCTGTGGGCCATATTTGTATTCTTAGGGCGTTGAGAGTCCTGCTGTCCTGTAGGATATGTTCTGAAGTTCGTCTGCTTCACAGTCGCATGTTGCAAAATCACAAAGTCCTATCTTGTGCAGGTGTGCTCTGAGGCCTTAGTGATCTGTTCTGAGTCTGAATATCATGTCTACTCATGTCTGCTGAGTTTGTTTAAGCTATCATGCTCTGGCTCATAATTTCCACATTATTTCTCTCCATTCTGCTTTCCTAGTTTGTTTCAGGATTGTTTTTGCTTCTTTGAAGCTCTGAGGTTGGTTGGACTGTTGAAGGCTCCCACCTGCTATAGCAAGTTGTCTGTTTACTCTCATTTCCAAGGAACTGACACACAAATGAGAAGAATGGAGAAAGATTGTGAATAGATCACCATGCTGGTGACTCAAGGACCCTAAGTGAAATAAGTGATTGGAGAAACAGGCAATGAATATCCAGTACAACAGTCACAGCACAAATGAAATAACTCAAGGCAAAAAGAAGGCACCAGGATGTGACATGAGAGGGTATAGAGAGGTGGTCATGGCTAGCCTCATCGACATAGATGAGAGACCACAAAAGGGAAAACAGAAGACCATAAATAAGCATATGAAACAAAAAGAGAAAGAAAAGAGTGTAATGAGTTGATGCCCAGGGAGGCAAGGAAGCATGGACTGAAATACTGACACAATTACTGCTCTATTTAATGTTATGAGTTACCACTTTAGGGTTGCAGTTACTGCTTCATTTCTCACAAATGATTTCTGATATTTTATGAATAATGATTGCAAATTTATGCAGCGGCTTATTTACAGTTTCAGTGATTGTTTAAAATGTGACGATGACACAAAAATAAACAAAATAATCATCATGGACAAGGACACATTCATCTTACGGATCTGTAAGACGACACCAAAGAAGTGCATTGGCATTTACATCACGCTCGGCAGGCAGACTAGTCAAGGAAGACAGTGGTGCATACGTCATGACCACGAGTAGCATGACAATGGAGGTGATGGCAGTGACCAAGGCATTCAAATGGTTAGAGTCACAAGACTACACCCAAGCATGTATACTGAGTGATTCGATGAGCATGATAAAAAAAGTGGAGGCGGGCTCTGTACGCATGCAATGGGTAGAGTCGTTGCAGAAATCCAAAATACGTAAGGTCATATTTGTCTATGTCCCTGGACATGCGGGAGTACAGGGAAATGAAAGAGCGGACAGGTTGGCTAGCTGCTCTGTCGTTGAGGATGGGCAACCAATGGATTGGGCGGACATCATCAATGACCTCCGAGATTTGGGAAGAGCGCATGACTTCAACAAACACAGATACATGTCACTTCTTCGGATGATGGAAATGGGAGTTAAGAATGGCACAGCCAGAAATGAGACACTTAGTGGCCGTGTAAGAAGACTTATCAACCAACATAGAACTGGAGTCGTCAGTCGCTAAACACTGAGGGAATTGCTGAAGAGGGGATCTGAGCACCTATGGACATGTTCGGAGTGCAATGATGACGACCCGCAAATAACTCAATAACATTCATCATGGACAACAAACAATGAAAGAAGTCTTTAAAAAAAAAATTAATTTAATAACTTCCTTTAAAACAAATATAATTAAAAACTTCCATTAAAACTGGTAAACCAAATTCTATACAGCAAAAAATCGGCAGTCTTCATAATTGTAAAAGTCAATCTTTATTTACAGATCCTTTTATTTACTTGTTGTTGTTGCTAAAAGGTATGTATAGAAGCTGGACATCTCACACAGAGCAGCTATCATTACAGCAAACTTGATGTTGTTGTTGCTAAAAGGTATGTATAGAAGCTGTACATCTCACACAGAGCAGCTATCATTACAGCCAACTTGATGTTGATGTTGCTAAAAGGTATGTATAGAAGCTGTACATCTCACACAGAGCAGCTATCATTACAGCCAACTTGATGTTGTTGTTGCTAAAAGGTATGTATAGAAGCTGGACATCTCACACAGAGCAGCTATCATTACAGCCAACTTGATGTTGTTGTTGCTAAAAGGTATGTATAGAAGCTGGACATCTCACACAGAGCAGCTATCATTACAGCCAACTTGATGTTGTTGTTGCTAAAAGGTATGTATAGAAGCTGGACATCTCACACAGAGCAGCTATCATTACAGCCAACTTGATGTTGTTGTTGCTAAAAGGTATGTATAGAAGCTGGACATCTCACACAGAGCAGCTATCATTACAGCCAACTTGATGTTGTTGTTGCTAAAAGGTATGTATAGAAGCTGGACATCTCACACAGAGCAGCTATCATTACAGCCAACTTGATGTTGTTGTTGCTAAAAGGTATGTATAGAAGCTGGACATCTCACACAGAGCAGCTATCATTACAGCCATTTTGATGATGAAAAGATATGGAAGTGTTTGTTTCCCTCTTTTCAAGATGCAGTCTTGTTGAAACACGAGTATCTAATTTATGCCATTTTGAAATTTTCATTCATTCATTGGATGCCTCCTCATCATCGAAGGTTGGCAACCATGTGTAACAGTGTAATAGGAATTGAAAAGATAAGTATGGGTTTTTAAGAGAACGGGCGAACAAGATGAGTAGGAAGATCACCAGGCTAAACATGAACACAAGTTCAGGGTCGCACACGGAAGAGAGGATATTAGTGGAGAGTTGGGTCAGAGATAACAGCCATACGTGAAGAGAGAACAAAGAATAGTGGATTTAACGCCCCAGTTAAATGAGTGATATGTGACAGATTCAATATACAAGAGGTATAGTTATTTCAAAGTCAGCTCAAAGAATAGTTCATTGATGGCAAAGACATTAACATCATTACAGATCGATCGAGTTAATTAATCAACTGACAAGCGCCATTGTGATTCCTGTTCACACCATGGGACGCATTTTTACTCTGTCTCTTGTCTTGATGGTGCATGTTGTCATAGATTTACCTGTAAACCTTTTGATGTTATCAGGCCACTTAAATCTTAGTCTACCTCTGCTACCTTCTACCTTCCCCTCCAAGATGACTTTAAGGATATTATGTCCCTTCACATGTACACAAAATTTAGGTTTTCTGTTCTTTTACAAGCATTTTGAAAGGCAAACATGATTACCAAGTAATTCTTTTATAAAATTATTTTTAAATGATTGGGTTGACTGTTCTTTGTAGAATGTTGCATGCATCAGAAAGGATCTGTCTCTAACCAGATCTCCCACTTCTTCCGCTGGCAGAACAAGGTCTCTTTAATGTCTTGAAACCACTTTCTTTTTGGTCTGCACCTGTCTTGTTTTCCTGGAACCAATCCTTCCATTGTTCTTTCCAACCCACAGTTTTTTGACATAAAAAGAAAAAAGTAAAGAGCCCCCGTCACGCCAAGTGGCGTATAGGGAATACGGTGTTAGTGACCATATTTTTTTATAGACCTTCCGCATATGATTTTTGGGGTAATGTGGTTGGTATTACGCCCATGCCGCTTTACTTTTCCATAAAAAATCCGGAAGCCATTTCAGGCTGGGTGAACCCGAAAGCCAAGGTTGGGATCGAACCCTACCTCTTGTCCATTGTAGTCCAGTTCACTAACCACTGAGTTATTGCAGCTCCCTTAGTTTTTTGGCATGACTAGTATTTCCATTTTCTCTGTAACATGTTGTTTATAATAAGCCAGTCTTTACTAATGTTTAGGTCTTTTTTCCTTCATTGCTCTTCTTCATTACCAATGTTAAAAATAAAGCTGATCGTAATGGTTCCCTAGACCGGCCGTGCGCTAATCTTACGGTCTGCTGTTTGATGTGCGACGGGGATAATTTGACGACTAACTGTGTGTCTATATATTCAGTATTGGAGTCAACAACGATGGCCTAACATCATCAAGTGCTATGACGATCATCATTTTCAAGAGGACATGAATTACCGGTATATAGGGATAGGGATACCGGGAACAATTGAAGGCTATGCATGAAAAGTGTTCCTTGTTGCAGTTTCCTCATATTTAAAGTCGCATGTCTGTGTTAGTCACCTCTAGTGACTCGGGCAGATGGTGCTCGTTAACCTGGGAGGGCCGACCATCTAAGGGCAGAACCCCCCCCCCCCCCCCCCCCCCCCCCCCGACAGAAAAGACAATCTGCTGCCTTGCAGGCAGATTGGGGACAATCAAAGGCTAA
Source organism: Megaustenia siamemsis (assembly GCA_032433765.1). Taxonomy (NCBI): domain Eukaryota; kingdom Metazoa; phylum Mollusca; class Gastropoda; order Stylommatophora; family Ariophantidae; genus Megaustenia; species Megaustenia siamemsis. Next base: position 2,508,365 of record JAVIAB010000047.1, on the reverse strand, counting down.
GGAAAGCAAACCTGAACAAAATGCTGGCTGAAATCGGATGCACTGGGCCACTGGCGCAGAACACAGTGCAACGTTTTAACAGGTATTCAATCAGGGTGGATCTAACAAGCTTAAACAGACAGCTGTCTTCATGTGAGAGTCTGGAGTCCTACTCTGATTGAGTCCTGATCGCAGAGAGAGAGAGAGAGAGAAAATAAAGCTTACATTCATAATTCTCAATAAATAATTAATAATAAATCATTCTCAAGGTCAAAAGACTCAGTAACGGTCTAAATCACAAATGACATCATTGATAAAAGATGGCTATGATGACAGTTAAACACACATATAGAAAATTCACAGTAATTTTATTATCTGTTTAAGGTGACAAAAATTACATACCTTCCATCTTTGTCAGGTTTTTCCTTAATTTGTAGAATTTCTTTTCTTAAATAAAAGCAACTTATAAGGGAAAACAGACACGTATTACAATATCTGCATCTTTTTTTTTTTTTTTTAATTAAAATAAATCTACACTTAACATTTTATAAACATACGATTTATGCAGAATTAGAAAAATAGCTGTTTATATACAGTACTGGCCAGTGAAATCGTATCAAGTCTATGCTTGAAACAGCCTATGAATCACACTACATGACTACACATAGCCAATAAAAATAATAACACATTTTAACTGCAGTTTTTAAAACATTAATTGTGGTGTATCCTTCTTTTGTTCTTACTTTCACCCAATGACTAAAGGAATAGATAGACCTCTTTATCATCTGCTCTTAAATATACGTTAAGTGTGTAAGTTGTGTTGTGGTTTGCAGTGAATGTAGTGCATTTCAACCCAACACATCCGACAGCACAGCATTTTTGAGTACCGGGTTGCCTTCCCTCTCGATCCCCACTCACTTGGCCAGACTAGACTGGCTACTAGAGGCACCACGGAGAGGTGGAGTAGGGTCTGGATAGTTTTGGTTCACCAATCCTGGCACAAGACATCAGCTAGGAGTCGACAGCTTTCAGCTCTGCTGTTGTCATGTGCCTTGGCCCCCATCTGAGCTTGAATGTGCGTTGCCAAGAAAGCTAACAAAAGAAAAATAAACCAAGACCAACCAGTCATGCTAGAAAGGGATAGGGGAAAAATGGCGCGCACACAAGTAAGGTTTTTCCCCCTTGTAAGACTTAATTTGGTCTGGTATACCTTTACAAATAGTGGAAGGCATGAAGTTATATACATTCATGAAATATTAATGAAAATTCAGACATGAAACTACAAATGAGACATAAATCAGAGTATCATCTTTTAAAGTGTGAATTTTATTTATTGTGTACATGAATTTATGAACAGACTATAAATAAAAATGTAGGTTTTCATGTTTGACATTGTATCTGAAATTGTTGCAGCCACAGGATTACATTCTCACAGACAGTCAGTATCTAATATATATTTATTGAGGTGTCTACATAATGTGACCATCATGCATGTCCATTTTCATTACAGGCATATCTGAGGGAAGCCTATATACTACTTTGTTGTCATAAACCTCCATGTTATCTGAATAGTATTTTCATACATTTTCAAAGGTTTGAGACTCTTCGCTTAATAGAAACTTTTTTTTTTTTTTTTTTTTTTTAAGAGATTTGCAACATGAAGTAATATGATCATCATAAGACTCAGTCGAGCAACTGTTTATGCACTTTAATTTCTAGACATACTAGGTTGAGGACACTTGAATCATGATTCCCTTACATCTGCTCTCTCTATACTTAGGTGTATGTCTAACATCATCTCATGCTTGAGACACCTGAGCCAGGTATGCTCTGATTAAGTTAAATAATTCCCCTTTATAATTCCCTCGAGGGCAGCAATTAATTAAATGCCCCATTCACTGATCTCAACTTGAGGGCAATGCAGAACAAGCTTCAGCTCATCTAAAAAGAAAAAAAGAAACGACAGAGCAGTGGTTAGTGAGCTGGTCTACTGAGGACAAGAAACAACAGAGCAGTGGTTATTGAGCTGGTCTACTGAGGACAAGAAACAACAGAGCAGTGGTTAGTGAGCTGGTCTACTGAGGACAAGAGACAACAGAGCAGTGGTTAGTGAGCTGGTCTACTGAGGACAAGAAACAACAGAGCAGTGGTTAGTGAGCTGGTCTACTGAGGACAAGAGACAACAGAGCAGTGGTTAGTGAGCTGGTCTACTGAGGACAAGAGACAACAGAGCAGTGGTTAGTGAGCTGGTCTACTGAGGACAAGAAATAACAGAGCAGTGGTTAGTGAGCTGGTCTACTGAGGACAAGAGACAACAGAGCAGTGGTTAGTGAGCTGGTCTACTGAGGACAAGAAACAACAGAGCAGTGATTGGTGAGCTGGTCTACTGAGGACAAGAAACAACAGAGCAGTGGTTAGTGAGCTGGTCTACTGAGGACAAGAAACAACAGAGCAGTGGTTGGTGAGCTGATCTACTGATGACAAGAAACAACAGAGCAGTGGTTAGTGAGCTGATCTACTGAGGACAAGAGACAACAGAGCAGTGGTTAGTGAGCTGGTCTACTGAGGACAAGAAACAACAGAGCAGTGGTTAGTGAGCTGGTCTACTGAGGACAAGAAACAACAGAGCAGTGGTTAGTGAGCTGGTCTACTGAGGACAAGAGACAACAGAGCAGTGGTTAGTGAGCTGGTCTACTGAGGACAAGAGACAACAGAGCAGTGGTTAGTGAGCTGGTCTACTGAGGACAAGAAACAACAGAGCAGTGGTTAGTGAGCTGGTCTACTGAGGACAAGAGGTCAAGGTTGATTCCTGTCAAAGATTTCTAAGTTCACCAGACTTAAAGTACATGAGATTTTTTTTTAAGGTAAGAAATACAGCACTGATATAGTGCTGACCACATTACCCCAAAATATACCAATGGTAAAAAAAAACATATCTTATATACTGAGGCTTTTCTTTATATTTTTTTTTCAATATTCATAAAAAAAATTATATATGTCTTGTAAATTCCATCATGCAGGTGATCAATTGACACTAGTATGACAAGCAATATGAAATGGATAATAAGATCAATAATACAAAATGTCAGAATATATAAATGACATATTTATTAAAATCTGAATAATAAACAAACACCAATAAAAACTTTTCCCTCTGACATCCTTTGAACAAAAATGTCAAAGTTTATACGTACAGATGGAATGTTATCATACAGTACATATTTATATGTACGAGAATAATGTCCATTTAGCATGAATATGAATCTAGGAATGCAGAAAATTATAAGCAGAATGTTACCTAATTTATTAATTACATAACATTTCTTTCTCTATGTATTCACCAGATGACCACTTCTCTTCATGCTTCATTAATATGAGATGTTTTAAATGGCCGTAGATTCGTTGTATTATGATTGACAGTAAGCTATAAAATATGTGCCTTTTGCTCGAACACATAATATTTTCATATTGTTAATTCTATCTATCTATTGTCCTTTCGAGCCGAAGACGGCACATAGGGCAGAACCACAATCTCAAAAACAGAAACCTTGCGTGGCACATATTGCAGAGATCACTGCTTCTAAAATCTATGGTCTGTTTCCATAACAATGCTTTTTACAATGACAGCTTGTCAAGCCATCGATCAACCTCCTTAGTCGCCTCTTACGACATGCCTGGAAGGTCACAGTGTCACTATTCTTTACATCCCACGTAATGAGGCCCCGGTAACACACGGGCGATATTGTTAATTGCACAACAGAAAAATTAATATTATTTATATATGTAAAATGTACGCAGCTTTATCATTAAGTGACAAAACTAATATGATTATTTTGTCAGGTAATCATAAAGCTGTAACATATTCTTTATGTATTTATTTTTCATGTGGCCAGCATGATACAAAGGACAATCACGTATACAACTCAATAAACAAACAATAAATGGTCATATGTGTTTTATCATGTAGTCTATTACATAATACATATATTTTTTACATCAATTTTATATTACGAAAGAATGACAAAATTAACTGTTCTAAATGAGAAAATTCTGTAGATCACTCCATGATCTGTTAGAATAGAAACAATCACAATGTACAACATAACCACAACTCAGTAGAGGTATTACTTAATGAAGTTTTGTTTTATAATATACCACACACAATAAATCTATACAAACCAGCCCTCCAAACAGAAATTTACCAGACTGGTAATTTTACAGCGATGAACAAGCAAAACTCAGATGGCATTTGTCACGTAAGACGTGGCAAGACAAAAAGGAGGACAGCAAGAGAACTCTCTCCGTGTTTGAGAATAACTTGATCATGCTGTCTTCTCGCTTCCTGATAAGAAAGGTCCAGGTTCGATTCCCAGAACTGGCAAATTTTTTTTTTCAGACTGACAAGGCTCAGGGATTCACCCAGCATCTAAAAATGGGTACCAGAGATTTTTATGAGAAGTAAAGGTGGTTTAGCATAATACGGACCACTTCACCCAAAATTTGCCGCGGGTCATAGAGAAAATATGGTCACTAACACCTTCCCCATATGCCTAGCAAGGCTTGGTGGGAACCTTGAATTATGTCGTCTACCCTGCTGTCAGGACAAAACCTCGCAGTCCTCTCCAGGCCCTCACAGTGTCAGCAAAAGTACAAGATGAGGAAATGGACGGTTCTGAACTTTGTCAGCTCAAAGTCTGCAGTGAGAGATAGAGAAAGCTAGGGAAGAATAGAGTCAATGGAGGTAGCCCCAGTAACTCACCAAATCATATGCAGCAAGAAAGGTGTTGTATCTCAACTGTGGTGTATAGGGAATATGGTGTTAGTGCCCTCATTTTTCTACCAGTGGTACATTTTTTTCTATATTTATAGTGCAATTTGGACAGCACCATGTCAGTATTGTCTTTCTATCCAAGAAAAAAAACAACCCTCTAGTACTCATTGAAGGTTCAATGAATGTAGAAGCTGTCAACCAGGATGAAACCCAACCCCTTGTCCTAACCTGACAACCCCAGGAACCACTGCTCTACCAATGAGTCAAGGTGTAAGGTAATAATTCTGCATTTTATTTATGTATGCAGCTCATAGAGCTGAACAAGAACCACAAATAATGCATACAGCACTGGACAGACAACATGCTTAGAGACGCAAATTTATCTATCTATTGACCTTTCGAGCCGTAGCCGGCCATAGGGCATAGAACCAGACACTCTTTCTCTTATCTAAATTTGTATTCTAGCAGTTTTCAATCCTTCTAAAGATGTTCTATAAAATCTCGCCATTTGTCTCTGTTCTGTGCAAGCAACTCTCATTGAGGGAGCCGATTCCTCTACCCACTAAATATGCTCACATCACACAAGTTCTCATTGCCTTGAATGTGTCAACAATATTCGTTAAATATTGGCCGAGCAAAGAGTAGCTTGGTACAATATTAGCCATACTATTCTGATGCATGCACAACAGTGCTAATTCTTAATTTTATCTTTGTTGCTCCAAAGCTGGGAAACTCACAAATAAAGCATGGAAATACCAACAAAATCTGTTAACAATATCTAACTATTAATGCAGGTAATGAGAAAAACACACAAGCTCATACGACAACTATATTTATAAATGTATAAGGTATGTTAAAGGTCAAGCTAGAAAAACGTTAGCTGTGCCAATAATTTGTCTCCCACAGAACACACAGTGAGTAGCTCTGTCGGTACACTCTTGACATGCAATGACATGTCCACACGGCAGGAAGATACAGGTCACTGGTCTTATCTGACACACTCGACAGGTCATGCGTTCGGAAAGGAGTGTGTGCTCTCTCTCAACGGACTGGATGATATCAGCTAGCTCCAATCGTGAAGATGCTGACTGCTGCGGGGCAGCTGCAACCTGCTGGACAGGGACAGCTGCCTGATCATTGGGTTGTGCAGAATATGCAACCTCCTCTCCCAGACCAGCATCAACTGCTGATTGGACAAATTAGAACAGTTCATTAAACATGAATAAACTGTCACAGCAAAATTATCAATGATCATGTTGTAGTTGGAACCTAAGATCCAGCCATCAACAGGTGGTCTTCACAAGTGCCCTATAGCCATTATTTGTAGTGACAACTTTGGTGTACTTAGCTCTCAGCACTGTTACCATATTTCAGGACAACTTTGGTGTACTTAGCTCTCAGCACTGTTACCCTATTTCAGGACAAGTTTGGTGTACTTAGCTCTCAGCACTGTTACCCTATTACAGGACAAGTTTGGTATACTTAGCTCTCAGCACTGTTACCATATTTCAGGACAAGTTTGGTGTACTTAGCTCTCAGCACTGTTACCATATTTCAGGACAAGTTTGGTGTACTTAGCTCTCAGCACTGTTACCATATTTCAGGACAAGTTTGGTGTACTTAGCTCTCAGCACTGTTACCCTATTTCAGGACAAGTTTGGTATACTTAGCTCTCAGCACTGTTACCATATTTCAGGACAAGTTTGGTGTACTTAGCTCTCAGCACTGTTACCCTATTTCAGGACAAGTTTGGTATACTTAGCTCTCAGCACTGTTACCATATTTCAGGACAAGTTTGGTGTACTTAGCTCTCAGCACTGTTACCATATTTCAGGACAAGTTTGGTGTACTTAGCTCTCAGCACTGTTACCATATTTCAGGACAAGTTTGGTGTACTTAGCTCTCAGCACTGTTACCCTATTTCAGGACAAGTTTGGTATACTTAGCTCTCAGCACTGTTACCATATTTCAGGACAAGTTTGGTGTACTTAGCTCTCAGCACTGTTACCATATTTCAGGACAAGTTTGGTGTACTTAGCTCTCAGCACTGTTACCATATTTCAGGACAACTTTGGTGTACTTAGCTCTCAGCACTGTTACCATATTTCAGGACAAGTTCTGGAATATGAAGACTGGTCTGGCATGTATAATGTGCTATATGAATTGTTTCAGGCAAACTAGGCATTCTGTCTACAATGTCTTCTTCATGTTCATGAGGTTGCTGGTCCTTTGCAGAATGTTGCATACACCACATACCATCTGAAAGAGTCCCTGTCTCTAGTCAGATCTCCCACAGAATGTTGCATACACCACATACCATCTGAAAGAGTCCCTGTCTCTAGCCAGATCTCCCACAGAATGTTGCATACACCAAATACCATCTGAAAGAGTCCCTGTCTCTAGTCAGATCTCCCACAGAATGTTGCATACACCACATACCATCTGAAAGAGTCCCTGTCTCTAGTCAGATCTCCCACAGAATGTTGCATACACCACATACCATCTGAAAGAGTCCCTGTCTCTAGTCAGATCTCCCACAGAATGTTGCATACACCACATCCCATCTGAAAGAGTCTCTGTCTCTAGTCAGATCTCCCACAGAATGTTGCATACACCACATACCATCTGAAAGAGTCTCTGTCTCTAGTCAGATCTCCCACAGAATGTTGCATACACCACATCCCATCTGAAAGAGTCTCTGTCTCTAGTCAGATCTCCCACAGAATGTTGCATACACCACATACCATCTGAAAGAGTCTCTAGCCAGATCTCCCACAGAATGTTGCATACACCACATACCATCTGAAAGAGTCCCTGTCTCTAGCCAGATCTCCCACAGAATGTTGCATACACCACATACCATCTGAAAGAGTCTCTAGCCAGATCTCCCACAGAATGTTGCATACACCACATACCATCTGAAAGAGTCCCTGTCTGTAGTCAGATCTCCCACAGAATGTTGCATACACCACATCCCATCTGAAAGAATCTCTGTCTCTAGTCAGATCTCCCACAGAATGTTTCATACACCACATCCCATCTGAAAGAGTCCCTGTCTCTAGTCAGATCTCCCACAGAATGTTGCATACACCACATCCCATCTGAAAGAATCTCTGTATCTAATCAGATCTCCCACAGAATGTTGCATACACCACATACCATCTGAAAGAATCTCTGTATCTAATCAGATCTCCCACAGAATGTTGCATACACCACATCCCATCTGAAAGAATCTCTGTATCTAATCAGATCTCCCACAGAATGTTGCATACACCACATCCCATCTGAAAGAATCTCTGTCTCTAATCAGATCTCCTACTTCTGTTGTCTTGTTTAAGGTCTCCTCAGGAACAAGTGTTCACCAAAGACAGGACAGCAAACAACAAATAAACATGTTTATACTCCTTGTTCAACACAGGCAAAAGGTCTGGAAGTTTAATCATATTTGTGCCTATATCCACATTAAATTTAGCAACTGATATAAAAGCTGATTCTGAAAAGTTCAGCCTGAACTAGCTCTCCAACAAGTATTTATATACATCCTTATACCAGGTCCCACTGTCCTTAACCCTAGATTACGATACCTATCTATATACAACTAATGTTTTTATGACACCATGGTAACAATGAGTCTTAATAGCAGAGACAGAGAATGAACTACAAGAAATGATAGACATAATAGTAAAAGAAAGCAACAACAAAAAGTTTCAGTCTGAATAGTAAGAAAACAGAAGCAATGGTCATATCTAAGAAACAATCATCACCATCATGCAGCATAAAAATAAACAGGACAAATCTCAAATAAGTGCAATGCATCAAATACTTGGGCACAATAATAACATCAGATGGAAGATGCACCACAGAAATAAAAAGCAGAATAGCTGAGGCTAAAATAGCATTTCAGAAAATGAAAAATATCTTATGCAATAAGTCTATGTGAATAGAAGTGAGAAAGAGAGTTCACAAGTGATATGTAGAATCAATTCTGACCTATGGAAGTGAATCATGGACGGTAGACAAACAAATGAAAAGACGATTAGAGGTCACAGAGATGGGATTTCTCAGAAGAATGTTGAAAGTTTCCTGGACAGCTAAAAAGACCAATGAAGAAATTCTCAAAGAGGCCAACACTAAAATGGAACTCCTAAAAAACATCAGAAAGAAACAATCAACATTTTTCGGGCACATCATGAGAAGAGGAAAGTTTAAATACTTGGTTATACCTGACAAAATAAAAGGAAAGAAAGATCGCGGACGACAAAGAGAGAAAATACTGGATAGCTAGGTGTCATGGCATGGAAAACAGTCAACAACAGAACTGATACGATGCACTGTGGATAGAAGATTGTGGAAGGACATAATCGCCAACACCAACCGGTATGGCACATGATGATGATGAGTAAAAATGACTAACACTTAAATGTAACATTATGAGCTCTCAAAATAGTTAGTATTTTCTTTTAACTTTTGACACAGAGCTGTGTGTTTACACTAGGAGAGACACTAGATCTTAATGATCTTCCATAAAACTAAGTACCTTAAGCTGACATTTTTTTTCATGGGGCAACAACAAAGTTCACCCATGTTGCACAGTTTAGGGTCACCCTTTTCAGTGTACCCCAATGTTTACACGTTCCATGTTCTCCACTAGGTGTGCCTCTTTTTCAGCTTCTCTCATAATTCTAAAACATGGCTTGCAACTGTTTCAGGATCTCTTCTGCACACATGAACTATCCATTTCAACTTTCTGCCTATTATCACTGTATGCAATAGTTCTTGAATGTACAATTTATTTATCCTTCATAGCTATACGCCAAAATCTTGGAAAAAAGGCTGAGACCAATAATAGAACTACAGTTAAGCGATTCTCAAATGGGGTTCCGAAAAAACAGAGGATGTACCGACACACTATTCACATTAAAACAGCTTGCAGAAAAAACGACAGAACACAATCAAAACTTATACATAGCCTTCATTGACCAAGAAAAAGCATTAGACAGAGTAAACAGAGAACAGCTGTGGGAGATACTAACAACATACGGAGTAAGCCAACATCTAATCAACCTTATTAAAAGTCTCTATGTCAACAGCAGCTGCAGGGTCAGGACAGCAGCAGGCTACACAGACCACTTCGAAGTTAGATCAGGTGTAAGACAGGGGTGCATACTATCCCCCCTACTGTTTATTACATTCATGGACCACATATGCAAGCTAGCCAACCCATCAGAGACAGAGGAGATCAACGAGCTTCTATTTGCAGACGATCAGGCACTAATACATGAAATAATAGAAGACCTACAAGAACACTTAAACAAACTGAACATCTCAGGCACAAAATACAACATGAAAATCAACATCAACAAAACAGAAGTCATGAATGTCGCCAAAAATAAACAGAACATCAACATAACTATAGAAGGCAGACAACTAAAACAAGTAGAGGAATTCAAATACCTAGGAAGTCTAATGACAAACGATAATTCCCAAACAGCAGAGATAGAATCAAGATGCAACAAAGCTTGTCAAATCATCGGACAGTTATCACCACTATTGTCCAACAAGGAAATAACTCTGGAGGCAAAACGGGCACTATACAATACAATCTTCATCCCAACATTGTGCTACCAATGCCGGACCTGGACCCTAGATGCAAGAACAATAAGAAAAATAACCTCTACAGAGATGAAATGTGTTAGACGAATGACAGGAAACAGCCTGAGAGATGAGATCAGAAATGAAGAACTGAGAAAAAAGCTAGGAATAGCCCCCGCCATAGAATATATAAGGAAACAACAGATAAAATGGTTTGGCCACGTGACTAGGCAGAAAGAACAAAACACAACACAACGAGCCTTCAACAAACGTTGTGAGAACACCAGACCCAAGGGTCGACCACGAAAAAGATGGGTCGATGGAATATTAGAAGCACTAGGCAACATAACAGCAGCAGAGGCAAACAGAAGAGCAAAAGACCGCAAATTATTTCTCCCCTCGACGCTGAAAGGCAGATGAGGAAGGAAAGAAGAAGAAGAAGATTTATCCTTCACTACATTTATCATCAATCTTTTGAACTGTCCATGTGATTCCATTAATCTTCTGTAAAACAATATCTCAGCATATTTAATGATCACGTTTGTACTAACTTTCCATGACATGCACCTATGCCTAGGCTAAATTGCACATGTTGAGATAACTCCCCCCCTCAATTTCATTGTTGCAAATCCTTTCCTTTATCTCAGGATCATAACTCTGTCTCATTCAGAATTGTAGCTCTGTTTCATTCTGTCAGGATTGTAGCTCTGTCTCATCTTGTCAGGATTGCAGCTCTGTCTCATTTTGTCAGGATCGTAGCTCTGTCTCATCGTATCAGGATTGTAGCTGTCTCATTTTGTCAGGATTGTAGCTCTGTCACATTTTGTCAGGATTGTAGCTCTGTTTCATTTTGTCAGGATTGTAGCTCTGTTTCATTTTGTCAGGATTGTAGCTCTGTCTCATTTTGGCAGGAATGTAGCTCAATTTCATTGTAGTTCTATTTCATTCCATAAGAGCTGTTGCTGTGCTCCATTATATCAAGACCTCAACTCTACTTCACTTTATCAGGACCATCCTTGTTCTCTTTGTGAGGACTGATCAATATCTCAGTCAGTAACAAATCACAAACTGCACCCATACTTTGGAGGGCACACTGTTGCACCTTAAGAAAAGTGACACCACCTAAATAATGTTGTTGACTAACTGCTGAAAACTGGACCAGAGAAAGAAGAACAACCTGGAATAGTGTTGACTCTTATATTCTATTCATAGAATCAGTTTAATTGTAGTCAGGGCATTCCCATATCTGCTCCACCACCCATTCCAGCATTTCTCAAAGTGTATCTAGACTAATTGTTCCTGTAAGGTATAGCTTATAGATACATCAGCTTTTCCCACTAAGCACTCCGGATCAACCAAATCCCTTTTCCACCTTTAAACTCCTCAGTCTCTCAATATATACATCATTGTCCCACCCATTCTCCTTCGCTTTTCTTAAGGAATGAAGAACAAACTGGGAGCTGTACTCATTGTCCAGAATAAGGCCACACTTGGTGCCAGAACTGTCAGCGAGCCTGTTGGCTATTTGTTGTTCACCAGCCTTATATCTGTAGCAAAGTCCCTAGAGACTGAATTTTTAGAGAATATTACTTGTTCCTATTTGGTGGCTGTGTGCTAAGGTGTCCCCCCGCCCAACAGGTGGTACAGAGGTATTCTCATATTTTTAATCGTCAAGGGTTTTAATATTTTGTGTACATTTTTAATACTAATTTTGCCTAGACAGCAACCATTTTTTTGGCCCACTCTTTTCAATTTCCAAATACCAAGGGTTCTTTAACGTGTGTAGAATGCACACAGGACCTCCTGTTTTTTGCCGTTTTTCAAGAGGGCTAGACATCGGATCTCACCACCCAGAGACCAGAGGGAGAGCAAAGCCATGGATTCGATTTTATTTATTTATTTTTAAATTTTTTCCACCAGCAGCAGTGGTGGGATTCGAACCCAAAACCTTCTTGTCTAGAGACCTACATCTTACCTCTACACCACACAGCCCCCCCCCCCCCTTCCAATTTGGCTATTTCATTGCTGTATACACCAGTGTTGACTCATCAACAATTAATGTTATTTAATCCAATATATGATAGTTGTAGAAAAATATTGATATTACAATAATTCTCTTGATAGGCCAAGGGTTTGATGGCGACTCTTTTTAAAAAAGAAATTTCTGAGTATGTACATTTCCCTTGAGATTAATCGAAATATGTCAATCCCAGGTTAATACAGTCTCACCAGCTGCCCGTCACTGGAGGAATTCATCTTCTTCCTAGTGCCCACCTGTTAGTAGGCATGGATGCGTTGCGTGGTTAGTTTACGGCACAGCAGCAACATCTCCACCTTTCATCTTGTCACATCCAACTTCAGCATGGATGGGTAGATTTACTTAAAAAGAATTTTTACCAGGACAGTGGCCATTTTTTGGCCTACACTTTCCAACTTTAAACGGCTAAGAGTTCTTTAGCATGCCAAGGGGACACAGGACTTCCTGTTTTTTTGCCGTTTTCCAAGGGAGTTAGACATGGGATCTCACTACCTAGAGAACAGAGGAGGGTCAAGCCATGAAGAAACCATGTATTAGATTTTTCTACCACGTGTGGCGGGAATCAAACCTAGGACCTTCATGGTCGAATGTCCGACACCTTACCTCTAGATTACCCAAGCCCCCCCCACTGGAGGAATTCCAAAGTTGAACATATGTAACCATCTTTCTTCTGCATAAATAAATGATAGTAAGTTGCTGCCCCAAGGAAAGATACAAACAAATACAAACAGAGAGAACAGACAAATTCATATAGTAAGCTTACTGTGTTGATCGTCTGCAACAGGAACACGAACTGATGCAAGGCAGCTTGGAGCCACAGCACTTTCAGTGATGCCAGAGTCGCTACTGTCTGTAGAGTTGACACTGGGGAGGTCATTCTCAGGATTATCCATGTATAAATTCATCAGCACATCAATCAGAATGCCTGTTTCCAAACAGTTCTCCCCTGTCACAGAAAACAACACCTTCAAGCTGGATGTTAAAGAATCATAACACACGAACAGCAACAGACATTATGATATTAATGTTGGAAAAAAAAAACATTAAAAATTATCAATTCTAAGTTAAGAGACAAAATTACCAAAACTAGGAATGTAAAATGAAAATAAAATCATTAGCTAGGCAGGGTTTCAGTTTCATTTTCCAGTAAAGACTAGTTTCAGTGATGCAATTTTTTTTCTAGATCTTTTCATGGTTGCAAATTGTGATTGGATGTGTGTTGTAATTTAGCTGAGCTACAATAGTTCATGTTATATTAAATTGTTAAGTAGGGGTGGTGCTGAGTGGCCTAGAGGTTAGACATCAACCTTTAGACAAGAAGGTCCTGCGTTTGGATCCCACCACAGGCAGTGGAAAATTAAAAAAAAATAATAATATATATATAAAAATTGAATTCATGGCTTTACCATCCCCTGGTCTCTGAGTAGTGAGATCCAATATCTACCCCTCTAGGAAAACGGAAAAAAAGGAGTTCCAGTGTATTTTCTGTGAACGTTAAAGAACCCTCGGCAGTTGGAAACTGAAAAGAGTTACCAACAATGGCACTGTTTGGTCAAAATGAAGGACCTGGGTCGTGGGATAACAACTATCGGGGGTAGGGGGGAAAGGCGGGAAAAAGAGGATAGGCATACTGTGTAAAAAAAGTCGATGGTCAGGTCCGAAACAAAGACCAGGGAAAGGCAAAACTGCGTGCCAAAGAAGCGAAGAGAGGGAGATAAGTGACCTCATAATCTACTCGGACAATGCATGAGGGAAACCCAGCAAGATGGAATAAGTAGTGAACTAGGAGATGAGTAAGAGAGATAGTCTCTACAGAATGATGGGCTGAAATGGTGAGTAGAGAGGTAGGTCAAAGGAAGAAACTGTTAAGTGTATATACTGTTCCTTCAAATATGGTCAACAACAATTCGTGAAAGAGTAGCTAAGTGAAGTGCTGCTTGGATCTCAGAAATTCCGGAAGTGCTGGTAAACTGGTAAAACTAAATACTATATATATTTTGCGCACTGAATAAAGTTGCGGAAAAATTATATGAAGAAACTGCCAGAAAAGAAGAAAACTGCCTTCAAAATGATGCATTATCTCCTCATTAGGCTACATAAGAGCTCCAAGCAAGACTGCCATAATGCAAAGAAGATAAGATCAATGTCAATAACTTGTGCTCTTTGTGTCGTCAAAGAACCATAGTAAAAAAAAAAGTAAAGTACCCCATCACGCCAAGTGGCGTATAGGGAATGTGATGTTAGTGACCATAAATTTTACAGACCTTCGGCACATGATTTTTGGGGTAATGTGGTTGGTATTACGACCGTGCCGCTTTACTTTCCCAGAAAAAAAAATCTGGTACCCATTAATGGCAGGGTGAACGGGAAGCCGTCGGTTGGGATCAAACCCTACCTTTTGTCCTTTGTAGTCCAGTTTACTAACCACTGAGCTATTGCGGCTCCCATCAAAGAACCATAGATATTATTAATGCAACATCTAGAAATTCCATCAGACGAGATAATACAAATTGGTGGCTGAGTGGTTAGTGTGCTCGCTTCCTGATCAGAAGTGACAGATTTATTTTATGGACCAACATGGCTCCGGGTACCCATAAAAAATGGGTACTAGAGATTTCTCTGGGAGGTAAAGGCGACCTGGAATGATACTGACCACATCACCCAAAAATGTGCTGTGGTCATAGAAAAATCTGGTCACTAATATCCTGTTCCCCATGTGCCTAGCCTGGAGGGAACCTTTACTTTTGCTTTTTTTTTTTACTTTACTTTATCGTACTCTAAAGATAAAGGTGACGGCTCAAATCATAATGAGGTCTACTCACTTTTTGTCTATCAAGGCTAAAATAACAATTCTGACAAAAGTAACTCACAGCAACTGCATTGGGCATGCAACCAACACAGATAAATCCATAGCACACATCAGAATTTCATAAAAGCCATAACAGAGCTTTTATAATTTTAAGGATTATCTTTGCCTTATACTATAACGACTGTATGTATTCGCTTTACTCGAGTATCTTAACTTTGCCCCAATCTAAAAGGACTATATATTTGAGTCGCTCTTTAAGAATATGCTAGAGTGGGTGGCATATTTTGATAACTTGTTAGGCTTCAGGAGAATGTGGGACTGAATTCTGGTAGGATCAAAAAGATTTTTCTATCGTAGATGAAATATATATTTTAAAAAAAGTAAAGTGTCCCGTCACGCCAAGTTATGGTATAGAGAATATGGTGTTAGTGACCATCATTTTTATAGACCTTCGGCACATGATTTTTGGGGTAATGTGGTTGGTATTACGCCTGTGCTGCTTTACTTTCCCAGAAAAAATCCGGTACCCATTTAAGGCTGGGTAAACCCAGAAGCTGTCGTTTGGGATCGAACCCTACATCTTGTCCTTTGTAGTCCAGTTCACTAACCACTGAGCTATCGCTGCTCCCTGGATGAAATATATAGCATATATAAAATAATTAATGGACAAAAATAAATCTTACCCAAATCTCTAACAATATGTTCCACTGCCCGCTGGACCTGGTATCGCTGCCATCCATTTTGTAAAGCTGTTTGAGCCACAGGTGAATCCATCAGCACATGAATCTGAGGAACCTCTAAATCAAATAAATGAAAAGGTATATTAGGCAGACGTCTCTCAGACATATAAAATATCAACTATTACTTCAACCACACATTACAAAATATATATCATGTTTAGTTTTGTCTACAATAATCCTAATTGGACATGACCTTAAGTTCTCACATCTCTTCTTGTATGTTTCTCAGCGGGTGAAAACTGATGACTCTAGTTCTGTGATCATTTGTTATTTTTCTATGTCTACCCGCATAGTGCTCATATATGGGATTCCCAATTTTGACAGGATGCTCATGCAGGTCTGAACATGGTTGTAGATTCATATCAATGAATGAGTCATTTGTGTTCCCGTCATATCTCCCTGAGGGCATTAAAAATGTCAGCTTGGTACATTACATGTCTGCCATCCACAGCAACTGTTCCAGCCAGGCAGTCAGTTCTTTTGTTTGTCTCCTTTCACACCAGAAAAAAGATGAAAGAAAAGCTGTTTGAGCCACAGGTAAATCCATCAGCACTTGGATCTGAGGAAACTCTAAATCAAACAAATAAAAAGTTATATTAGACAGATGTCTCTCAGACAATTCTCTCTCTCTCTCTCTCTCTCCAGGAAGAAAGATGAAACTGATCTCAATCAGTCCTGAGTTCTTTAGTGACACCAACCACAGTCTTTATGTCCAGCTTCATGGAAGCCCTAAAAGCATTTTCGTGCTGAGCACAATAAACATTAAACTCAAATCTTACAAAATATCTATTATATAATCCTTGGCAGTGAATTATTGTTTCCATTGAAAAATAGTATTTGTTTTTACTTTTAAATTCTGCTTTTCAAAATTAGAAGAAACGACTCACTCACTTTTGTATATTAGTCAGAAGTAATTAACGATTGAGGTGACTCAATATGTGACTCATATTTAATGATTAATTTGTCTTCACTTTTGTATCCAGGAAACAGGGGAAGAGGGTGAGAGAACATACTCTAACAATGGAATTGATGAGAAAATAAATGGTGAACTTTGATGGGAGCGGCTGGTAAATGTTTAGTATAGTAAGATGTCAGCCTCTTAACAAGGAGATAAGTTCAAATCCTGCCACAAGTAATGGGAATTTATCTCTCTTCAAATCAGAGCTTTCTTTGTAGTTTTACTCTCCTCTAGTCTCTGAATACTGAGATGGGATGGCTAGACATTGTAGTTTTACCCTCCTCTAGTCTCTGAATACTGAGATGGGATGGCTAGACATTGTAGTTTTACCCTCCTCTAGTCTCTGAATACTGAAATAGGATGGCTAAACATTGTAGTTTTACCCTCCTCTAGTCTCTGAATACTGAAATGGGATGGCTAGACATTGTAGTTTTACCCTCCTCTAGTCTCTGAATACTGAGATGGGATGGCTAGACATTGTAGTTTTACCCTCCTCTAGTCTCTGAATACTGAGATGGGATGGCTAGACATTGTAGTTTTACCCTCCTCTAGTCTCTGAATACTGAAATGGGATGGCTAGACATTGTAGTTTTACCCTCCTCTAGTCTCTGAATACTGAAATGGGATGGCTAGACATTGTAGTTTTTACCCTCCTCTAGTCTCTGAATACTGAGATGGGATGGCTAGACATTGTAGTTTTACCCTCCTCTAGTCTCTGAAAACTGAAATGGGATGGCTAGACATTGTAGTTTTACCCTCCTCTAGTCTCTGAATACTGAGATGGGATGGCTAGACATCGTGGCGGTGACAAACAGGAGGTCCCGTGTGCACTCTGTGCATGTTAAAGAATGCCTGACAGTTAAAAGTTAACAAAAATAGGCCCAAATGGACATTGTCCAGCAAAAGTGTGAAGCAATTAAATATCTACTTGTGCCAAGGTGATGCATGTCTTGGGCAATTGTACATATATTATGGCTTACTGTGAACTAGCGACACAACACAGACACACCCACTTAACGGTGAACATTGACGAAGAAGTAATAAAGTGATGGCAAGCTAAAGAGGGCATTGAAATCAATGTCTCAGAAAAATGCTTTGTATACCACTGCATGAATTTAACACTTGAGCAGAAATAAGAGAAATGATAAGGCATAAAAAAAATAACTATAATAAAGAGAAGAAGGTGGTCATATGTTGGCCAAGTGATGAGAAGAGGCAACAAGAGAAGAATGTGGTCATATGTTGGCCAAGTGATGAGAAGAGACAACAAGAGAATCTCAAAATAAGCCCTCAAATGGGAATGAGAGAATAAATGAAAAAAAGACTGACCTATAGAAACACTTAAAAGAACACTGAGATGAGAGGCAATAATGGCGAGCATCAGTTCCCTGGCTGCAACTCTTCCTGAACAGGAATGTACAGCGAGATACAATGCAGGTTCTTTGCAGGGTCTGACAATAACAAAGATCATTGGATATAGACAGTCTAGAATTTCTGCCCTATTTCCATCTTCAGCCAGAAAGGGCGATAGATAGATAGACAGACAAGATAGATAAACAGATAGCAATAGATAGACAGACAAGATAGATAAACAGATAGCAATAGATAGACAGACAAGATAGATAAACAGATAGCAATAGATAGACAGACAAGATAAATAAACAGATAGTAATAGATAGACAGACAAGATAGATAAACAGATAGCAATAGATAGACAGACAAGATAGATAAACAGATAGCAATAAAGTGATTTTAAAAAATAAACAGAAGGTATTGTAACAAAGGGATTAAACAAAATAAACACAGGGCATTGTAACAGAGATGTTCAGTACATAAACAGAAGACACTGTATAAAAAATAGAAAACAGTGTTGCAAGAAATAAGATAAGACAGCTTCACTTTGGTTCAAACACAAGACAAGCAATAGTAAATTTTGTTGACACAAGCTTCTAACAGAAGGTTATGAAGAGACTTGTCACTGTCTGCATTACATAATGATTCTAAGGACAAGAGGTCAGGTTCAATCCTGATCGATGGCTTCCGGGTTCACCCAGCCTTAAATGGGTACCAGATTTTTTAATAGGAAAGAAGTGACACGGGCGCAATACCAACCACATTACCCCAAAAATCATGAGCAGAAGATCTATAAAAATTAAGGTCACCAACACCATATTCCCTATATGCCACTTGGCGTCACGGGGCTTTTTACTTTCTTTACATACATAGTGATTCTCTGCAGAAGCCAAATGAGAGTATTACACAACAGGCCCTTTTTTGGAATCCCCAAGGAAAAAAGACAAAGAGTAAGACCTAAATATTCTTGGAGAAGATGGAAGCAGAGATGAAGATGATGGGGAAGACATGGAATGATCTTAAAAGAATGGCAAGAAACAGAACGGCTTGGAAAGTTTTTGTTGAAGACCTATGCTCCACAGGGAGCTGAAAGGTAGAAGAAGAAAGACATAGTGATTCTATTATTTCTTTAATTGCAGAATTAATCAGATTTGTTAAAAAGTTGGGTACCTGTTCCAGGTGTCACTCGTATCACAGATGATATATCAGTCTCAGCTGGTGGTTACAATATATGGAATAAACAAACAAAATTATTTTAATATTTACAAATATTTTTATTTTAGAAAATAAGCTAAACAGAGTATCACAAGTTATTTTATTTTTTAAAGTGATTATAAAAAATGGTTAGGTCTTATTCTTGTCCCGATAGTTTTTTTAATGAGCTCCAGTTTTGTTCTCAATTCTTAGCCTGGTGAGTTTGTTTTTATTATTTTTTTTACCCCCCGCTAAAAAACCATTTTTTTTCCCCATTGCCAAATCATAATGGTGAGGTAATTCAGGAAAAACCATTTTTCTTTCTTTTTTTCCTTCTTTCATAATTATTTTATTTTGTCCCCTGAAAACTATTTTCTCTTCACTTTATTTATTGAAAAACCACTTTTCTGATGATCATTTTCTAGAATATTTGTCTGTTTTACCTCTTGCTTATGTGTACCATAAAATGGGTAGCCTCCATCAGAGAAATAAATGTTACCTAAAGGAGGAGCAGGCGCAGCTGGTGCTTCATCCTGTGCTGCAGTAGGTGGCTGTGTGGCTTGGTTTGCAGCCTGGGCAGAGGCACCCTGGAGAGAACAGTTTGCCAATACTTGACATCAATGTTTTAACAGATAAATCTCCCAAAACTTGACATCAATGTTTTAACAGATAAATCTCCCTATACTTGACATCAATGTTTTAACAAATAAATCTCCCTATACTTGACATCAATGTGTTAACAGATAAATCTCCCTATACTTGACATGAATGCTTTAACAGATAAATCTCCCAATAGCTGACATCAATGTATTATCAGATAAATCTCCCAATACCTGACATCAATGTTTTAACAGATAAATTTCCCAATACTTGACATCAATGTTTTAACAAATAAATCTCCCTATACTTGACATCAATGCTTTAACAGATAAATCTCCCTATACTTGACATCAATGTATTAACAAATAAATCTCCCAATACTTGACATCAATGTTTTAACAAATAAATCTCCCAATACCTGACATCAATATTTTAATAGATAAATTCCTCTATACTTGACATCAATGTTTTAACATATGAAACAGGATGAAATATTGAAATAGAAATTACATGGTTGCACAGAATATTCAATGCAGCATTGCACCAACAAAAAGCACCAGAAGACTGGCAACAGGCAATCATTGTACCAATATTGAGAAATAAAGGTAGCAAGAGAGATTGCAATCAATGTAGAGGTATATCGCTTCTCAGCCATGTAGGAAAGTTATATACCAAAATTGTGGAAAAAAGGCTGAGACCAATAATATAACTACAGTTAAGTGATTCTCAAATGGGCTTCCGAAAAAAAACAGGATGTACGGACGTTCCATTCACCCTAAAACAGCTAGCAGAAAATATGACAGAACACAATCAAAATTTTTATATAGCTTTCATAGACCAGGAAAAAGCATTCGACTGGGTAAACAAAGAACAACTGTGGGAGATACTAACAAAATACGGTGTAAGTCAACATCTAACAAAGAACAACTGTGGGAGATACTAACAAAATACGGTGTAAGTCAACATCTAACAAAGAACAACTGTGGGAGATACTAACAAAATACGGTGTAAGTCAACATCTAACAAAGAACAACTGTGGGAGATACTAACAAAATACGGCGTAAGTCAACATCTAACAAAGAACAACTGTGGGAGATACTAACAAAATACGGTGTAAGTCAACATCTAACAAAGAACAACTGTGGGAGATACTAACAAAATACGGTGTAAGCCATCATCTAACAAAGAACAACTGTGGGAGATACTAACAAAATACGGTGTAAGTCAACATCTAACCAACCTAATTAAAAGTCTCTGCATCAACAGCAGCTGCACAGTCAGAACAGCAGCTGCACAGTCAGAACAGCAGCAGGCTACACAGACCACTTCGAAGTTAGATCAGGTGTAAGACAGGGGTGCATAATATCTCCCCTACTGTTTATTACATACATGGACTATATATGCAAGTTAGCCAACCCATCAGAGACAGAGGAGATCAACGAGCTTCTATTTGAAGACAGTCAGGTACTCATACATGGAAAAATAGAAGACCTACAAGAACACTTAAACAGACTCAACAGCACAGGCACAAAATACAACACGAAAATCAACATCAACAAAACAAGTCATGAATATCGCAAAAGAGAAACAGAACATCAACATAACTATAGATGGCAGACAACTAAAACAAGTAGAGTAATAATTTAAATACCTAGGAAGTCTAGTGACAAACGGTAGAAATAGACTGAAGATGCAAAAAAGCTTGTCAAATCATTGGACAGCTATCACCACTATTGTCCAATAAGGAAAGAACTCTAGAGGAAAAACAGGCACTCTAAAATACACTCTTCATTCCAACGTTATGCTACCAATGTCAGTCCTGGACCCTAGACACAAGAACAATAAGAAAAATATCCTCTACTAAGATGAAATACGTTAGACGAATAACAGGAAACAGCCTGAGAGTAAGAACAGAAATGAAGAACTGAGAAAAAATCTAGGAATAACCCCTGCCATAAATATATAAAGAAACATAAAATAAAATGGTTTGGCCACGTGACAAGACAGAAAGATCAAAACACAACACAAGTCTTTAATAAACATTGCGAGAAAATCAGACCCAAGGGCTGACCACAAAAAGATGGATTGACGGAATATTAGAAACACTAGGAAACATAACATCTGCAGAGGCAAACACAAGAGTAAAATGCAGCAAATTATATCTCCGTCGACGCTGAAAGGCAAATGAGGATAGCAAGAAAAAAGAATATTTTAATAGATAAATCCCACCTCCCCCTTATTACCTGACATCAATACTCTAACAAATAAATTCTCTCTCATGAGACTACACTTTCAATTATCATCATCCTCCAACAATGTCCTCTCAACCATTCCTCCAACAATGTCCTCTCAACCATTCCTCCAACAATACCCTCTCAACCATTCCTCCAACAATGTCCTCTCAACCATTCCTCCAACAATGTCCTCTCAACCATTCCTCAACAATGTCCTCTCAACCTTTCCTCAACAATGTCCTCTCAACCATTCCTCCAACAATGTCCTCTCAACCATTCCTCCAACAATGTCCTCTCAACCATTCCTCCAACAATGTCCTCTCAACCATTCCACAACAATGTCCTCTCAACCATTCCTCCAACAATGTCCTCTCAACCATTCCTCAACAATGTCCTCTTAACCATTCCTATAACAATGTCCTCTCAACCATTCCTCCAACAATGTCCTCTCAACCATTCCTCCAACAATGTCCTCTCAACCATTCCTCCAACAATGTCCTCTCAACCATTCCTCCAACAATGTCCTCTCAACCATTCCTCCAACAATGTCCACTCAACCATTCCTCAACAATGTCCTCTCAACAATTCCTCCAACAATGTCCTCTCAACCATTCCTCCAACAATGTCTTCTCAACCATTCCTCCAACAATGTCCTCTCAACCATTCCTCCAACAATTTCCACTCAACCATTCCTCCAACAATGTCCTCTCAACCATTTCTCCAACAATGTCCACTCAACCATTCTCCAACAATGTCCTCTCAACCATTCCTCAACAATGTCCTCTCAACCATTCCTCAACAATGTCCTCTCAACCATTCCTCCAACAATGTCCTCTCAACCATTCCTCCAACAATGTCCTCTCAATCATTCCTCCAACAATGTCCTCTCAACCATTCCTCCAACAATGTCCTCTCAACCATTCCTCCAACAATGTCCTCTCAACCATTCCTCCAACAATGTCCTCTCAACCATTCCTCCAACAATGTCCACTCAACCATTCCTCAACAATGTCCTCTCAACAATTCCTCCAACAATGTCTTCTCAACCATTCCTCCAACAATGTCCTCTCAACCATTCCTCCAACAATTTCCACTCAACCATTCCTCCAACAATGTCCTCTCAACCATTTCTCCAACAATGTCCACTCAACCATTCCTCCAACAATGTCCTTTCAACCATTCCTCAACAATGTCCTCTCAACCATTCCTCCAACAATGTCCTCTCAACCATTCCTCCAACAATGTCCTCTCAACCATTCCACAACAATGTCCTCTCAACCATTCCTCCAACAATGTCCTCTCAACCATTCCTCAACAATGTCCTCTTAACCATTCCTATAACAATGTCCTCTCAACCATTCCTCCAACAATGTCTTCTCAACCATTCCTCCAACAATGTCCTCTCAACCATTCCTCCAACAATGTCCTCTCAACCATTCCTCCAACAATGTCCTCTCAACCATTCCTCCAACACCATTCCTCCAACAATGTCCTCTCAACCATTCCTCCAACAATGTCCTCTCAACCATTCCTCCAACAATGTCCTCTCAACCATTCCTCCAACAATGTCCTCTCAACCATTCCTCCAACAATGTCCTCTCAACCATTCCTCCAACAATGTCCTCTCAACCATTCCACAACAATGTCCTCTCAACCATTCCTCCAACAATGTCCTCTCAACCATTCCTCAACAATGTCCTCTTAACCATTCCTATAACAATGTCCTCTCAACCATTCCTCCAACAATGTCCTCTCAACCATTCCTCCAACAATGTCCTCTCAACCATTCCTCCAACAATGTCCTCTCAACCATTCCTCCAACAGTGTCCTCTCAACCATTCCTCCAACAATGTCCTCTCAACCATTCCTCCAACAATGTCCACTCAACCATTCCTCCAACAATGTCCTCTCAACCATTCCTCCAACAGTGTCCTCTCAACCATTCCTCCAACAATGTCCTCTCAACCATTCCTCCAACAATGTCCACTCAACCATTCTCCAACAATGTCCTCTCAACCATTCCTCCAACAATGTCCACTCAACCATTCCTCAACAATGTCCTCTCAACAATTCCTCCAACAATGTCCTCTCAACCATTCCTCCAACAATGTCCTCTCAACCATTCCTCCAACAATGTCCACTCAACCATTCCTCAACAATGTCCTCTCAACAATTCCTCCAACAATGTCCTCTCAACCATTCCTCCAACAATGTCTTCTCAACCATTCCTCCAACAATGTCCACTCAACCATTCCTCCAACAATGTCCTCTCAACCATTCCTCAACAATGTCCTCTCAACCATTCCTCAACAATGTCCTCTCAACCATTCCTCAACAATGTCCTCTCAACCATTCCTCCAACAATGTCCTCTCAACCATTCCTCCAACAATGTCCTCTCAACCATTCCACAACAATGTCCTCTCAACCATTCCTCCAACAATGTCCTCTCAACCATTCCTCAACAATGTCCTCTTAACCATTCCTATAACAAAGTCCTCTCAACCATTCCTCCAACAATGTCCTCTCAACCATTCCTCCAACAATGTCCTCTCAACCATTCCTCCAACAATGTCCTCTCAACCATTCCTCCAACAATGTCCTCTCAACCATTCCTCAACACCATTCCTCCAACAATGTCCTCTCAACCATTCCTCCAACAATGTCTTCTCAACCATTCCTCCAACAATGTCCCCTCAACCATTCCTCCAACAATGTCCTCTCAACCATTCCTCCAACAATGTCCTCTCAACCATTCCTCCAACAATGTCCTCTCAACCATTCCACAACAATGTCCTCTCAACCATTCCTCCAACAATGTCCTCTCAACCATTCCTCAACAATGCCCTCTTAACCATTCCTATAACAATGTCCTCTCAACCATTCCTCCAACAATGTCCTCTCAACCATTCCTCCAACAATGTCCTCTCAACCATTCCTCCGACAATGTCCTCTCAACCATTCCTCCAACAATGTCCTCTCAACCATTCCTCCAACAATGTCCTCTCAACCATTCCTCCAACAATGTCCACTCAACCATTCCTCAACAATGTCCTCTCAACAATTCCTCCAACAATGTCCTCTCAACCATTCCTCCAACAATGTCTTCTCAACCATTCCTCCAACAATGTCCTCTCAACCATTCCTCCAACAATTTCCACTCAACCATTCCTCCAACAATGTCCTCTCAACCATTTCTCCAACAATGTCCACTCAACCATTCCTCCAACAATGTCCTCTCAACCATTCCTCAACAATGTCCTCTCAACCATTCCTCAACAATGTCCTCTCAACCATTCCTCAACAATGTCCTCTCAACCATTCCTCCAACAATGTCCTCTCAGCCATTCCTCCAACAATGTCCTCTCAACCATTCCACAACAATGTCCTCTCAACCATTCCTCCAACAATGTCCTCTCAACCATTCCTCAACAATGTCCTCTTAACCATTCCTATAACAATGTCCTCTCAACCATTCCTCCAACAATGTCCTCTCAACCATTCCTCCAACAATGTCCTCTCAACCATTCCTCCAACAATGTCCTCTCAACCATTCCTCCAACAATGTCCTCTCAACCATTCCTCAACACCATTCCTCCAACAATGTCCTCTCAACCATTCCTCCAACAATGTCCTCTCAACCATTCCTCCAACAATGCCCTCTCAACCATTCCTCCAACAATGTCCCCTCAACCATTCCACAACAATGTCCTCTCAACCATTCCACAACAATGTCCTCTCAACCATTCCACAACAATGTCCTCTCAACCATTCCTCAACACCATTCCTCCAACAATGTCCTCTCAACCATTCCTCCAACAATGTCCTCTCAACCATTCCTCCAACAATGCCCTCTCAACCATTCCTCCAACAATGTCCCCTCAACCATTCCACAACAATGTCCTCTCAACCATTCCACAACAATGTCCTCTCAACCATTCCACAACAATGTCCTCTCAACCATTCCTCCAACAATGTCCTCTCAACCATTCCTCAACAATGTCCTCTTAACCATTCCTATAACAATGTCCTCTCAACCATTCCTCCAACAATGTCCTCTCAACCATTCCTCCAACAATGTCCTCTCAACCATTCCTCCAACAATGTCCCCTCAACCATTCCTCCAACAATGTCCTCTCAACCATTCCTCCAACAATGTCCTCTCAACCATTCCTCCAACAATGCCCTCTCAACCATTCCTCCAACAATGTCCTCTCAACCATTCCTCCAACAATGTCCTCTCAACCATTCCTCCAACAATGTCCACTCAACCATTCCTCAACAATGTCCTCTCAACAATTCCTCCAACAATGTCCTCTCAACCATTCCTCCAACAATGTCTTCTCAACCATTCCTCCAACAATGTCCTCTCAACCATTCCTCCAACAATGTCCACTCAACCATTCCTCCAACAATGTCCTCTCAACCATTTCTCCAACAATGTCCACTCAACCATTCCTCCAACAATGTCCTCTCAACCATTCCTCCAACAATGTCCTCTCAACCATTCCTCCAACAATGTCCTCTCAACCATTCCTCAACACCATTCCTCCAACAATGTCCTCTCAACCATTCCTCCAACAATGTCCTCTCAACCATTCCTCCAACAATGCCCTCTCAACCATTCCTCCAACAATGTCCTCTCAACCATTCCTCAACAATGTCCTCTCAACCATTCCTCCAACAATGTCCTCTCAACCATTCCTCCAACAATGTCCTCTCAACCATTCCTCCAACAATGTCCTCTCAACCATTCCTCCAACAATGTCCTCTCAACCATTCCTCCAACAATGTCCTCTCAACCATTCCTCCAACAATGTCCTCTCAACCATTCCTCCAACGATGTCCTCTCAACCATTCCTCCAACGATGTCCTCTCAACCATTCCTCCAACAATGTTCTCTCAACCATTCCTCCAACAATGTCCTCTCAACCATTCCTCCAACAATGTCCTCTCAACCATTCCTCCAACAATGTCCTCTCAACCATTCCTCCAACAATGTCCTCTCAACCATTCCTCAACAACAACCACATTCTCTTCCCTGTATCTTGTCATTTTGTTTGCTATTTCCCTGCCTACAGAAAGAGAAAAGTCTCTCTACAAAATAAATATAATAATTCAGACCACACAATGACAGTAATTTTCTTTATAAATATATACAATTTTACACAAAAATTTTATCATTAGCCATATAGCATTATTTAGTAATTAACAATAACTCAAAAGTAATTATTTCTAATTGTAACTCATTGTTCCACAATATTTGTCAGAACTGAAGTTCTCTATTGCAACACAAAAATCCTTTCTCCACCAACTCAGATCTATCTTTTGAATTAATTGAAGATAATTAAAGAGGTATTTTCATGAAAAATTAAAAAAAATTAAAACAAGAAACTGATAGAGATTATTTTTTTTAAATTAATTAAAGAAAGAAAGAAAAATGAAACTGGGCCGTAATATGACAGAAGTATTTTCAATGAAAAAAAGGAAAAAAAAAACTGGACAATACTAATATATATTTTCATGAAAAAATATATGGACCAATAAGTACTATTTAAAATGAGGAATTCAAAGAAAAAACATAAAAACTAGTAAAACTATCTTGATCTTGAGCCTTTTCCATGCCAAAGACATCACATAGTGCTTGTAGAGTTTTTTGCTATCCATCTCATTTCTGGTTAAGATTTTTGATCTTATTTAATGAGTCTATGCCTGCCAAATATAATTCTCTTATAAATGTTCTTTTTAGTGTCTCTCTAGGTCTTCCTCTTTTTCTGTATCCTGATGTTTCCCATAGAAGAGCCTGTTTTAGAATTCTTCTGTTGTCTCTTCTCAGCACATGTCCGACATAAATCCATCCTCTCTTCCTAATTGTAGATGAGATTGTTGGTTGCATGGTCATTTCTCTTATCTCTATATTAGTCTAGAATTCATTCCATTGTAGATGAGATTGTTGGTTGCATGGCCATTTCTCTTATCTCTATATTAGTCTAGAATTCATTCCATTGTAGATGAGAATGTTGGTTGCATGGTCATTTCTCTTATCTCTATATTAGTCTAAAATTCATTCCATTGTAGATGAGATTGTTGGTTGCATGGCCATTTCTCTTATCTCTATATTAGTCTAGAATTCATTCCATTGTAGATGAGAATGTTGGTTGCATGGCCATTTCTCTTATCTCTATATTAGTCTAGAATTCATTCCATTGTAGATGAGAATGTTGGTTGCATGGCCATTTCTCTTATCTCTATATTAGTCTTGAATTCATTCCATTGTAGATGAGAATGTTGGTTGCATGGCCATTTCTCTTATCTCTATATTAGTCTTGAATTCATTCCATTGTAGATGAGATTGTTGGTTGCATGGCCATTTCTCTTATCTCTATATTAGTCTTGAATTCATTCCATTGTAGATGAGAATGTTGGTTGCATGGCCATTTCTCTTATCTCTATATTAGTCTTGAATTCATTCCATTGTAGATGAGAATGTTGGTTGCATGACCATTTCTCTTATCTCTATATTAGTCTAGAATTCATTCCATTGTACACAGAGAATTATTCTTAGGCATTTGTCTTCAAAAGTGTTTAGTTTTCTCTCAATCTCTTTTGTTGTTTTCCAGCGTTTATATGCATTGGTAAAACTGAAACTCTGAAATCAAGCACTGTTTCTAAATACAAGCAAGTACATTTAATACTATAGAAGAGTCCCTAGAAAAAAAAAAGAAACAAACAAAATGAACAGCACAAAATAGTTGATATGAACAAAGAATTAAAGCCAGCAATTTACCTGCTCAGCCTGAATGTCCTGCTGCACACGGTCAATATAATCCTGCCCTTTGAAGAGGCGGTTGTACACACAATGTGGTCGATAGCGGGCATGTTGATATGCAGGAATGTCTGTTTCTCTCCAGAACTTTAACCCCAAGCCACAGTAGAAGCATCGAACACAGTCTGCGTAACCTGCAAACACATTCAATTTAGCAGGTAAGGGATACAACGGTTAACTACAACATTTTGGTTCAAGAAAAATAAAGAACACAGAACAAGTAGCCAGATAAAATAATATAAACCACAGTAGATAAATTAAAGCTGTTGGGAGGTGAGGTGGACGGTCTCAAATGTCCATTTGTCTTGAGCTCATCTTGTGAAAGAAAAACTCAATGCTGTTCCAGAAGCCTTTTCTTCTTTGACCAAAGGTCGGGTACCTATCTCCTCCCCCCTCCCCAGAATAAACCAGACTTCATGACCCAGTAAACCCGTTCAGTAACCACTGCTCTACCGCTATTTCAAAGAATACCAGAAACAGAATATCTAGTCAGCAAACAGATAAATTAAACTGAAAAAATTCAGGGATTAAACAAATGAAAACCACAATCGCTTGACAGTGAGTTTTTTTTTTAACAGTCCCGTTCTCATCATATAACCCACATTGGGGCACTACTGACAGACTTCATCAGCCTTCTCCACTGATCTCTACCTATCACCAGTCACTCCTTGGGACTCTATGAAGTTGAGGCTTACCCATTCTTTGATGTTATCTTCCCATCTCTGCCTACCTCTTTTTCCTCCCTCCACAATTCCCAGCAAAAGGGTCTTTGCCATGCAAGATGATCAAGATACATGGCCAAACCATTTCATTTTGCACTTTTTCACAAAAGTTAAAAGATCAGCACATGCTCTGATTATGGGAGCCGCGATAGCTCAATGGTTAGTGAACTGAACTACAAAGGACAAGAGGTAGGGTTCGATCCCAACTGACGGCTTCCAGGTTGACCCAGCCTTTAATGGGTACCGGATTTTTTCTGGGAAAGTAAAGCGGCACAGGCGTAATACCGACCACATTACCCCAAAAATCATGTGCCGAAGGTATGTAAAATTTATGGTCACTAACATCATATTTCCTATACGTCGCCACTTGGCGTGACG
Source organism: Megaustenia siamemsis (assembly GCA_032433765.1). Classification (NCBI taxonomy): domain Eukaryota; kingdom Metazoa; phylum Mollusca; class Gastropoda; order Stylommatophora; family Ariophantidae; genus Megaustenia; species Megaustenia siamemsis. The sequence continues at coordinate 2,478,173 of JAVIAB010000047.1, read as the reverse complement.
GGGTTACTTTACTTTTTTTTTACATGTTCTGATTGCTTGTTGTATTCTTTTGCGGACATCTACATTTATGATACAATCCAAGTAAGAGATGCACAAAACCATTCAATAACATTTCATCTCCAAGCAGAGGCAACAGTGTGCAACAGCAACAAAGCTGAAGCTGCCAGGGACTCAAATCTGACGGTTTGCAAACAAGGATTGGTAAACCAGAACTATCTACTTCCTACTCAACCTATTTGTAATGCCTCTAGTAGCAGACTAACTAGTCTAATCTGGACAAGTGGGTAGGGGGATCAAGAGAGAAGGCAACACTGTATTCAAAAATGTGCTGAAGACAGTTGTGTTGGGCAAAAAAAATGCAAATATCAATTTTTACTGTCAACAGCAAGACAATGCATTTTTCTTTTTCATCAGCCAGCTTTGACCTCTGACAAAGTCCCTAGAGACTAGGAACTGAATTTTGCGTGTTAATCCATTTTTCCTTGGCAGCCGTGTGCACAGGGGTTCCTCGCTGCTCAGGCAGATAACTCCGACTTTGTAGGTTACTCATATTTTTTTACATTGATGAGTAATTGACGTTTCACTCCGGGCCTTTGTGCTGAGACCAGGGGTGGTTGCCGCAGAGAGAAATCATAAATAAAAATCCCAACTGGTGCAGCTGGGATTTGAACCCACAACCTCTCTATCTTGAGGTCGGCATCTTGCCCCTAGACCAACTAGTTCTCCCAAAGACAATGCATTTACATCCACTTAACATACTTTTAAGGGCAGACAACACAGAGGGATAGTTTACTTCAGGATCGATGAACCCGAAAGCAACTATTCTTTTAGTCACCAAATCAACTATTCCTTTAGTCACTGGGTGAACACAAGAAAGAATCTCCACAGCTTGTATTTTATTATGTAGTTCTGCTGTCTCCAAGTTTATAGAAAAACTGATATAGCAAGGATGTTGATCAACCTAATTTTTGAACCAAAAATAATACTCCTATTTTTTTTTACCATATGGATGTGGACCACAAACTTAAAATGTCCATCCAGTAGTGGAAATGTGGACTACAAACTTAAAATGTCCATCCAGTAGTGGAAATGTGGACCACAAACTTAAAATGTCCATCCAGTGGTGTAAATGTGGACCACAAACCTAAAATATCCCTCCAGTGGTGTAAATGTGGACCACAAACCTAAAATATCCCTCCAGTGGTGTAAATGTGGACCACAAACCTAAAATATCCCTCCAGTGGTGTAAATGTGGACCACAAACCTAAAATATCCCTCCAGTGGTGTAAATGTGGACCACAAACTTAAAATGTCCCTCCAGTAGTGGAAATGTGGATCATAAACTTAAAATGTCCATCCAGTAGTGGAAATGTGGATCATAAACTTAAAATGTCCCTCCAGTAGTGGAAATGTGGACCACAAACCTAAAATATCCCTCCAGTGGTGTAAATGTGGACCACAAACTTAAAATGTTCCTCCAGTGGTGTAAATGTGGATCATAAACTTAAAATGTCCCTCCAGTGGTGGTAATGTGGACCACAAACTTAAAATGTCCATCCAGTGGTGTAAATGTGGACCACAAACTTAAAATGTCCCTCCAGTGGTGTAAATGTGGATCATAAACTTAAAACATCCATCCAGTGGTGTAAATGTGGACCACAAACTTAAAATGTATATCCAGTGGTGTAAATGTGGACCACAAACTTAAAATGTCCATCCAGTGGTGGGATTAATGAATGATGCATGCAGGTGGACAGACACATGAAACTCAGGAGCAATAGAGTAGTTTGACAATACATGTCTGCTGTACATGAATGAATACTTGGCTGCAGTGTGGTACCATTTCTGCACAGTCCACATTTGATGTAAAACTGAACTGTTAACATTTCTGTAGAGTTCACATTTGATGTAAAACTGAACTGTTAACATTTCTGTAGAGTCCACATTTGATGTAAAACTGAACTGTTAACATTTCTGTAGAGTCCATATTTGATGTAAAACTGAACTGTTAACATTTCTGTAGAGTCCACATTTGATGTAAAACTGAACTGTTACCATTTCTGCAGAGTCCACATTTGACGTAAAACTGAACTGTTAACATTTCTGCAGAGTCCACATTTGATGTAAAATGTTACCTTGTTCTATAAATGATGTCTTCATTCTCCCATCATTGCTGATGAAGATCACATTGTTATCATTTTGTTAGAGATGGTTCAGAAGTGGCTGACAAGATTAATCTTAGCCTGGAAGTGTCAGCTGCAATGAGGACATGAATGTAAAGATAGTCATAGATGATGGTGCATTGCCATCCCTTACTTCATGTATGAAGAGCTTTTATCCAGCTTACATAATATAGACTGCAAAAAAGCACCAAACTAATCCTATGCAAAACAAACATACAAACAGTCACTGCCTGGACATGAGGGAGGACAGGGAAATGAAAGAGTGGATATGTTGGCTATCTGTGCTGTCGTTGAAGACGGTCAACCAATAGATCGGGCGGACATTATCATTGCACTCCGAGGTGTGGGAAGGACATAGGACTTCAACAACCATGAGTCCACATCACTCCTTTGGATGAAAGAGATGGAAGTTAAGATGGGCACAGCTAGAAAAGAGAAACTTAGTGGGCGAATAAGAAGACTTATCAACCAACACAGAACTGAAGTCGTTAGTCACTGGACACTGCAAGACTTGCTGAGAAGGGGACCTGTTCACCTATGGACATGTTCGAGTGCAATAATGATGACCCGCAAATAACTCAAACAGTCATATTATATGGCTCAGAGACATGAGTGTTGTATAATACAACCTAACAACAAATACAGACATTTATAAATAACTGTTCAAGGAAAATTCTTACCAACATATGGAATGACAAGATCAGAAAAGAGGTATCTGGGAAAGATCAATACATGGGCCTAATGAGCATGAGATTATGAATAAAAATTGGACATGGATTGAACACAGACTAAAAAAAACCTGATGTTAGTATAGCAAGACAAGTACTATCTTTGACCTACATGGAAAGAAAATGCAGGGAAGGGCCAGGAAAATACATAGAAGAGAAATCATGGAAAACCTACAAATACAAAGGACAAGACTGGAAAGAAATAGAGCAATGTCGAAGAATAGGGATATAGAGACCTTGTCTGTGGCCTATACTCCAGAAAAGGAGTTTAAAGGGCTTTGATTGACTAACAGATATCCCTATTTACACTGTTAGTCTGTTTCCAGGCCCATCATAGGGAGAAGTAATGTCTTGATCAGTTACGGTTCATTGATCATGAATGCAGCAATCAGTTGAGTTGCTTTACAGGAGCGATTGTTTCAGGAGAGTTTTACTGCACCAGACTAACTTTACCCAGCAGTCAGCACCAACTCTCTACCATCAATCAGGATTGTATAACAACAGCAACTCTCTTCCATCAATCAGGATTGTATAACAACAGCAACTCTCTTCCATCCATCAGGATTGTAAAACAACAGCAACTCTCTTCCATCTATTAGGATTGTACAGCAATCACAAATCTCTTCCATCCATCATGATTGTAAAACAACAGCAAGTCTCTTCCATCCATCAGGATTGTAAAACAAAAGCAACTCTCTTCCATCTATCAGGATTGTAGAGCAATTGCAAATCTCTTCCATCCATCAGGATTGTAAAACAAAAGTAACTCTCTTCCATCCATCAGGATTGTAAAACAACAGTAACTCTCTTCCATCAATCAGGATTGTAAAACAACAGCAACTCATTTCCATCAATCAGGATTGTAAAACAACAGCAACTCTCTTCCATCCATCAGGATTGTATAACAACAGCAACTCTCTTCCATCCATCAGGATTGTAAAACAACAGCAACTCTCTTCCATCCATCAGGATTGTATAACAACAGCAACTCTCTTCCATCCATCAGGATTGTAGAGCAACAGCAACTCTCTTCCATCCATCAGGATTGTATAACAACAGCAACTCTCTTCCATCCATCAGAATTGTAAAACAAAAGTAACCCTCTTCCATCTATAAGGATTGTATAACAACAGCAACTCTCTTCCATCCATCAGGATTGTATAACAACAGCAACTCTCTTCCATCCATCAGAATTGTAAAACAAAAGTAACCCTCTTCCATCTATAAGGATTGTATAACAACAGCAACTCTCTTCCATCCATCAGGATTGTATAACAACAGCAACTTTCTTCCATCCATCATGATTGTAAAACAACAGTAACCCTCTTCCATCTATAAGGATTGTAGAGCAACAGCAACTCTCTTCCATGCATCAGGATTGTATAACAACAGCAACTCTCTTCCATCAATCAGAATTGTAAAACAACAGCAACTCTCTTCCATCAATCAGGATTGTAAAACAACAGCAACTCATTTCCATCAATCAGGATTGTAAAACAAAAGCAACTCTCTTCCATCCATCAGGATTATATAACAACAGCAACTCTCTTCCATCCATCAGGATTGTAAAACAACAGCAACTCTCTTCCATCCATCAGGATTGTATAACAACAGCAACTCTCTTCCATCCATCAGGATTGTAGAGCAACAGCAACTCTCTTCCATCCATCAGGATTGTATAACAACAGCAACTCTCTTCCATCCATCAGAATTGTAAAACAAAAGTAACCCTCTTCCATCCATCAGGATTGTATAACAACAGCAACTTTCTTCCATCTATAAGGATTGTAGAGCAACAGCAACTCTCTTCCATACATCAGGATTGTAAAACAACAGCAACTCTCTTCCATCCATCAGGATTGTATAACAACAGCAACTCTCTTCCATCCATCAGGATTGTAAAACAACAGCAACTCTCTTCCATCCATCAGGATTGTAAAACAAAAGCAACTCTTTTCCATCAAATAATAATACATAAATATTATTATATGGGGAACTTCCGAGGCGATAATAGGGAATAATAGAACAAATAAGCATGTGTTAGCACTCGGAAAAATTAACAGACAAACAACAACAGAAAAGAACGAAGAACAATATATGGTCCGAAGTGGGATCGAACCCGTACTCCCTGGCACCGCGCCTTGCCACGAGAAGCCGAACGCTTGGCACACTGCCACTCAGCCAACTAAAAAAATTGGCTATTGTAGTAGTGTCTTCCACGAAAGGCGCTCTCAATGACTATAGCATAGGGTAACGATCACAGACCGGAAATAAATTGTATATTTGTACTTTCCTATTAATGCAAGTATCTCCCAGTAGGGCTGAATACTTGTGTTGTAGACAAACATTTATTGGACGAAACAGCACGAATAGTAGTTTCCAGTGGTTATATACTGGTAACAAATAATAATACATTAATATTATTATATTATTATTATATAAATGTTTGTCTACAACACAAGTATTCAGCCCTACTGGGAGATACTTGCATTAATAGGAAAGTACAAATATACAATTTATTTCCGGTCTGTGATCGTTACCCTATGCTATAGTCATTGAGAGCGCCTTTCGTGGAAGACACTACTACAATAGCCAATTTTTTTAGTTGGCTGAGTGGCAGTGTGCCAAGCGTTCGGCTTCTCGTGGCAAGGCGCGGTGCCAGGGAGTACGGGTTCGATCCCACTTCGGACCATATATTGTTCTTAGTTTTTTTCTGTTGTTTGTCTGTTAATTTTTCCGAATGCTAACACATACTTATTTGTTCTATTATTCCCTCTTTTCCATCAATCAGGATTGTAAAACAGCAACTCATTTCCATCAATCAGCGATTGTAAAACAACAGCAACTCTCTTCCATCCATCAGGATTGTAAAACAAAAGCAACTCTCTTCCATCAATCAGGATTGTAAAACAACAGCAACTCATTTCCATCAATCATGATTGTAAAACAACAGCAACTCTCTTCCATCAATCAGGATTGTAAAACAACAGCAACTCATTTCCATCAATCATGATTGTAAAGCAACAGCAACTCTCTTCCATCCATCATGATTGTAGAGCAACAGCAACTCTCTTCCATCCATCATGATTGTGAAACAACAGCAATTCTCTTCCATCCATCATGATTGTGAAACAACAGCAACTCTCTTCCATCCATCATAATTGTGAAACAACAGCAACTCTCTTCCATCCATCATGATTGTGAAACAACAGCAACTCTCTTCCATCCATCATGATTGTGAAACAACAGCAACTCTCTTCCATCCATCATGATTGTGAAACAACAGCAACTCTCTTCCATCCATCATGATTGTGAAACAACAGCAACTCTCTTCCATCCATCATGATTGTGAAACAACAGCAACTCTCTTCCATCCATCATGATTGTGAAACAACAGCAACTCTCTTCCATCCATCATGACTGTCAAGTAACGTTTGTGTGCTGTCTACATTTCTCCTATCTTTCACATAACCCCTAACATCTTCATTCCTTCATCTTTTCTAAAGGCAGACATGCACATCAGACAAAAAAAAAGTCTTACAAGTACGCACACAGCTTCCCCCCACCCTCAAATAGCATAGCTGATTGGTCTTACGGTTTTTTCCCTTCCTCACGAGGCACGGCCAGTTCAACCTCAGACTTATGTCTTCTAGGTTATATTTAGACTGCAGTTGCCATTAAAAAAATTGTAGCTAAAACTTTGATTATTTTATTGATAAAGATGATGACAATTAAAAAGTTTCTCTTTTATTTTATTTCTCACCTACATAAAGCTGTTGCCATATCATTTTTCCTTTTTTAAAAAAAAATTGTCATTATCATCAGCTTTACAGCAGCTTCACATTTCCATGCATCTTGTTGTGCCTTTACCAATTATTTGTATTGGTTTTGTGACTATCCATGTAGCATAGTTTGTAGGCCTCAGTATTTATAGTCTGCTGCAAGCACAGGTTTGATACAATTTGACTGGCCAGCACTGTATTAAGACAGCAATTTCTTTATAATTCTGTATACATTTTATACTTATATTATTAAACCTAATAACAAAGCAAGCCCTTGTGTGGGAAACAACAGGTAAGAAGAAAAGAGGCAGACCCAGAGAGACACTGAGATGAACACTGAGCTGAAGAGCAGCAGGAATCGGCTCCCTCAATGAGATGAGTTGCTTGCATTGAATGGAGACAGATGGCAAAATTTGATAATAGATCTTTACAAAGATTAAAAACTGCTAGAATAAAAATTTAGATAAGAGAAAGAGTTATTGAGTTATTTGCGGGTCATCATCATTGCACTCCGAACATGTCGATAGGCGCTCAGATCCCCTCCTCAGCAATTCCCTCAGTGTCTAGCGACTTACGACTCCAGTTCTATGTTGGTTGATAAGTCTTCTTACACTGCCACTAAGTACATACATTGGGCTGCATCTGAATACATACACTTACCGTCGGCATAGATTATTTTGTCGCTGAACGTCGATGCTGTGGATGGTCCAGACTCACGTGCACTTACTCAGTCGCACGGTCCAGAACCCGTTTCCACGTTATAAACTGGCCAACTCCAGTAAATCGCTCTGCAGCACGCGTATACACTGAGAGCCTTTCACAAATTCTCACAGTAATGTAGAACAATCTATATGTTGTGGCTGAATCTCACAGTAATGTAGAACGACATAAACACAAAACACACACCAAGACAAACTTGTACTTACTTGAGTAGATGCTGCCTCTAAACAGCCAAGAGCCCAGGAGCAGAAATGGAAGAGAAAGAGTATCTGGGTCTATGCCCTATGGGCCGACTACAGCTCGAAAGGTCAATAGATAGATAGATTTTATTTTTATAAAATGTTATGGCTGTATTAAGTTGTGTTTTAACATGATTATTATTATAATGAATATTATTATCGGAATACTTGGTTACAACTGGCAAAATAAAAGGAAAGAGAGATCACGGATGACAAAGAGAGAAAATACTGGACAGCTTGGTGTCATGGCATGGAAAACAGTCAACAACAGAACTGATATGATGCACTGTGGATAGAAGAATGTGGAAGGACACCTACGCCAACCGGTATGGCACATGATGATAATGATGTTATGCCTATACGTTAATTTTAATAATAATAATTTTAAGAGATGCAAAAATTGCAATAATGGTTTGTTTTGCCTTATAAGGCTTATGAGTTCGTTTAAACAAAAAACCCTTACAAATTAAAGGAAACCCTTTACAAGACGAAAGGTAGGCATCTCTTCAGGTCACCACAAGAAGACTTTTCAATTTCAATCAATTCTGATCCAGATGTTCACCATTTATCTGACAGCCCTTTCTAAATCTGTATCAAGCAGTGGATACATCTAATTTATCTGACAGCCCTTTCTAAATCTGTATCAAGCAGTGGATACATCCAATTTATCTGACAGCCCTTTCTAAATCTATATCAAGCAGTGGATACATCCAGTTTATCTGACAGCCCTTTCTAAATCTGTATCAAGCAGTGGATACATCAAGTTTATCTGACAGCCCTTTCTAGATCTGTATCAAGCAGTGGATACATCTAATTTATCTGACAGCCCTTTCTAAATCTGTATCAAGCAGTGGATACATCCAATTTATCTGACAGCCCTTTCTAAATCTGTATCAAGCAGTGGATACATCCAATTTATCTGACAGCCCTTTCTAAATCTGTATCAAGCAGTGGATACATCCAATTTATCTGACAGCCCTTTCTAAATCTATATCAAGCAGTGGATACATCCAGTTTATCTGACAGCCCTTTCTAAATCTGTATCAAGCAGTGGATACATCAAGTTTATCTGACAGCCCTTTCTAGATCTGTATCAAGCAGTGGATACATCCAATTTATCTGACAGCACAAATACATCTGTATCAAGCACTTTCACCAACTCTCATCAGACGTGGAATCATAAATGATAAATCAATAAATGCAACAGATCAGACGTGGAAGCATAAATGATAAATCAATAAATGCAACAGACCAGACGTGGAATCATAAATGATAAATCAATAAATGCAACAGACCAGACGTGGAATCATAAATCAATAAATGCAACAGACTAGACGTGGAATCATAAATCAATAAATGCAACAGACTAGATGTGTTATCATAAATCAATAAATGCAACAGACTACAGACAATTTTATTGGAAAGTATCATCTATTTATGTTCTGTTTGCCAGGTCCTGTAGGGCATTTTGGAGTATTGACACAATGAGATGGGGAGCCACGATAGCTCAGTGGTTAGTGAACTGGACTACAAAGGACAAGGGGTAGGGTTCAATACCAACCGACGGCTTCCGGATTCACCCAGCCTCAAATGGATACCGGATTTTTTTCTGGGAAAGTAAAGCAGCACGGGTGTAATACCGACAACATTACCCCAAAAATCATGTGCTGAAGGTCTGTAAAATATAGGGTCACTAACACCATATTTCCCTATATGCCACTTGGCATGACGGGGGTACTTTACTTTTTTTGTTTTTACACAATGAAATGCCCAGTTTTTTTGCCCATTCTTACCTGTTGTTTCCTAATGACTGTTCTTGAAGTTTTATTTCTGCTGACGTGGCTGTGATGTTAGACATTTTTCTTATTTTTTTTTCTATATTGTAATTCTGAATTGAATTTCCCCATTAAATATTTCATGAAGGCATAATTTAGCTAATATATTTAGTATAGAAAGTTCCTCAAGGTAAGATTTTCTCATTGATATTTATAGACCGCCATCATCAACTTCAAGATTCTCAGGGAGTACATATCTCCAACAAAATATTTTCATTTAGTTCCTGTTTTGTGAAAATCTTTCCCATTCTATCCATGTCCTATCTATCCCTACATTATTTAATTTCAAATATTTTCTCCTGTTTCCAGGCCATCCTCTGTTCCTCTTTGGTCGTGAATTTAAGAAAAGAAAAGCTGCACCGCAATACTTTGTTACATAATAAGGGGCAGGAAAAACATTGGCTATACAATGGTCAATGAAATATTATTACTATTTTGATGCTAAGAAAAACTGATAATATATGACGGGCAACTATCTCCTCATAGCAGATTTTTCGGCATGACTGGGTAGGTTAATACGAGCTTCCACAACTAGAATGATTTTCCCACCTAGGATTGGCCCTAAGTGAGTTTCAAAGTAAGGTTGCCAGCCCAACGGTCCATGAAAGACGGAAGGTAAACATGGTTTCCATCTTGGAATGCACTTGAAGTCTAAGAAACAATGTGTCTTGATAAATTACAGCTTGGTAATAGGTCAAAAAAGGAGCAGGGAAAAATTAGAGAACGGACAAGCTAGTTAGAAGTGCTGTTGTCGATGACGGTCAACCAATGAACCAGGTGGACATCATTAATGCCATCCAAGATGTGGGAAGGGCACAGGATTTTGACAACCATGAGTCCATTACCATTCCTGTGGATAAAAGAGATGGGAAAGATGGTACATCCAGAAATGAGAGGTTTAGTGAGTAAATAAGAGGACTTATCAACCAACACAGAGCTGGAGTCGCTGGGACTGGACATGCTGAGGAGTGGAACTGAGCACCTATGGACATGGGAACAGGCAAATAATTGCAATGCTGCGGTAAAGATGGTACCATGGAGAGCCTCCACCTATGGACATGGGAACAGGCAAATAATTGCAATGCTGCGGTAAAGATGGTACCTTGGAGAGCCTCCACCTATGGACATGGGAACAGGCAAATAATTGCAATGCTGCGGTAAAGATGGTACCTTGGAAAGCCTCCACCTATGGACATGGGAACAGGCAAATAATTGCAATGCTGCGGTAAAGATGGTACCATGGAGAGCCTCCACCTATGGACATGGGAACAGGCAAATAATTGCAATGCTGCGGTAAAGATGGTACCTTGGAGAGCCTCCACCCAGTTGACATGGGAACAGGCAAATAATTGCAATGCTGTGGTAAAGATGGTACCTTGGAGAGCCTTCACCCAGTTGACATGGGAACAGGCAAATAATTTCAATGCTGCGGTAAAGATGAGCCTCCACCTATGGACATGGGAACAGGCAAATAATTGCAATGCTGCTGTAAAGCTGGTAACATGGAGATGGACATGTTTGGAGAGCAATCCTGACAACCCATGAATAACTCAATAACAGATGACAAAATGGATTTGCAAATAATTGTAATCTTTAGTTCAGATTGGCATCATTGCAGTCAAGGCATTTCAATATCCGCTCTGCCGCCAGTTCCAACAACTATCAAAATGTTCATCTATTGACCCCACCCCTCCTGCATTGATTGACCTTGTTGTCTTCATTTCTGCTGGTGCTCCTTTTCTTGCTTTCACCCTTCATGGCACCATGTTGCACCATCTCTTTGACATGTGGATTATCTTCAGCTCCCTTGTCGTTGTTATCCAGTGAGAGGTGAACTTTTAAAGTATGCTAAACATGTTCATTTTTAAATTTCTTGCGCTATGGTGGTCCCCACCAACCTGATGGCTATCTCATTGCCATGAACTCCAGCTTGTTCAGGGCAATATATCCAACTTAGACTGCTAACAAGATACATGTCAATCTGGTGAAATATGTGACCACAGCATCTGCCACAGCCTCAATCTCCATGTGTGTGCTGGAAGTAGTAGTTTTGCAGGCTTCTACACTTTTCTCTATCAACTTTCCATTAGAATACACAACAAAACTCCAGCTGCTCTGCACACCCCTTGTGACCAAGCCATTGGTGTAGATCATCGGGTCTTGAGGTTGGAAGTGATTTTGCAGTACCTCCTGGATCTCAGTCATGCTCTGTGCCCAGTCATGGCATTTCCTGCCCAAGTGTATGATGACCATGGTTAGCCTGCACCTGTCATGCACATCTATCCAAAGCCTGCCAGTAGGTATGTCCTGGTTACATACACCCTGCTGTGTTGTCTCAGCCTCTGCTAGCAATGATCTCCTATTAATGCATTTGCCTTTCACTGACTACTTCTAATAGCAGTGGATGTATTTTGTTGTATGCCATCCCAGGTATGCTTTCACTCACATGTACTTATGTCATACTTGAATGCTTGGAAGGTCCAACAGGAATACTAAAATCAAAGCTCCATTAATAACAAGCTGAACCAAATTTCAAGTATTAAAAAACGGAAAAGTTAACCGCTTGACACCAAACAGACAATCAGCATTTACTATTATGTTATTTTACAATTCACAAGACAAAGCTGCTCACATATTTGTTTTGAGGACATCTAGAATGGAGACTTGCAATGCAACTTATGCCCATTTAACATTTTAAGGACAATTAAGGAGAAGAAGTAGCCATATGATGAATGCTGACAAACATCTATTGAAGACTCTCAACAAGCCTTCTTATTTAGTGTTCATTTGTTACATGGGTGTGGATGAGTTGTGTTGCTGGTTTACAGCATATCTACACCTGTTACATGGGTGGTGATGAGTTATGTTGCTTGTTTACAACATATCTACACCTGTTACATGGGTGGTGATGAGTTGTGTTGCTTGTTTACAACATATCTACACCTGTTACATGGGTGGTGATGAGTTGTGTTACTAGTTTACAGCATATCTGCACCCATTGGCCCAACACATCTACGTTTGGTGTGGGTAGATTTTAAAATGTTTAACAACTTTGCCTGGGCCGCAGCAATTTTGACCTACTCTCTTAGACTTTTAATTACATAGTGTTCTTTAATGTGTGCCTACAGGCCTGCTGTGTTTTTTTTTTTTACAATTATCTAAGAGGACTAGATATTGAATCTCATTTTCCAGAGACTAGAGCACAGTAATGCTACAAAGAACCACCGGTTCTAAGAAATAAATTCCCACCCCCTACGGTAGAATTCAAATCCAGAACTTTCTTGTCCAAAGGCAAACATTCTCCCTCGAGACCACCCAGCCCATTTCTCAACAAGTAATAATGTAGAGGTGGAGACAACAATTAATAACTTGGCAATTCTAAAACTCCAGGAATATTGTATTTGGCTCCAGATTTGTAGTAGGCAATTGAATCAGGGGCATAAGCAACCACTCAACAAGATCAGGAGCACCAGCAACCACTCAACAAGATCAGGGGCATCAGCAACCACTCAACAAGATCAGGGGCATCAGCAACCACTCAACAAGATCAGGAGCATAAGCAACCACTCAACAAGATCAGGAGCATAAGCAACCACTCAACAAGATCAGGAGCATAAGCAACCACTCAACAAGATCAGGAGTATCAGCAACCACTCAACAAGATCAGGAGCATCAGCAACCACTCAACAAGATCAGGAGCATAAGCAATCACTCAACAAGATCAGGAGCATAAGCAACCACTCAACAAGATCAGAAGCACCAGCAACCACTCAACAAGATCAGGAGCACCAGCAACCACTCAACAACAGTGAGCAAGCAATCAGCAACCACTCAACAACAGAGTGAAACAATCAACATGTATACTTGTAACAAGTACAACTTCATTAAACTCACCAGCGTAAAAGAACCCAGCAGCGACAAGGTCATCAGGCCGATGAGAATGATTAGGGTTCCATGTTGTAAAAGTCTGCCTTCTTGCATTTGCACTGGAAAACAGAGGATACGATGCTTTGCTGAGATCGAGGGATGGGTCCGCACCTCCGACAGCTCCATTTTCGCTTCCACTTTGAGCGTCGTTTGAATGATCCCCTCTCGAAGAAAGGCTGTGAACAGGGACTGGGTTTCTTGCAGCAGATGTTAGAACATTATGAGATCCTGAAAGATCTTGGCTTTCCTCACTGACTACAACCCCAGACACAACATTGAGATTGCTTGGTAAACTGTGCCGCTGGCTGCCAAATGGGTAGTCCCTGCTTGTTTCATTAATAACAGGAAGTTCTACAAACTCACTATGATACTGGGGTCTAATTGCCTCTCTAAAAGCTGATTCCTCTCCGTCTGGTAACTCTGTTGCTGGAGCATCTGTCTCTCTGCCCAAAGAAGGACCAACAGATGCATACTCATTATTCTGCTCGTTCTGAGGTTCAAGCATTGGAAACTCTGAACCACCGCTAGCTTCCGGAGCGTGGCCGGAAGCTTCAAAGCCGTGAGGTCTTAGACTTCCATAGCGGTTATAATATATAGCCAGTACCTCACGATTCAATCCCTGGGTCCACATATGTAATGGCCTACTTTGTTGGCGATGAGTACATCCAGGCCGATGAGCATTTTCTACTGGTGCATTTACTGCTCCTTGAAACTCTTGACCACAATCGAAGCAAATGATTCTCCCATTTCTGTCCACGCAGTAAAACCCTGCATGGGCTAACTGGGTGACCCAAACATCAAAATTAGCTGGAAACCGTGTGTAGCTAAATGAGCATAGACGGAAGACTTCGTAGTGCATAAAATTATGTGGATCTCCTTGTGAAGTATTTGCTTCTGAATCCTGCTTGTTGACTGGATACACTATGATTTCTTGCCAAAATATGCGGTCACTGAAAGAAATCCTGGGACTTAAGCCGAGGTCAAGTGGCTTTATAGAACTTTTTTTCAGAAGTGACATGAAGTCAACATGTTTCAAGTCTTTAAGATTATCTAATTCATGAAAGATAAAAGAATCTTTCCATGGTGTAAATCTTAAGGCAGAGCATTGGTAAGGTGAGAATCCATCATTGCAATCAGTCCCAAATTTTGAGTCATCGTGCAATAATAAGTCTCTACTCGAACCATCATTACGATTTGTCTTAAATTTTGAGTCATCGTGCAATAATAAGTCTTTACTCGAACCATCATTACGATTTGTCTCAAATTTTGAGTCATCGTGCAATAATAAGTCTCTACTTGAACCATCATTACAATTTGTCTCATATTTTGAGTCATCTTGCATAATAAGTAAATATTCTTCTTCTAGCATAATTGTCTCATATTTTGAGTCATCGTGCAATAATAAATCTCTACTCGAACCATCATTACGATTTGTCTCATATTTTGAGTCATCGTGCAATAATAAGTCTCTACTCGAAATATCATTACAATTTGACCCATATTTTGAGTCATCTTGCAATAAGCCTCTACTTGAATCATCATTACAATTTGACTCATATTTTGAGTCATCGTGCAATAATAAGTCTCTACTTGAATCATCATTACGATTTGTCTCATATTTTGAGTCATCGTGCAATAATAAGTCTCTACTCGAACCATCATTACAATTTGACCCATATTTTGAGTCATCGTGCAATAATAAGTCTCTACTCGAACCATCATTACAATTTGACCCATATTTTGAGTCATCGTGCAATAATAAGTCTCTACTCGAACCATCATTACAATTTGACCCATATTTTGAGTCATCGTGCAATAATAAGTCTCTACTCGAACCATCATTACAATTTGACCCATATTTTGAGTCATCGTGCAATAATAAGTCTCTACTCGAACCATCATTACAATTTGACCCATATTTTGAGTCATCGTGCAATAATAAGTCTCTACTCGAACCATCATTACAATTTGACCCATATTTTGAGCCATCGTGCAATAACAAGCCGTATCTACTTGAACAATCATTACAAGTCTTACATTTTATATCCGAGTCAATCAGTGGTAACAAATCTCTATCTGACACATCATCACAGTTAAATTGCTGTTTCCTTTTACTCATATCTTGGAAAATGTTAATTGACACTCTATCAACTGTGTTTCTATTACTCCTAATTTCACATAGCAATTGTATTAATAAAATTGATATTCTTTTAGTATTATCAAAACTGCTGCGCTGTATTTTCCTGCTATAATAAGTGTTGCATTGAAATTTTTCACAATCAATATTATTGCACTGTATTTCCCAATAATCAAATTTGTTACATTGATAGAACTTGTGTTCTATCTCAAGATGGTTGTATGTTGCCAAAGCCTCTTCACTTACAGCAATATTCGTACTGCATTTCTGACCTACCAGAATGATTCTTTCAATAGTATTAACATTTGATTGTAAGAGTTTTCTGGGTTGACTGATTATTTTATCATTTAATTTTATACCACGTAATTTTCTTTTCCTTTTTTTTCTTACTTGTAGTTTTCCTTCTCTAGATTGTTCATAGTTACGTTGCATTTCTTCATTTGCAACTGTCTTGATTCCTTGCTGCTTCTCAACCAGCATTTCATTTTTCTGCCCTTGACAGAATTTAGAACAGTAGTTTAGTGATGCCTGTTGACAATGCCTTAAACAAATGTCTTCATTTTGATTGCTCTCACTAACTCCTCGGCAGCACTGCTCATTATAGTACATGATATGCATTACTTTATCACTTATGGTAATCTCACAATTATTTTTGTTACCCATAACTGTACATTCACAACATTTCCTCAAATAGGAAAATCCCCTACAGTAAATGCATAGATTGTCTTTTCACACAAAAGTGCACACACTGACTTTCCTTGACTTGTTCTGAGCACAGGCAACTGGGATAAGATATCTGGAAACAGAAAACATAACTTTCTTGATATAAAGGGAAAAAAAATATTTATTTAATGAAATATATTTTTAATACGACCAGTTTGTTTGTTAGTTGTTAGGATCATCATCATTGCACACCAGATGACACCATAGGTGCTCCGATATCCCTCTAGAAAATCTCGAGAAAATTCTATGAGAATCCTGGCCCACGCGCACGAACTTCATAACCAGCTAGGGATCCAGAAGTGTGTGTAGATTTCTATTGATAATTTTGTCCAGACCAGCTGCCACATTTAAGGCCTACTTGTTATAAAAAATTGTAACTGCCAAGTGATCTATAATGTGCATGAGCCCACACTGGAATTCCTGTTTATTGCTATTACCTGAGAAGGCTCGACATCGGATCTCACCACCCAAAGATCAGAGGAGGTTAATGTCATAAGAAAATCAGGAATTAATTTGTCCTATTTAAGAAAAATCATCACCGCTTCTGCTGGGCTTTGAACCCAAGTCCTTTCCTGTTCTGAGGCCGACATTATAACCGTCACTATTGGACTGGATATTTAACATAAAATAATCCAAAACAGCATTTCATGATTAAAAAGATAAGTTGCCCAATAGTATATTCTATCTATCTATTGTCCTTTCGAGCCGAAGACGGCACATAGGGCAGAACCACAATCTCAAAAATAGAAACCTTGCGTGCCAAAATGGCACATATTGCAGAGATCACTGCTTCTAAAATCTATGGTCTGTTTCCATAACAATGCTTTTTACAATGACAGCTTGTCAAGCCATCGATCAACCTCCTTAGTCGCCTCATACAACATGCCTGGAAGGTCACAGTGTCACTATTCTTTACATCCCACATAATGGGGCCCCGGTAACACACGGGCAAATAGTATATTACAACAAACATATTTCTTTTTCAGTTCTTTATTCATCATCATCATTGGGTGCCGTCTCCGCATTGAAAGTTGGTTACCATGGAGCGCCATTCCACTGTCTCTTGCTTTGATGGTGCAGATTGTCATAGGCTGACTTGTCCATCTTTTGATTTTACTCGACCATGTTAGTCTTGGTCTGCTTCTGCTTCTTTTACCTTGTATTTCCCCTTCCAATAATATTTTTAGTAGGCTGTTGTGTCTTTTAACATGCCCCCAAGATTTCATTTGTCTTTTTCTAATTGTGTTTAGTAGTTCTCTTTTCATTTTTAGTTGTTTTAAAACTTCATTGTTTGTTTTCTTCTCTTTCCATCCAATTCTACCTATTCTTCTGTAAATCCACATTTCAAAGGCTGTATAAGGTCCTAAACATTCCATGTAGTTATGTTTAGTTTGTTCCTATAATAATAATTAACAATAGTTAGAATTTCTCTCCATGGCTTTCTTTGGAATGTTACATGATGAGGCTCCAATCTCTTTCACAGTGGTCTGCCATATTTGTCTTTCGTGTCCTGAATATGCGTCATGTGTACCACACACTTTGCTATTTTCGCTTTCTGGGCCGTTGATCATTTCTGATAGTTCTTGATTATTCAGGACAATATTGAAGGCAAGGTGCTTGACACCAACCGAGCTAGAAGTTGTCAGCGACTCATAGCTGATGGCTTGAGCCAGGAACCAGAACCATCTAGACCCTACTCCACCTTTTCACAGTGCTTCTAGAAATAGACTAATCAGACTAGTCTGGCCGAGCGAATAGGGATTGAAGAGGGAAGGCAACCAGGTACCCAAAAATGCTGTGCTGATGTCAGATGTGTTGGGCCGAAAGACACAGCAAATATCACAGATCTACTGCAAACCATGACACATCTACGCCCACTTAACATCCTTTTAAAGATGCATAACGAGATCAATCAATTCCTTTAGTAGTCATTGGGTGAACAACAGAAAAAAAAGAGACAATTTAGGGCAATAATTATCCAGTCATTTTAATATGTGCCAGATAGTGAAGCATACACTTCTTTCTCAACTCTTCCACATATATGAATAGAGTATTAGCACCACAGGAGCAAATTAAATAGAATTTACTTTTCTGCATCTTCCTGTGTCAAACAGATAGCAGATTGGGTGGCCACGGACCACAGTTTGAGAAATGCTGCCATAAATCTTAGACCCTAACACAGATAAGGAATCCTGTAATGTTCATTCATGGTCTATGCCAAAGAACATTGGATGTAATGTTCATTCATGGTCTATGTCAAAGAACATTGGATGTAATGTTCTTCCATGGTCTATGCCAAAGAACATTGGATGTAATGTTCTTCCATGGTTTATGCCAAAGAACACTGGATGTAATGTTCTTCCATGGTCTATGCCAAAGAACATTGGATGTAATGTTCTTCCATGGTCTATGTCAAAGAACATTGGATGTAATGATCATTCATGGTCTATGCCAAAGAACATTGGATGTAATGTTCATTCATGGTCTATGTCAAAGAACATTGGATGTAATGTTCATTCATGGTCTATGTCAAAGAACATTGGATGTAATGTTCATTCATGGTCTATGTCAAAGAACATTGGATGTAATGTTCTTCCATGGTCTATGCCAAAGAACATTGGATGTAATGATCATTCATGGTCTATGCCAAAGAACATTGGATGTAATGTTCATTCATGGTCTATGTCAAAGAACATTGGATGTAATGTTCATTCATGGTCTATGTCAAAGAACATTGGATGTAATGTTCATTCATGGTCTATGTCAAAGAACATTGGATGTAATGTTCATTCATGGTCTATGTCAAAGAACATTGGATGTAATGTTCATTCATGGTCTATGTCAAAGAACATTGGATGTAATGTTCATTCATGGTCTATGTCAAAGAACAGTGGATGTAATGATCATTCATGGTCTATGCCAAAGAACATTGGATGTAATGTTCTTCCAAGGTTTATGCCAAAGAACATTGGATGTAATGTTCTTCCATAACCCTTAATCTTGCATGCTATGTAACAGTTCCACTATTGCTCTTTTCCTGAGCCACAATGCCAAACCATCCTGCATCTTTTCCCCTTGTCTACCTCTATCTCTTTGACTTTCGATCTTTCCTGTTGTTACTAAGTATTCCAACTCACCTCTTCACAATGATCCCCACAAGTGGATCTGGACTGTTTTTTCCTAATTTGTTCTATAATCTTTTTTTTCATCTGCCTCTTTTATTACTGCATCACTTCAGTTTTTGGCTGTCCATGGTACCTTAAGTATCCTAAAATAAAAGCATAAATTCAATCTAACCAGCATTGTATCTCTTTGTTTACTGTCCATGATTCACAAGCCTTGTTGCAGTTTCCTTATATTCCAAGTCGGCTTGTTGCAGGAGCCACCTAGTTAGGTGCTCTGTGCACACCGTGAGCTGTGTGTTTCATCCATTTTGATCACGTTTCGATATTCCAATTGTTTACGATGAATGATGATATCGTATGGCAGGGAACAGTTGGCTGTGTTCACTTTCTGTGCGGTTTCGCCTTGTGTCTTTTGGCGTGTGCTGAGACTGCTATGATGGGGACTATAGCTACCTTTCTTTGTATAGGAGATGAGTTAGTAATTCGGATGATTCCACTGGCATGGGCGGTTGAACAATTATGGATTTTAATTTGTTTGCAGTGAAACCGGGGCTTTCCATAACCAAAGAACCAAAGATTCACAAGCATAATGCAGCAGTGTAACTCTAACCAGCAGTGTAACTCTAACCAGCAGTGTAACTCTAACTAGCAGTGTTTCTCTTTATATTTACTGCCCATGATTCACCACCATAGAACAGCACTGAATCAATGTAGCAGTGCAAGACCTACTTTCTAACACTTTCAATGATAATGACTTGTTGCATAACATATTTCTCATTTTACTAAAAATATTCTTGGCCCATGATATTTTACCTCAGTAGGACATGTCAAACGTACTATCTACCGTTACGTATGCATGCGAGAGCCGGAAAACAAGAGACATAGAAACAAAGTTGAACGCACTCGAAAATAAATGTCTAAGGAAAATACTTGGTATGGCGTGGAATGAATACAAAATAAATGACGAAATTAGAGAAATCGCCAATCAACCACTAATATCTTCAGTAATCAAGAAAAGACGATGGTCATATGTTGGACATGTGATGAGGAGAGATAATAGCCAAATAACAAAGCAAGCCCTCTTGTGGGAAACTAAGAGAAAAATAGGTCGACCCAGAGAGACACTGAGAAGAGAAGAACATTGACCAGAGAGGCAAGAGCAGCAGAAATCGGCTCCCTCAGTGAGATAGAGCTGCTTGCACAGAACAGAGACAAATGGGGAGATTTGATAAAATATCTTTAGAAGGATTGAAAACTGCTAGAATAAAAATTTAGATAAGAGAAAGAGTATCTGGGTCTATGCCCTATAGGCTGGCTACGGCTGGAAAGGTCAATAGATCAATAGAAGACATGTCAAATGACACAAGCAGTGATTTCAGATCATACCAAATAAGTTACTTGTCTTCCCCCTTAAATCAGCAATTAGACCTTGACATTTGTTTTACCAAGAAAACTCATGACTCATTCTTATATTAACTGTTTCTATAAATGTGCCATGGTTCTAAGAACGATGTCCTTATTTACCAGCAACTATTATCAAGTAATCTACGTGAATAAGCAAATGTATATTTATTGACTTTTTCATTCCGTTTGTTGTGTGTGGGGGGCTAGAAGTTTGACCTAGATTGTGATGAGTAAAAAAAAAAAAAACCTGGTGAATATGGTGGTTAAGATAAAATGCAATTATAAAGGGGATACAATGGAATAGATCAAATTAAATAGCATAAACACAGATATGTTTCGATATTAATTGTCTTCAATGTTAATGATAAGACTATTACATTTGTGTGTGTGTGTGTGGGACACATGCATCTGAGTGTGTGTAAAGGATGGGGGCACATGCCTCTGAATATGTGTAGGGGTGGGATGGGCACATGCATCTGAGTGTGTGTGTGTGTGTGTGTGTGGGGGCACACAAGCATCTCTATCTTTGTGTGTGGAGGCACATACATCTCTCTCTCTCGTGTGTGTGTATGTCACATGCATGTTTTCCATAGAAAAGATAGAGATAATTTTCCACACAACAAATTTAAATTGTCAACTCATATATGAGCTTTGCCCTTGACAACCAGAACTAACCAGCTACATTTCCCTGAAACATTCAACGTGATAACATGTGGGTTTTTTTGTTTGTTTAATCTATATTTATATTATTTTTTTTTTTTATTTTTTTTTGGGGGGGGGGGTCTATGGTGTTTTACTTCCATTGCTTAAAGACGTAAGATTATACTTCTTGTGTCCTCTCAATATTCCTTACCGCTGCTTTACATCAAGCTCTATTTATTTTCTAAGCCTGTCTGAACAAAACAACGATAGTCACACATGCAACAGAGACAGGAAATTGTCGTCCCTCCCCCCACCATTAGAATGTGTTGAAAGCTTGTTCAACGGCTCAACTATGGCTCCCTTTTATTGCAACGTACAAAGTTTGTTTCCTATTACAAAGTAGGTTAGATTAAATTTCCAGGAAAATGTTACCTACTAAGAAAAATATACAATTCAGGATACCTAGGCCTACTTTCAGAACCACGGAACTAAATAAATAGAAGCTGTGCCATAATGGCTGACTGGGAAAGAAACTCATTGAGACTGAAAGGAAATATTTGTCACACACTATTAACAAGAATGTACTATTTATTTCAATCTAGTATATCGTAATATCTATTTATATGAACAAACTATAGAGTTAATAGAGGCTACAAAATCTATCTAATGAAATTACATTACAAATGTAAAGCGTACGTGCTGTAGACTAAATATGTGAAATTCCTGGTAAGTTTGTGTTAGGCATTGCTAGCGAAAGATAAAAACTATTGTTACTGCTTTTATTCCCTCCCTGGTTTGTTCGAGAAATTTTTCTATGAGCCTGTTGAATAAATCTTGCATGCCAGGTGTAGATGCAATGAGGCGTTCAGTTCACAATTTATGTCAACAATTATAGAACATTTTTTTCTTTACCTTATCATGACTCAAAGCTTAATTTAGTGAGTGGCAGCTTTGTATCTATATGCTTACCTGTTCTCCAGTCTAACTCTTCTATATGGAAGCTTTTTACCAATGCAATGGAAGAAATTTCAGAGACAAAATGTTTAATGGTTTTAAGAGTTAATCTACATATTTATGCAACATAACATATTATATATGAATTTTTAGATAATTGAACGTGGTATTAGATTTCACCAATACCAAGATGATACAAGACATGTAAAAAAAATGTGGTTTGATGGCGGTTCATACTAATCAAATTGAGAGTGACACACTATGCGGCGAAACGTAAGCGGCCGAAATCATCATGGCGCACAATGCGTCAAAACATATGGAAAGAGTTGATAAGGTAGTATGAAAATAAAAAAATATACAGATTCAAATTAGGATCAGAGGTAAAGGCACAGCTCACAGCACCAGAGCTGGAAGTTGTAACCTATCTTGCCAAGAGAATAGGGATCGAAGAGGGAAGACAACCCGGTACAGAAAAAATCTCATGCAGAAGTTGGATGTGTTGGGCCAAAAGGCACAAATATCACAGTTTTACTACAAACCACAACACAGACACGTCTATGATGAAGAATAAGTAGCAGAAGAAAATGAAGCTATGAATTATTTATTTTCAAATCACATTTAATATACAATAATTCCAATATTTTTCCCTTCAAAATAAACTCACATATGCTCCTCATATTTCAGCATCACATTAAAAATTCTACTCATTATTTATTATATGATGATACATGCCCTAATTAACACATTTTCTTATCTACTCTTATAAACAGTTCCTGCAGTGGTGGTGTCTGATATCAAAGACTACCTGTGAGGATTGATACATCCCAAATTCTCTCGTGCAGAATCAGGAAGTAAAAAAAAGCCAAAACAACATTATATCAGCTTATCTAAAATTAAATAACTCATACTAACTTCCTGACAGTAAACGCATCTCCCCTGTTAAAAATTAAATAATCACAAATTGCATATTTGTTCCCACCTCCTAACATGACAAAAAATAACTACAAAAAAGTCTAACATGAATAAATATATCATTGTAGCTAACTGCATAAATATTTAACATCATTTATAAAGAATACAAAAATAAAGGGAAACAAAATAATTATATTTATGCCAAACATTGTTGGGGCTGTTTATACTTTAAAAGAAATGTCTTAAATGCCTTTTTTTTTTTCTTTTCTGGCCCATACAGTTTCCAGATTTGATAAAGTCTTGTATCACTCTTATAACTAGAGATGTTCTGGGAATGTAAGGTCATCTGGTGTGATAAATGCATCAATGAAAATGAGCACTCATTAGGGAAGACTGGGGCATGGCGAGGAACGGGACGCAACGCAGCCACAAAATCATGGCAAGAAAATATCAAGTATTCCTTAGTTGCTTCTCTTTGCAAGCTACAACATTATCTGTCAGCCATTTCCTGTTTAGAGTATGGCACTTGTTAGTAAGAGCTATTTTGTGTGTGTTAAGTAAATATTAGCATCAGTCTAAACATCGCTAACAATGGATCTTGGCGCAGGCAAGTCATGAGTTTATAATATAAAGTATTGTGTCATTTTTACACCCAAAAAAGAATATGTTTTTGTCTAATCAGAAACGCAGGAGAATTTTTGTGCAATTGATACATCGTCTGGGTTATGACCCACTTAACAGAGGGATTTTTATTGAGGATGATTTCTTGCCTGCGTCTGTTACTGACCAGTCTGTAAGCATGTCTGTCAGTGCAACTACATGAAACATACCAGAGGAAGTCAGTGAATCTGAATGTAGGCATATGTGTGCACCAACAAGACGTAAGGTGTAATTGATTGCTGCATTGGTCCTGTTTCTAATTAAGAGGATTGCTGCAAGTGGTAGTTCACTTGACCCTGTTTGTAGTCCAACTGCTGCAAGTGGTAGTTCACTTGACCCTGTTTGTAGTCCAACTGCTGCAAGTGGTAGTTCACTTGACCCTGTTTGTAGTCCAACTGCTGCAAATGGTAGTTCACTTGACCCTGTTTGTAGTCCAACTGCTGCAAATGACGTCTGTCTTGGCCATGCTTCTACCTCAACTAGGCTTAAAGCAGCTCTATAGTTTCTCCAGAAGACATTTGCACACATTCACAAGCAGCTGCTAAACCAACCACTGGTTGAAATAGAAAGAGGGGAAAAACAACTATCCCAACCAATACTCCAGTTAAACAGCTATTTTTTTTTTCGTTCACCAGCTTTTACCTCTGACGAAGTCCCTAGAGAATAGGAAGTGAATTTTGTGTGTTAATCCATTTTTCCCTGGCAGCCGTGTGCACAGGGGTCCCTCGCCACACAGGCAGATAACTCCGACTTTGGAGGTACTCATATTTTTCCGTCGATGAGTAATTAACGTTTCATGTGGTTCTAGATTATAAAGTTTATTTAAAAATTAAGTGTTTTCAGAAAGTCTTTGCAATGCTGACCTGAGGGTTCACTTTATGCA
This sequence comes from Megaustenia siamemsis, assembly GCA_032433765.1. Classification (NCBI taxonomy): domain Eukaryota; kingdom Metazoa; phylum Mollusca; class Gastropoda; order Stylommatophora; family Ariophantidae; genus Megaustenia; species Megaustenia siamemsis. The sequence continues at coordinate 2,453,319 of JAVIAB010000047.1, read as the reverse complement.
CCCCAGGCCTCGGCAGCCTAGTTTGGAAAACCACCTGACTGGACTACCGATGTTCGGACAACCCATGTTCAATACCCGCTGGAAGCAGTGTGAATTGTACTCGTGGTTGGAAAAAAAAATACCCCCACAGTCGACCCAGCTGTTGGCAGAAATGGGTACCAGGGTATTACCCTGGGAAGGTGAGGAATGTCGCCTCGCACCATGAGTTTCGATGATTGAAGTGACACTATCCAGTAATCTTCAAACATTTCTGGATAGACAGCCGAGCACATATGGGTGAAAACTCGCGTGCTAAGATGCCGGTTCAAGTCTCGTATTTTACCTTTACATTCAAATTAAGAGGGGGCTCTTTACTTTTTTTTTTTTTAATGAAGTTTTATCTCAATCAATCAGAGTACAGAAACTCAAAAAAGAGAAGGTGAATAATGATTACAGAATTACTGAATACAGTAATATGAGTTCATAATTAAGGAAAAATCAAATAATAACATAGAGGTAGAAAACTCCAACATCAACGAGCTACTCTTTGCAGATGACCAATGCCTAATATATGAGGATGAAAACCTGCTACAACAGCATTTAACATCTTTAGATAAAAGCTGCACAAACTACGGTATGAAAATTAACACAGCAAAAACAGAGTCTATAAGAATAAGCAAATTAAGTCACCCATTAAACATTAAGATCAAAGATAAAGGAAAAAACAAGTAGAGGAATTCAAGTATTTGGGCACAATGTTCACAGAAGATAGAAAACTAGACAGAGAAATTGACGTGAGAATACAAAAAGCAAATGCTGTCACATACCAGCTTTCACCATTGCTAAGACATCCAAACATTTCTATGCCAGCTAAGTAAAAAACAAGACAAGAAGAGATAGAATACCAAATGAAACCATAAGAAAAATGGTAGGAACAAAACCCTGCCAAGAATATATAGAACAACAACAACTTAAATGGTTTGGCCACCAGGTCAGAATGAATCCTTATCAATCACCATCAAGGGCGTTCTTCTCGAGAATGCATGGAAAAAGACCAAGAGGTAGACCAGAAGAAGATGGATAGATGCAGTGACAGAGACATGTAACAACAAAGGAAAATCACTAATTCAGATAGTTCGAGCAGCTCAAGAACGACAAATGATATAAACCACGACACCTTTTAGGTATCAGTGAAAGAGAAAAGAAGAAGAAGAGTGAGTTCATATTAATTATAAACGTGTTGTGTAGACAATACTAATACTCCACAATATATATATACACTCAACTAAAAATTCTAGCCATGTCATGTCAGTGCTAGATCTTGTAGTAATAGTTAAATAAGAGAGTAGACTGATAGTCACAAAAGCCGCATGTCAGTGTGAGTGTATGACTTGACTATGTTACTACTGTAGTAAGCTGAGTCAGAGACAGTGAGAGTGGAGCTTTACAATTTACACTGTTATAAGTTATTACACACCACATTGACACAACTGTGACAACACTCGACACTCACAGTCTGACAGTGAGTTGAGTGAGGAGTGAAGGTACTACAACTACAACAACAATAATAAACTATAATAAATTATAAACGATATTAATTATATATATATATATATATGTTTTTTTTCCATTAAAGAAACGTAATTGGTGGATAGTGTCAAATGAGAAGGTACTAGATGAAACGAGATGACTGCCATATCAATCAAGCATATACGTCTTCATCTTACTCGACTGAAGTAAGTCACAACTGAAAACTGTCTTACTGGATCGATAGGTACCAACAAAGATGTTATGTTTTTTACACTAATAAAGATGGCTGCCGGCGCTTGAAATCAGCTTATATAATAACACTTAAATATTGAAAAGAAATAACATCAAAACGCGGGAAACGATCTCCAGTTGGTGTAAAATCTGTCGACAAAATACTTTCAACTATGCAAAATAAATTTATGAGATTGAGCATACAAAATAAAGAAAAAGAGCATTTTATTTATGTCATTGCCTCGTATCCTTCCAGAATATCACCGGAAGTGTCAATCACTAGTCATCACCATCAGGTGCCATGTACTATCATGCTGTAACTCAGTGGTTAGTGAACTGGACTACAAAGGACAAGGGGTAGGGTTCGATCCCAACCGACGGCTCCCGGTTCACCCAGCCCTTAATGGGTACCAGATATTTTCTGAGAAAGTAAAGCGACAAGGGCGTAATACCAACCACATTACCCCCAAAAGCATGTGCCGAAGGTCTGTAAAATGTATGGTCACTAACACCATATTTCCTACGTATACGCCACTCGGCGTGACGGGGGAACTTTACTTTTATAATTCCTTGTCAACCTATTCTCCTTGTAATGTTTTAAACTGTATATTTTTAATTTTGTCTTCACCTGTCTCTTTTGCCTGCAATTTTTCCTATCGTCACGATATTTTCGAGTCATTACATAGACCTACCTAAAGAAAGAGAACTATTTCAAATAAATTTTAAAGGCTTTCTTTTCATTTTATCCTCAAAACTTTTCATTATTTATTATTTTAGCTAGATTTTAGCTGTTATGGTATTGTAACCATTACTTTGTAAAACCGTATCTCTGTGACCAGTACCAGTCCAGTACCTTCGAGCTACATATCAACCAAGTTAACTTCCTTCTTTTTTAACATATAACGGTAGTTTTCGCATGTGTGCCCCGTAACCTGATATATGCCCATTTTAGTAAACGCTGTCACAAAACGTATTTAGGTGAGATGGGTTGACGATTATTGGTAGCTTTTAGATACATTTCTATAATATCTCTCTGGATTTCGGTTCCCAAGTGTCTACCCACTTTAACTCCCCTGATCACCAGGACCCAGACGATATCCTAGCAACCAGTGTCGTTTTCTGCTCCTCTGATGACCTCAGTCTGTTAGCTCTGAAGAACTGACTCGCAGTCCGTCTTGGCTTTCTCCACCCGAGAGAACCCACTCATTTCATTTCTTTCTATCATACCCCCTCCCTCTTTTTTTTTCTTTCCCCTATCCTGATTTGTTTAATTTCTCCTACTCTTTCTAGTTTAGTTTTGTGGAAATAAAATATAATCTTTTTCTCCTACTCTTTCTAGTTTAGTTTTGTCGAAATAAAATATAATCTTTTTCTCCTACTCTTTCTTGTTTAGTTTTGTCGAAATGAAATATAATCTTTTTCTCCTACTCTTTCTAGTTTAGTTATGTGGGAAGAAAATATCATCTTCATTGCACAACGTACAACTCCATAGTGCTGATATTCCCTCCTCAGCACGTTCCACAGAATGAAGCACGCCGGCCACACACTAGTGAAAGAACTGAAGATGGCTTCAGGTCAGATGCATGAATTCCGCAGCTTTGGCGAAGACATAAAGAGAAGATCTATTCCTTCCACTGAGACATTTGACCCCTTTCATTTTGTTATTTTCCATCTCCGCTATGGATCCTTTCCTCGTATTCCTATTCTGATGGTTCTCAATTTTCTTCATTTTCTCAGGATCAGTCCTTAAAACATCTTCCTATAGGAACTGCTTGGTCTCGAGGCAAGACGCCGGCCTCGAGACAGAGAGGTTGTGAGTTCAAATCCGGCTGCACCGGTTGGGATTTTCATTTATGATTTTTCTCTGCGGCAACCACCCCTGATCTCAGCAGCGAGACCCGGCTTGAAACGCCAATTACTCATCGACGGAAAAAAATATGAGTACCTCCGAAATCGTAGTTATCTGCCTGTGCGGCGAGGGACCCCTGTACACACGGCTGCCAGGGAAAAAAAGATAAATTCGCAGTCACAATATCAAACAAATACCAAGTCCTCCAACAACTAGAAAATACAATAAATATAGAAGATCATTGGAAACAGGTAAAAAATATATGGAAAGAGACATGCGAAGAAACACTGGGGAAAAGAGAACGCCAGAATAAGGCATGGATGACAGCAGAGACCCTGGATAAAATTAAAGAAAGAAAGAACAAGAAAGCAGACATAAATAAAAGCAAAACAAGAAGTAATAAAGCCAAGACACAGGAAGCTTACACAAAGGTGAACAAAGAAGTGAGAAGATGCATTAAAAGGGATAAGAGGAAATATATAGATGAATTAGCTAAAGAGGCAGACGAAGCAGCAAATAAAGGGAATATGAAAGAACTGTACAACAGCACAAAGAAATTAGGTGAAAATACAAACAGATCAACGCCTTTATCAAAGATAAGAAAGGAAATCTGCTTAGTAATATAAAGAACAAATGGAGAGATGGAAGGAGCACTTTGAAGAACTTTTGAACAGACCTGGCTCAAATAATCCTCCAGATATACTACCAGCAGAAGAAGAATTACACGTTAACTGCGGAAAACCAAGCAAAGAAGAAATAATGAAAGCCATCAAACTGTTAAAAGATGGTAAAGCCACAGGACCAGATGAAATTCCTTCGGAAGCCATCAAAGCAGATATTATCACCTCTACCAAGATGTTACATAATCTATTGGATAAAATTGGGAGAGGGAAGAAATACCTAAAGACTGGAGAGAAGGTTATATGATCAAACTACCAAAGAAAGGAAGTTTACAGGAGTGCACAAATTATAGGGGAATTATGCTACTATCAGTGCCAGGAAAAATATTAGGCAGAATCATTCTGGAGAGACTAAAAGAGGCTATAGAGAAACACTTGAGAGATGAACAAGCAGGTTTTAGGAAGAACAGATCATGTGCTGATCAAATAACTACTCTACGTATAATAGTTGAACAAAGTTTAGAACTAAAATCCCACTTTATATTGGATTCATAGATTACGAAAAGGCATTTGATAGTTTAGACAGAAGAATGCTTTGGAAGTTGCTGAGTCATTATGGAATCCCATAAAGTTTATTAACCTGATAAAAACAATGTATGAAGGAACAAAATGTAGTGTGGTGCATGAAGGACAGCTTACAGAAGCATTTGAAATAAGAACAGGAGTAAGGCAAGGATGCCTTCTGTCTCCATTTCTCTTTCTACTGGCCATAGATTGGATTATGAAAATAACTCAAAACAACAGAAAGGGATCCAGTGGTCACTGACCAAACAACTTGATGATTTAGACTTTGCTGATGACATAGCTCTCCTATCACACAGCCACCAACAGATGCAAGATAAAATGAGTATATTAGATGAGAGATCACAACAGCTAGGACTAAAGATTAATAGAGATAAGACCAACATTATGAGAATTAATGCAGTTGGCAATAACCAAATAAAACTAGGAGAAATACCTCTACTAGACGTACAATCTTATATATATCTGGGCAGTAATATAGATAAAGAGGGAGGAACAGAAAACGATACCAAAATAAGGATATCAAAAGCAAGAGGAGCTTTCATTGCACTGGGAAACATATGGAAATCCAAAGAAATTAGGCTAAATACAAAAATACAAATTTTCAACTCCAATGTTAAGTCGGTTCTATTATATGGCTGTGAAACATGGAGAATAACAAAACTGACAATCACGAAGGTACAGACTTTCATTAATGGATGCTTGCGCAGAATAAAGGGATGGAAATGGCAGGACAAAGTCACAAACGTGGAATTATGGAAATGTACCGGTCAAATACAGTGGATAAAGAAATACAGCGAAGACGATGGCGATGGATAGGACACACACTACGGAAACCAACTGAGAGTATTACACAACAGGCCCTTTTTTGGAATCCCCAGGGGAAAAGACAAAGAGGAAGACCAAGGAATTCTTGGAGAAGACAGATTGAAGCAGAGATGAAGATGATGGGGAAGACATGGAATGATCTTAAAAGAATTGCAAAAAACGGAACGACTTGGAAGTGTTTGTTGAAGACCTATGCTCCACTGGGAGCTAAAAGGTAGAAGAAGAAGAAGATTGCACAACGTACAACTCCATAGTGCTGATATTCCCTCCTCAGCACGTTCCACAGAATGAAGCACGCCGGCCACACACTAGTGAAAGAACTGAAGATGGCTTCAGGTCATATGCATGAATTCCAGCTTGGCGAAGACATAAAGAGAAGATCTATTCCTTCCACTGAGACATTTGACCCCTTTCATTTTGTTATTTTCCATCTCCGCTATGGATCCTTTCCTCGTATTCCTATTCTGATGGTTCTCAATTTTCTTCATTTTCTCAGGATCAGTCCTTAAAACATCTTCCTAAGGAACTGCTTGGTCTCGAAGCAAGACGCGGCCTCGAGACAGAGAGGTTGTGAGTTCAAATCCCGGCTGCACCGGTTGGGATTTTCATTTATGATTTTTCTCTGCGGCAACCACCCCTGATCTCAGCAGCGAGACCCGGCTTGAAACGCCAATTACTCATCGACGGAAAAAAATATGAGTACCTCCGAAATCGGAGTTATCTGCCTGTGCGGCGAGGGACCCCAGTACACACGGCTGCCAGGGAAAAAATAGATTAACACGCAAAATACAGTTCCTAGTCTCTAGGGACTTCGTCAGAGGTAAAATCTGGCGAACGAAAAAAAATCCACCCCTCCCCAACCACTCTGCTCCTACTTAAGAACTGCTGTATTGATCAGCTGTGTTTCGCCGACCTGATGCTGGCAGTCAGCTTTGGGTCAATTACTGGTTGGACGCGTTGACCCGCCTATTCCTTGTTATTTGTTTCGTTCCTAGCCGGAGACGTTCGGTCGAAACGTTCGTTCTTTAGATTGATCTTATTGGCAACAGTTGAAGCATAATTGTTGTCTTTTATTATTGCATCTAATTAGACGGTCATACCAGACATGCTTTTTTCTTTTTCTTTTTTTTTACAGAAGAGTTCCGAATACAATTGTTAGCAGGTTGTATCTCCACTCTAAGGCAGGCGGGGAGGAAAGGGGGTGGGGGCTGGTAATGCTAGAGGCACGATGTCGGCCTCTGAACAGGAAGAACCGGGTTCAAAGATCACCGGAAGTTGTGATTTTTCAAAAATAGAAAAAAAAAATGAATCCGTGATTTCTTTATGACTTTACCCTCCCTGATCTCTTGTGTAGTGAGATTCAATGTCTAGCCCAATCGGTTAACGGCAATAACCAGGACAACCAGTGTGCACTCGCGTACGTTAAAGAACCCTTGGTAGTTATAATCGAAAAGAGTAGACCATAAATATGGCCACTGTGCAGGCAACATTGTCAGCAGAAAGCTACCCACATCATGAATCCCAGGCCATGCTTCGGAGTCGAGCACGCGGGCCAGGATTCGATTCGGATTTTCTAGAGGGAGATATAGGAGCACATACGGATTCTGGTGTGTAGCGACCTCGGAGATATCGAAGCACATACGGATTCGCCTGGTGTGCATCGACCATGATCCAAACATATAAACACCAAACATCTTAACACCAAACATATAAACACCAAACAACAACAATCCTCCATTCTAATTAATAAATGCCCAAACCAAATCCAAACCACCTTATCTATTACTAAAATTAACTAGTAAAAAGAAGAAAAAAATCGAGGCCAAAGACTCAAAAAGGTTCTATGAGTCATATGTTCCTCAAAAAACAAGTAACGGACGGAGAATACTGACCAGCTAGCAAATTCAGAGAACGTCAATCAACAAACTGAATGATTTATAATCACTTATTTTTATAGCCACTTTTGAAGATATGTCTATCATCACGGATACTGCTGGTGAAATATAAAACAGTTCTGATCCATAACATCATGGAAGAAGAAAAACGATATGAATTATGGGATATCAATGTATAGAAGGGAGATAGATCTGGTCTCAATGAGCAACCACTACGGAATGGAGAAAGCTGGATGCGGCCATCCTAACTGTAACACTGACCATGAGGGCGACAGAATCAGAATGAGAAAGAAAGTTCTAAACACAAACAGTTATCTATAGGGGAATAATAGATCAGCAAGTGTGCAAAATATTATATTACGGGGACAATAAGTCAGCAAAAAAGTATGCATAGAAGACATTAAATCAGCAAGTGTGCAAGAAATTATAGATGAGGAATAATAACTCAACAAGTGTGTAAGAAAGTATATTAAGGGGATATTTAGTCAGTAAAGTGTGCAAGAATTATTTACAATAAGTCAACAAACGTTCAAAAAAATTATATTAAGGGGACAATAAGCAGCAAAGCGTGCTAGAAATTATGTGTAGGGGACAGTAAGTCAGCAAAAGGTAAACAAACGTATGTGAAGGAGACAGTAAGTCAGCAAAAGGTAAACAAACGTATGTGAAGGAGACAGTAAGTCAGCAAAAGGTAAACAAACGTATGTGAAGGAGACAGTAAGTCAGCAAAAGGTAAACAAACTTATGTGAAGGAGACAGTAAGTCAGCAAAAGGTAAACAAACTTATGTGAAGGAGATAGTAAGTCAGCAAAGGTAAACAAACTTATGTGAAGGAGAGAGTATGTCAGCAAAGCGTGCAAGAGATCATGTATAGGTGCACATCAAATACCATGCCTACGTGCGTAGGTGATCATGTCTCTCCACAACCCTCGATCTCGATAGTTATTTATCATTTCTGTTGTTGACCTTCTGCCAAGCCATTCTTTTAAAGGCTGTCTGGTATCTGTTCTCTGTGCTCCCCTACATCTCTTCGTCCCTCAATTTCTCTGTTGTTACAATATTTTCCAGCTGTAGCCTTACTTATTACATGGCAAAAAAATTATGACTGTTTCTGCCTAATATCAGAAATTAGCTCCATTTTTTTTTCAGTTCCAGCCGCTTTATGAACGTTTCCATTACTCTTCTTAGCTGCCCATGGTATTCTTAGCATTCTTCTGTAAAACCACAATTCTACAACCTTCAGTGATGCTACTGCCCGTTGTCCCATTGTCCGTGATTCATACCCATATATTAAGACTGGTTCAGCTAGACACTTAATAACTATTTTTCTTCGTTCCATTTTTGAAAACGGATTGTACAGTATCTTCCTCATTTCTTGAAAAGCTTCCTGAGCTATTCTGCATCTCATCATCATCATCATCATCATCATCATCATCATCATCATCATCATCATCATCATCATCATCATCATCGAGTGCCGTCTCCGCAACGAAGGTTGGCTACCATGGATTGCCATTCCACTCAGTTTCTTGCCTTGATGGTGCAGGTTGTCATAGATTGACTTGTCCATCTTTTGATGTTACTCGTCCATGTTAGTCTTGGTCTGCCTCTACCTCTTTTACCTTGTATTTTCCCTTCCAATATTACTTTTAGTAGGCTGTTGTGTCTTTTAACATGTCCCAAAAATTTCATTTGTCTTGTCTTAATTGTATTTACTAGTTCTCTTTTTAATAGTAAAAAAAAAAGTAAAGTACCCCCGTCACGTCAAGTGCGTATAGGGAATATGGTGTTAGTGACCATAAATTTTACAGACATTCGGCACATGATTTTTGGGGTAATGTGGTCGGTATTACACCCGTGCCGCTTTACTTTCCCAGAAAAAAATCTGGTACCCATTAAAGGCTGGGTGAACCCGAAAGCCGTCGGTTGGGATCGAACCCTACCTCTTGTCCTTTGTAGTCCAGTTCACTAACCACTGAGCTATCGCGGTTATTTTGTGTTATATTTGGTTATATTTGTCGTCATTTTAGGTACAGTAAAACTTTCATTTAGATGACCTGATATTTAGCGGGGAAAAAAAGTGTGGCTTTGTAATTGTATTGATAAGAAACTCGTAAAGTTGCCTGAATAAAGACAAGCCCTGAACAAAGGATGAACACCCACATGTGATAAAGTCAAGTGTTATCTAGAAAACTGGAAGTTTAAAACACCATAATAAAATAGCTAGGAAGTCTAGTGACAAACGAGAAATCACAAAAAGCAGAGATAGATAAAACGATAATTCACAAACAGCAGAGATAGACAAACGACAATTCACACACAGCAGAGATAGAAAAAACGACAATTCACAACAGCAGAGATAGACAAACGACAATTCACAAACAGCAGAGATAGACAAACGACAATTCATAAACAGCAGAGATAGAAAAACGACAATTCACAAACAGCAGAGACAGATAAAACTATAATTCACAAACAGCATGGATAGACAAACGATAATTCACAAACAGCAGAGATAGACAAACGACAATTCATAAACAGCAGAGATAGAAAAACGACAATTCACAAACAGCAGAGATAGACAACGATAATTCACAAACAGCAGAATTAGACAAACGATAATTCACAAACAGCAGAGATAAACAAACGATAATTCACAAACAGCAGAGGTAGACAAACGATAATTCACAAACAGCAGAGATAGACAAACGATAATTCACAAACAGCAGAGATAGACAAACGATAATTCACAAACAGCAGAGATAAACAAACGATAATTCACAAACAGCAGAGATAGACAAACGATAATTCACAAACAGCAGAAATAGAGAAATGATAATTCACAAACAGCAGAAATAGAGAAATGATAATTCACAAACAGCAGAGATAGACTCAAGATGCAACAAAACTTGTCAAATCATTGGATAGCTATCACCACTATTGTCCAACAAGGAAGTAACTCTAGAGGCGAAACGGTCACTTTACCATACAATCTTCATCCCAACGTTGTGCTACCAATGCCAGACCTGGACCCTAGATGCAAGAACAACAAGATAAATAACCTCTACAGAAATGAAATGTGTTAGACGAATTACAGGAAACAGCCTGAGAGACAAGATCAGGAATGAAGAACTGAGGAGAAAAAAGCTAGGAATAACCCCTGCCATAGAATATATAAAGAAACAACAGATACAATGATTTGGCCACGTGACAAGGCAGAGTGATCAACACACAACGAGCCCTCAATAAAAGTGAGAATTCCAGACTCAAAGGTCGACCACGAGAAAGATGGATGGAACATTAGAAACACTTAGGAAACATAACAGCAGCAGAAGCGAACAAAAGAGCAACAGACCGCGAATTATATCTCCCTCGACGCTGAAAGGCAAATGAGGAAGGAAAGAAGAGAAGAAGAATTACCTTCAACATGGCCACAATGTGACAATTGGTAAGTATGTTGTACACATTTTTCTTCCACGGTTCTAGAATGTGATAATCTAATGATATTTTTATCCGCAAGTGGATATCAACATTGAAGGAATGGACCTGGAGACAGTTCAGAATTACAACTACTTGGACATACTATAACCAGTGATGGAAAATGTACAACTGAAATAAACAAAAGAATAGGAATGACAAAAAGTAATTTTAATGTCATGAAGAACATACTAACATCAAAACAAATAACACCAGGGCTAAAACTAAGAATAGCAAAATGGTATGTCTTCTCAACATTCCTATACGGTGCAGAAATATGGACGTTAGATAAGAAAACAGAACAGAGAATTAAAGCCTTTGAAATGTGGATATATAGAAGAATAGGTAGGAAGGAAGGAAAAGAAAACAACGATGAAGTCTTAAAACAACTAAACATGAAAAGAGAACTACTAAACACAATTCAAACAAGACAAATGAGATTTTTGGGCCATGTTAAAAGACACAAAGGCCTACTAAAATTAATCCTGGAGGGGAAAATAGAAGGTAAAAGGGGCAAAGACCTACTAAAATAATCCTGGAGGGGAAAATAGAAGGTAAAAGGGGCAAAGGCCGACCAAGACTAACATGGACGAGTTTTCATCAAAGGATGGACAAATCAGCCTATGACAACCTGCACGATCAAAGCAAGAGACAGAGCGGAATGGCGCTCCATGGTAGCCAACCTTCGTTGCGGAGACGGCACTCGATGATGATGAACGTTATTTTTTAATGGCAAATGGCTAATATATTTGTATATCCTACATATGTGTATATACTAAGTAATATTGTCCGGTCCATTTTTAGGTCATAAATGCAAGCATATTTCGATGATTTTTGAGTTATATTTTGACATTTTTACGTCATAAAAATCCAAGCTCTAATGGGTCTATTATATCATCAAATAGTATTCCCCATTGTCTGGATATATGGAGATAACAAGTACAATAATATATGGGCAAGATGATTCCATCTATTTTTAGATATAGCCACATTTGGAATGGGACAGAACGTGTCTAGGCATGTCGCTCACTCGAAACGATCGATGCCATGTATGGCTGTATAGTAGGGAAAATTGAAAAATATAGAAAAAATGGTATGGTAAAAGCTTTACGTGGTTAGTAGATGACACAGATTTGAACGACTTTCGGCTCAATAGGCCTTCAGCAGGAACAAACAAACAACATACACACAGATAACTAATCCTACATAGCTAACTAGTAATGAAACATCCAAAACAAAATAATCGAAATATGTTAAAGAAAAGAAAATTGACTTCCTTGTGTCGTGGACCGTGGTCAGAATGGAAAAGGAATGGCCCCACAAGTGTAGCTGTAATTATACCCTCAGGTCAGGTGAATGGTTCTAAAAATACACGAGTGGGGGGACGCTGTCTAGGTTACGTCGACTGCAGAGACACCGATAATGTCTGAAAGTATCTAAGGGCCCATAAATGCATGTGTACACACATACAGATGCGCGTATACATTTATACACGTACAAGCAGACTTGCAATACTTATACATATCAACATACACATATATATACATACACATACATATATATGCATACAAGCAAGCACACACATACATGCATATATATATATATATATATATATATATCAATACCCGTATATATGAACACAAACATGCATGTGCACATCCATACGGGGACAATCATATGTGTAGAAATGTGCGCATAACGCACACCTAACCAGAGGAGTTCACACCGGGGTCAGTGTGCATACTCGATGGCTGTATAATATCTACATATAGAATGGTGTCACACACTGATTAGGTATTGTTTACTTTATAATAGTAAGTATTATTTTGTTTGTGAAAATAACAAATATAAATAATAACAACTAATAAATAACATTGATCACTGAACCAATAATTGTGGTAAATAATTATTGATAAATAAAAAAAGTGGAAAATAATACTAAGTGTTTGAAATGTTTTCAGTTATTCTTCCTCTGGGATTCCTATTGCTTATGTCAGCAATAGGAATATTGTCTGTGGAGTGGAAGGTCTACATATCTTTATCAGGCAGTTGAGACAATCGTATTTACGCGAAGAAGCTCGACTAACTAAGCAATCAATTACATGTTTCAGGCTGTGGCAATAGCCAGTAAGTGATAATCATATTCTGGCTAAACAGAGAAGAAAATGTATGTTATGTATAGTCAGTTCACAACATAGTTCAGTGAAATCGCCAGTGACCTTGCCTTGCTATGTCGCAGTTAAAGTGGCGCTAGTTCTGTTGAAACTACATAAGAAGGGAGTGGTCAATATGGTACAGTGAGGCATTCTGTCAACATTTGGAACTTACATTTACATTCTAATAAAGAATAAAGTGTTTTACATAATATTGTATTAGTTATTGAAAGGAGTGTGTGCACGAAACAATATTTTACCTGAAACTGATCAATTCTGTCACATCTAGCTTGACAAGGGCAGAAGAAATATAACGATTACGTGGTACAATTTTTAGAACATGAAAATTTATTATTTTAGAGATTCTCTAATTTATTATGCAAGTACGTGCATAAATTGGAATTTTATGTTTGTTAAAATAATTATTTAAACGTTAGAATGGTTATTTATTCGACCTCCAATGAGTTTAAAATTGGGAATAAGTGAGTATATTATAAAATTATTTGTAATTTGTTATTACTCATTATGAAGTATATTATTACAATACTTCAGAAAATGAAGCAAAATAGACAAAATGTTTAATATATAGTACAGTTAATAAGTCAATCACTTCAATTCTATTATCAATAACTAATTTACTGGGAAGAATACTAATAATGTTATATATAACACTCAATGTTATAAAGAACGAAGATAAAGAACGGAAATATCCAGTGAGGCTGCTTGGGTTTTCCCATACCCTCAGAAACAAGTACGGGTAATTTCCATTCCGTGCTGAACGTACGTTTCATCATCTCTAACATATTTAGTTTGTAAGCAATCATTTATTGTTTAAAGATTATAACAACAAAATATTTTAATACACAAAATAAAACCACGTTGAACTGTATATACTTCCCAAGGGAGATTAATCGAGCTTTTTTTTCTTTAGAAAGCATGTAATTTAACTTTGTTCAGGAGATGACAAATACTGGTGAGAAATTAATTTATCAGCATATCATTATTAATTATTATGTAATTTAGGAGTTTAGCTACCTATTTCCGCTAAACGAGTGATCTCCCCCGATTGATCGTGCGTATTTTAATGTGTTAACTTTGTTTCTAGTTTTTGTCCATTTAATTATTATTTTTGTCTCAACAAAGTTTAGGGTATTCCACCCTAACTCAGGGGTTAAGGCAAAGAAATGCAAGTGAATGCATACAAATGCGAAGCTGCAGTAAAGCTGAATGCGAGGCTCAGGGGTGTTCTAATGACAGTTAATATTGTATCATCAGCATACCTTAGATTATTTATATTATGACCTCCAATTGTTATTCCAGGCATGCCCCTTATGGATCTTAAAATAATATCACTATAAATATTAGACAAATCTGGTGACAGCACACAACCTTGTCTAACACCCTGTTTTATTTGTTGAAACATTCCCAATTGGTTTCCAGTTCTTATGGCCGCTGTTTGTTGCCAGTACATGTTCTTTATTATTCTTTAGATCTTTGCTGTCTACGTTTATGCTTTCTAAAATGTTGATTATTTCTTGGTCCTTTACTTTGTCAAATGCTTTGGTATAATCTATGAAACAGAGGTATAGATCTGTTTTCACCTCTATGGCTCTTTCTACTAAAGATCTTATGATATAAATGGCATTGCTCGTTCCTTTACCTCCAACAAAACCACACTGTTCATCGCTAATTTCTGGACTGATTTTGTTCGCACTCTTCGCATGATGATTATTAGTAATATCTTAGTCATATGACTCATAAGGCTTATTGTGCGATGATCATCGCATTCAATCGCACCCGATTTCTTTGTAGGGCTATGAATATTGATTTGAGCATGTCGTCTGGTATATATCCGCTGTTGTAGATATCATTCATATTTTTGTTATTATTTCTATTCCAAAATCACCCATGCTTCAATCTCTTCTTAGTTATATTATTGGTCCAGGAGCTTTGCCTACTTTCATATTGCGCAAGGCGTCTTCCACTTCTTCTCTGAGTATTTCTGGTCCTTCTCCATTATCCTTAATATTTACTTCCGTTCGTTCATCATTATAAAGATCTTTAATGTATTCTGTCCATCGTTCCATTATGTTTTTCTTGATCAATCAACAGTCCTTCCTTTGATCATAAACATCCAGTTTTTTATTGCGTTTTTCTTCCTGTTATTTCTTCAATTTGTTTGTATATAGCTTTAGCATTCCTTTTTGTGGCATTTCAACCTCTTTGCATCTCTCTTTTAGCCATGCTTCTTTTGCTTCATTGTATTTTATTACAATTTCTTTATTTAATCTCTTATCTATCTATTGACCTTCGAGCCATATATACCGGCCCATAGGGCGTAGACCAAGATACTCCTTCTCTTATCTGAATTTTGGTTCTAGCAGTTGTTAATTCTTTTAAAGATATTGTATAAAATCTCGCCATTTGTCTCTGTTCTGTGCAAGTAGCTCTATCTCAATGAGGGAGCCGATTCCTGCTGCTCTTGCCTCTCTGATCAATGTCTTCTCAGTGTCTCTCTGAGACTTCTCTTTTCCTCTTACCAGTTGTTCCCTACATGAGGGTTTGTTTTGCTATTCGGTTATTATCTCTTCTCATCACATGTCCAACATATGACCATCGTCTTTTCTTTATTACTGAAGATATTAGTGGTTGATTGGCGATTTCTCTAATTTCATCGTTTGTTTGAATTCGTACCAAGTATTTTCCTTAGACATTTATTTTCAAATGCGTTCAACTTTGTTTCTATATCTCTTGTTGTTTTCCACCTTTCACACGCATACGTAAGGGTTGATAGTACATTTGATTTGAATAGTCTAAGTTTTGTGTTTGTGCTGATGAGTTTTGATTTCCACAACTTTTCAAGGCTTCTGAAAGATATTGCTGCTTTAGCTATTCTGATTCTAATTTCTTTGCTTGTATCCCCTTCTCGATCAATGTGACTTCCAAGATAAAGTGATGGGTATCTTCTACTGTTTGTTTTCCATGTATATTTTGTCGTCTGTTGGAATTAAGCTTTTCATGACTTTAGTCTTTTCATGTTTAATCTCAAGCCCAATTTTGCTGGCTATTGATGATAGTTCATTTGTGTTTTCCTGCATCGTTTTTATCTGACTGCTGATGAGTACTATGTCATCAGCAAATTCGAGGTCCTCCAATTGGTCTCCTTGTATCCATTCGATACCTTTATTACCAGTGCAGCATTTCTTCATTATGAAGTCCATAACAACTCCAAATAACAAGGGCGATAAAATACATCCTTGTTTAACCTCAGTTTCTATTGGGAAACATTCGCTCAGTCCTTCCTCTGTTCGAACTGCACATGTGTGACCATCATACATGTCTTAATAATATTTATGATTTTTTATGGTAAGCCATATTGCTTCAGAATTTTCCACAAAGAATCTCTATGAATACTGTCAAATGCTTTTTTGAAGTCGATGAAGTTAAGTACAAAAGGTTTATAAGTGTTGTAGTTGGTTATAAAAATCGTCCTTAACTTCATCATCAGCTTCGTTTAATCCCTTATACTCATCTTTATTTTCTTAATTTCTTCTTCTTGTATCCATTAGCTGCAAAATGTCACCTGTCATCCATTTCTTTCTTGAATTTGTCCTCACTGGTGGTATGAACTCTTTTGATGTTTGTTGCATTGATTCTTTTAGCATTTCCCACTGTTCATCAGTGCTTTGTATCTTCTCTGTTGCATTGTACCGGTTCTGAATTGTGATTTTATATTTGTCTTGCAGCTTCTTGTCTGATTTTAGTAAATCTAAATTTAACTTGATGTTAACTGAGGCTCGTTTTGTTGCTTTTAATTTTACTCTAAGCTTTCCCACAACTGATACATGATCACTATTGCAATCTGCCCCTGGTCTAGTTTTCACACACACCAGGCTGTTTCTAAATCTATTGCTTATCATTATGTAATCAATTTGATCACATGCGTTGTCTCCTGGGCTTTTCCATGTCCACAGACGTCTTGGATGTTGCTTAAACCAGGTGTTTCCTATCATCATGTTGTGTGTTCTTGCCCATTCAATAAGTTTGTCACCTCTTTCATTCCTCTCGCCCAAGCCATAATGACCAACTTCCTCAACTCTTTCCTTTCTACTTTTGCGTTAAAATCCCCTAGAACTATGGTGTTTTCATGTGGTTTGCATTCATGAAGTGCATCATTTAACTCGTCGTAAAATTTATCATTGTTTCCTCTAGACGTCTGCTGTTGGTGCATAAACTTGTATAAGATTTATGTCTATTGGCATTCCATTCAATTTCACTAAAAGGACTCTGTCAGTTTACATAATACTTAAGTAAAAAGTACGTAAAATGCACAACAACATTATGAAATGTACAGTGCGCGTTATATGAGAAACCACATGTTCACCAAACTCAAAACAGGAACTACCAGCCTATGACACTGTACACTGGATAACATGACAACAAAATATGTTCTATAGGATTGCCTCCAGTACACAGACCTGAGAAAGACAAATATGTGACCCACACCACCTCACTGGAAGCGAAACTATACCAGACAACTGAATCACTTAAACAGACAGCTGCCTTCATAAGAGAGTCTGGAGTCCTGGTCTAAATGAGCCTTGATCGCAGAAGAAAAGAATGGATTTGTAAATACTCTATACCACTTTGTACAGTACTATAGTGTTTAATTCAATCTTGCCTGTTGTCAATAGAACTCTTGTATAATAGAGAACTATCAATGCTGTACTGCATTATATAACTAGAGACCATTTAACACTTACCAAACCATTGTTATAAACTTAAATTGCTCATGAAAATAGATAATCTTACAGCACTTAGACAATCCACAAACAGAATACACGAATTCAAGATGCAACTCAAACAATCCTTTAAGCATTCTCTTATCTTTTCTTCTTTTTGTCCCCAATCTCTTTCCTCCTCAATTTTCCACCAGAAAGAAAATATTCCAAATGCTCCCTTCTCATAAAATGGTCACAATTATTTTTTTTAATACTAAGTTGGAAATAAATATTCTCTCTTCTTTGACCTCATTTAGCACGTTCACTTGTTCTTTTATTTAGTTTTCTGTAACCACTTCAGATTTATTCAATGAAACCACACTTCTTGGCCTCCAAAAATTTGCTAGTCTGTCCGATTGTCCACGATTCGCTCCCATATATCAAGACTCTACAGTACAATGGAAAACTCTTTTTCTTACTTCCATTAAAAAAAATTGAACATACATACTTTTACGTAAAATAAATAGCGTGATATATTGATATGTATGTATGTATAAACACAGTCCCATAGTTGTTTGCTCTCTCACAGAACTACCAGAGTAAGAGCAAGACAACTACTTTATCTTACTTTCTGTTTTCTACACATAACGAAACAAGAAGCAACGAATTTGAATGATTTTCTTACTTTCTGTTTTCTACACATAACGAAACAAGAAGCAACGAATTTGAATGATTTTCTTACTTTCTGTTTTCTACACATAACGAAACAAGAAGCAACGAATTTGAATGATTTTCTACTTTCTGTTTTCTACACATGACGAAACAAGAAGCAACGAATTTGAATGATTTTCTTACTTTCTGTTTTCTACACATAACGAAACAAGAAGCAACGAATTTGAATGATTTTCTTACTTTCTGTTTCTACACATGACGAAACAAGAAGCAACGAATTTGAATGATTTTCTTACTTTCTGTTTTCTACACATGACGAAACAAGAAGCAACGAATTTGAATGATTTTCTTACTTTCTGTTTTCTACACATAACGAAACAAGAAGCAACGAATTTGAATGATTTTCTTACTTTCTGTTTTCTACACATGACGAAACAAGAAGCAACGAATTTGAATGATTTTCTTACTTTCTGTTTCTACACATGACGAAACAAGAAGCAACGAATTTGAATGATTTTCTCCTAAACATGAAAGCGAAATTCCCGATATAACTACTTTTTTAAAAACAGGTAAGAAGTGTAATGGAGCCGCGATAGCTCAGTGGTTAGTGGCACGGGGGAGCCGCGATAGCTCAGTGGTTAGTGCACTGGGGAGCCGCGATAGCTCAGTGGTTAGTGCACTGGGAGCCGCGATAGCTCAGTGGTTAGTGCACTGGGGAGCCGCGATAGCTCAGTGGTTAGTGCACTGGGGAGCCGCGATAGCTCAGTGGTTAGTGCACTGGGGAGCCGCGATAGCTCAGTGGTTAGTGCACTGGGGAGCCGCGATAGCTCAGTGGTTAGTGCACTGGGGAGCCGCGATAGCTCAGTGGTTAGTGCACTGGGGAGCCGCGATAGCTCAGTGGTTAGTGCACTGGGGAGCCGCGATAGCTCAGTGGTTAGTGCACTGGGCTACATGGGGACAAGATGTCGGGTTCGGTCCTGATCGATGACTTCCAGTTTTTACTCAGTCTAAAATGGTTACATGATTTTTTTAAATGAAAAAGTAAATGAAAGTGAAAGTAAAGCGGCATGAGCGTAATACTGACCCCATTACCCCAAACATCTTATGCCAAAGGTCTATACAAATTATGGTCACTAACACCATATTCCTATATGCCACGTTCGTGACGGGGCTCATTACCTTTTTTTTTTTTTTTTTTTTTTTTTTTTTTTAACTTTTAAAGCCGGGCAGTCTTATATCGGAGGGCTATCTGTCTGTCAGGCTGCCTGCCTGAACTCTTTTCTCACTTCTATTGACATAGATTTGCTGTATAAGACGCTTTTCATTTTCTAAAATGCTATTTTAACCTGAGCTATTCTGCCTTTTATTTCTGTGGTGCTTCTTCAACTGATGTTATTATTGTGCCCAAGCATTTGTTACCTTGGATAATGAAAAGAGCAATGAAGACAGATTAACATTAACATATGTAATCATTGAAAAGAACTGGCTTTATAAACACCATTCTACAGATTAATTTAAAATAGGGCCACGTCAAAGATACAGCGGGCTGGAAAGAACAATAATGGAAGGCATGGTTTCTGGGCGTTGCATAAGTGCCAGAACAAAAAGAAGGTGGTTTCAAGACATCAGAGACCTTGAACATGACAACAGAAGAAGTGGGAGACCTAGCAGGAGAGAGAGACCCCTACGGGCTGGATGAATGGAACGTTGAACATGACAACAGAAGAAGTGGGAGACCTAGCAGGAGAGAGAGACCCCTACGGGCTGGATGAATGGAACGTTGAACATGACAACAGAAGAAGTGGGAGACCTAGCAGGAGAGAGAGACCCTACGGGCTGGATGAATGGAACGTTGAACATGACAACAGAAGAAGTGGGAGACCTAGCAGGAGAGAGAGACCCCTACGGGCTGG
This sequence comes from Megaustenia siamemsis, assembly GCA_032433765.1. Lineage (NCBI taxonomy): Eukaryota > Metazoa > Mollusca > Gastropoda > Stylommatophora > Ariophantidae > Megaustenia > Megaustenia siamemsis. The sequence goes on along the minus strand of JAVIAB010000047.1, from coordinate 2,432,869 downwards.
ATGAATGGAACGTTGAACATGACAACAGAAGAAGTGGGAGACCTAGCAGAAGAGAGAGAGACCCCTACGGACTGGATGAATGGAACATTGACATGACCACAGAAGAAGTGGGAGACCTAGCAGGAGAGAGAGACCCCACGGGCTGGATGAATGGAACGTTCACGAAAGGACATGCGACCTGATGGCGATGATGAAAGTCGTGATATGACGTCATGCACATTAAAGTTCGCAGGTTCAGTAATTAATGTTTATTCCGACTAGAAGGAACTAATATTACTTCACACCAATAATATTAATGTTTATTCCGACTAGAAGGAACTAATATTACTTCACACAATAATATTAATGTTTATTCCGATAGAAGGAACTAATATTACTTCACACCAAAATATTAATGTTTATTCAACTAGAAGGAACTAATATTACTTCACACAATAATATATTCATTGTACTACAAATCATCATCATGTGCCATACCGGTTGGCGTAGGCGACCATGTCCTTCCACAATCTTCCATCTACAGTGCATCGTATCAATTCTGTTGTTGACTGTTTGCCATGCCATGACACCAAACTTTCCAGTATTTTCTGTCTTTGTCGTCTGCGATCTCTTTTTCCTTTTATTTTGCTAGTTGTAACCAAGTATTCCAACTTTCTTCTTCTCATGATGTGCCCGAAAATGTTGAATGTTTCTTTCTGTTATTTTTTAGGAGCTCCCTTTTTGTGTTGGCCTCTTTGAGAACTTCCTCATTGGTTTTTTTTAGCTGTCCAATGAACTTTTAACATTCTTCTAAGAAATCCCATCTCTGTGGTCTCTAATCGTCTTGTCATTTATTTGTTTACTGTCCATGATTCACTTCCATAGGTCAGAATTGGTTCTATATAGCACCGATGAACTCTCTTTCTCACTTCTATGATATAGATTTGTTGCATAAGATATTTTTCATTTTCTGAAATGCTATTTTGACCTGAGCTATTCTCATTTTTATTTCTGTGATGCATCTTCTATCTGAAGTTATTGAATCAGTGAATAAAGGTGGAGGACAAATATGGGAGTGTGTGTTAGAGTCCACGGGGAAAAGTGGTAAGAGTTCACTCAAGTAGAAAAACATTGAGTTCACGAGGAAAATGAAAAGCAATCAGGAGAGAGAAAGCAATCAGGAGAGAGAAAGCAATCAGGAGAGAGAAAGCAATCAGGAGAGAGAAAGAAATCAAGAGAGAGAAAGCAATCAGAAGAGAGAAAGCAATCAAGAGAGAGAGCAATCAGGAGAGAGAAAGCAATCAGGAGAGAGACAGCAATCAGGAGAGAGAGAAAGAAATCAAGAGAGAGAAAGCAATCAGAAGAGAGAAAGCAATCAAGAGAGAGAAAGCAATCAGGAGAGAGAAAGCAATCAGGAGAGAGACAGCAATCAGGAGAGAGAAAGAAATCAAGAGAGAGAAAGCAATCAGAAGAGAGAAAGCAATCAAGAGAGAGAAAGCAATCAGGAGAGAGAAAGCAATCAGGAGAGAGAAAGCAATCAGGAGAGAGAAAGAAATCAAGAGAGAGAAAGCAATCAGGAGAGAGAAAGCAATCAGGAGAGAGAAAGCAATCAGGGAGAGAAAGCAATCAGGAGAGAGACAGCAATCAGGAGAGAGAAAGCAATCAGGAGAGAGAAAGCAATCAGGAGAGAGACAGCAATCAGGAGAGAGAAAGAAATCAAGAGAGAGAAAAGCAATCAGAAGAGAGAAAGCAATCAAGAGAGAGAAAGCAATCAGGAGAGAGAAAGAAATCAAGAGAGAGACAGCAATCAGGAGAGAGAAAGAAATCAAGAGAGAGAAAGCAATCAGGAGAGAGAAAGCAATCAGGAGAGAGACAGCAATCAGGAGAGAGAAAGAAATCAAGAGAGAGAAAGCAATCAGAAGAGAGAAAGCAATCAAGAGAGAGAAAGCAATCAGAAGAGAGAAAGCAATCAGGAGAGAGAAAGCAATCAGGAGAGAGAAAGCAATCAGGAGAGAGACAGCAATCAAGAGAGAGAAAGCAATCAGGAGAGAGAGAAAGCATCAGGAGAGAGAAAGCAATCAAGAGAGAGAAGGCAATCAGGAGAGAGACAGCAATCAGGAGAGAGAAAGCAATCAGGAGAGAGACAGCAATCAGGAGAGAGACAGCAATCAAGAGAGAAAAGCAATCAAGAGAGAGAAAGCAATCAGGAGAGAGAAAGAAATCAAGAGAGAGAAAGCAATCAGAAGAGAGAAAGCAATCAAGAGAGAGAAAGCAATCAGAAGAGAGAAAGCAATCAGGAGAGAGAAAGCAATCAGGAGAGAGAAGCAATCAGGAGAGGACAGCAATCAAGAGAGAGAAGCAATCAGGAGAGAGAAAGCAATCAGGAGAGAGAAAGCAATCAAGAGAGAGAAAGCAATCAGGAGAGAGACAGCAATCAGGAGAGAGAAAGCAATCAGGAGAGAGACAGCAATCAGGAGAGAGACAGCAATCAAGAGAGAGAAGCAATCAAGAGAGAGAAGCAATCAGGAGAGAGAAAGCAAACAGGAGAGAGAAAGCAAAAAGGAGAGAGAAAGCAATCAGAAGAGAGAAAGCAAACAGGAGAGAGAAAGCAATCAGAAGAGAGAAAGCAAACAGGAGAGAGAAAGCAAACAGGAGAGAGAAAGCAAACAGGAGAGAGAAAGCAATCAGAAGAGAGAAAGCAAACAGGAGAGAGAAAGCAATCAGAAGAGAGAAAGCAAACAGGAGAGAGAAAGCAAACAGGAGAGAGAAAGCAAACAGGAGAGAGACAGCAATCAGGAGAGAGAAAGCAATCAGAAGAGAGGGGAGAATGTAAAACGGGTTGTGATTGGCTGGGGGAAAAAGGTTTGTTGACAAACACAGTTAGAAATCAAGCTAGATACGACAATTACTCGAGGCGGACGTTTTGTTAGGTCGGTACCGTTGAGTAAGCATGTTAGGTACGAGAGATAGTGACTGTTTGTTTTTAGAAATAGTGTGACAGTGGAGCGAGACACAGCTCACATAATTGGCAGTGTTAGTCAAAGTGTAGTACTAGAGTAGATTCGAATAGAACTGAACTGTATTTCATTCGGGAGGAAATCGTTAACAACCTCCGCAGTGTTTAAAGTTCCAGTGAGTTATGAAACTAGTAGTTGATGCTGGTAACTTGTGACTTAGGTACTACTCGAGATGAGAGCAGATGCTATAGATAGCCTAAGACAAATAAACTAAGTGGTGTTAGGAGTTGATCCAGCCACATTACACGTAATGTGTTCAATTTGAAAGAACGAGAGAAATCAGGGCGCATGGGAGCCTTGTGTATGACATAATTGTGTATGTTGAGCAGCTGAGAACGAGAGTGTGAGCTGATGTACAACTTATTGTTCATGAGTGACGATTCATGAACAAACAGCGTTGTTGTTTTAACATTGGCGCTCAGTTGATTAGTTGAACATCGTGAGTATTTTGTCTGTCTGAGGATTAGTTGAACCTCGTGAGTATTTTGTCTGTCTGAGGATTAGTTGAACCTCGTGAGTATTTGTCTGTCTGTGGATTAGCGACAACGATACCTGAGCGAGGGCGGCCCAGATATGGCCCTCTGACATCGGAGGAGACAGTATCAAGAACAGCACGAAGTACAATGTTATACGATCACGAGGGACGCGAAGAGAGTGTCCTAGCCAGTCTGGAGCTACAGCATTCATCAGTCAAGTAGACGGCCGTTAATCTGACTACAGAATGTCGAGTCCAGGGGAACAAGCTCAGTCCAGGTTGGATCGGGGTCTGAACCCTAGCTGGCAGAATCAGCACGTTCACAGGAACCAGATCATGCACGTACTTGTCTGTGCGTAAAGGTGTTCCATTGTGTCAAGAGAGTACTAAAGCTCAAGGTTAAAGGCGGTTTCACACGAGAGGTCAAGCAGCGGCCACGTGTCAATTAGTGGCTCCAGTCTACACGTCATTAAGGTCGGTTTGTCAGGGTGATCACATTTTTGGTACAAGCGGTGGTGATGGAATGATGGCGCGATCACATTGTTTGGTACAAACGGTGATGATGGAATGATTGGCACGATCACATTGTTTGGTACAAGCGGTGATGATGGAATGATTGGCACGATCACATTGTTTGGTACAAGCGGTGATGATGGAATGATTGGCGCGATCACATTGTTTGGTACAAGCGGTGATGATGGAATGATTGGCGCGATCACATTGTTTGGTACAGCGGTGATGATGGAATGATTGGCGCGATCACATTGTTTGGTACAAGCGTGATGATGGAATGAATGATGGCGCGATCACATTGTTTGGTACAAGCGGTGATGATGGAATGATTGGCGCGATCACATTGTTTGGTACAAGCGGTGATGATGGAATGATTGGCGCGATCACATTGTTTGGTACAAGCGGTGATGATGGAATGATTGGCACGATCACATTGTTTGGTACAAGCGGTGGTGATGGAATGATTGGCGCGATCACATTGTTTGGTACAAGCGGTGATGATGGAATGATTGGCGCGATCACATTGTTTGGTACAAGCGGTGGTGATGGAATGATTGGCGCGATCATATTGTTTGGTACAAGCGGTGATGATGGAATGATTGGCACGATCACATTGTTTGGTACAAGCGGTGGTGATGGAATGATTGGCGCGATCACATTGTTTGGTACAAACGGTGATGATGGAATGATTGGCACGATCACATTGTTTGGTACAAGCGGTGATGATGGAATGATTGGCACGATCACATTGTTTGATACAGCGGTGATGATGGAATGATTGGCGCGATCACATTGTTTGGTACAAGCGGTGATGATGGAATGATTGGCGCGATCACATTGTTTGGTACAAGCGGTGATGATGGAATGATTGGCGCGATCACATTGTTTGGTACAAGCGGTGATGATGGAATGATTGGCGCGATCACATTGTTTGGTACAAGCGGTGATGATGGAATGATTGGCGCGATCACATTGTTTGGTACAAGCGGTGATGATGGAATGATTGGCGCGATCACATTGTTTGGTACAAGCGGTGATGATGGAATGATTGGCGCGATCACATTGTTTGGTACAAGCGGTGATGATGGAATGATTGGCACGATCACATTGTTTGGTACAAGCGGTGGTGATGGAATGATGGCGCGATCACATTGTTTTGGTACAAGCGGTGATGATGGAATGATGGCGCGATCACATTGTTGGTACAAGCGGTGGTGATGGAATGATTGGCGCGATCATATTGTTTGGTACAAGCGGTGGTGATGGAATGATTGGCGCGATCACATTGTTTGGTGCAAGCGGTGGTGATGGAATGATTGGCGCGATCACATTGTTTGGTACAAGCGGTGGTGATGGAATGATTGGCGCGATCACATTGTTTGGTACAAGCGGTGGTGATGGAATGATTGGCGCGATCACATTGTTTGGTACAAGCGGTGATGATGGAATGATTGGCGCGATCACATTGTTTGGTACAAGCGGTGGTGATGGAATGATTGGCACGATCACATTGTTTGGTACAAGCGGGGTGATGGAATGATTGGCGCGATCACATTGTTTGGTACAAGCGGTGATGATGGAATGATTGGGCGCGATCACATTGTTTGGTACAAGCGGTGGTGATGGAATGATTGGCGCGATCACATTGTTTGGTACAAGCGGTGATGATGGAATATGGGCGCGATCACATTGTTTGGTACAAGCGGTGGTGATGGAATGATTGGCGCGATCACATTGTTTGGTACAAGCGGTGATGATGGAATGATTGGCACGATCATATTTGAGCCAATCGACATTTCATTCAGGCATCGAGGGTGATGTCAACTATCGTCCTCTCGATGATAAAATCGTCACTGGTACATTATTATTGTGCCCAAGTATTTGACACGTTGTACTTGTTTCACATTATTGTAGTACAAATAGATATGAAATAAAATATATAATCGTATAGCGTCGCCGTAAAACAGGCAAAGCTGCGTATATTATATCGGGCGTCTGACTCGATAGTCGAATCTATATTCTCTACTTGCATCAAATTGTTTTGCTAAACGCAAATAACGACCATCCTGAACGTAATCCATGCACCTCCAAGCTGTTTTCTTGTTCTTATTAAGCACCTTCTTAACGCTGCTGCCCCAATTCCATTTACGAAACTTCCAGTTTGACAACCGCTTATTCTATTATAAACCAAAACAGAACCAGCCAATCAAAACGCCGCTGACAGCAACTGTGCGCAGTTACACCACTAGGAGTTTTCTGTTCAATTCACATTCCAGGAATAGGCTGATGACGGAAACACCGTTAACTGAAACTCGTCTTCACCGCGTTTTCATTATTTACATGTTTTTCTTGGAATTTGCCACAGATTGAGCAAATTTTTTTGTAAAGCATTATTTTTTTTAA